>JAVKLA010000036.1:24432520-24453091 GCA_034782735.1 Sagittarius serpentarius | reverse complement strand
TATCTCGTGAATCTCGTTACAACTCAGCGAGGCGTCTGGTGCTTGCGAGTGCAGCTGGAACCAGCCGTTCTCTCCTGTGGGTGCCCAGCGACTTGCAAGTGGCTGCTGCAGCAGAGACCAGCTCGATGGCGTTCCCCCTTGGCCCGTCTGTGGCGTCTCCGTGCGGTTAATGCATTGCGAGGGCAGGAAGGTGGCGGAGTAAACGGGCGGATCTTGCTTAGCTCATGTCCATGGCCTCTGAGGTAGGTAGGGAAGCAGAATCTTTCTGAATGCTCTCAAAAAGCGATGCCATTTCAGGATTGGATCTGATCTGAGATGAAAACTCGGCCATCGCTGGACTTTTCTCTACTTCAGGGATGGTCAGGAGAGCAGCTACTGCTCTCATGGCAGATCGCTTCAGTTCATCCTGCTTCTCAAACTCCTGTTTCACAGAACCAGCTTTTACCTACAAATCCAAGAAAAGACAGTACAGGCACAAAGAATGAGACACGCCAGCAGAGACGGAGACGGGCAGATGATTTTCTAGGCGGCGGAGCGTGGGGAGGGGGCTCAGCAGCGCTGGCAGAGAAGGCCAACAGCAGAGGCGGCTCCGTGGCAGAACCTACCCCCGGTGGGTCCCACTCTGCCTGATCTTACCTTTGTGGAGCAAGTTGCCCGGAGCGGCTCGATCAGTCGCTCCAGCCGCTGCAGCACGGCGCTGGGACAGAGCGTGGAGAGCCGAGCCAACATTATGAAAGTCAGCATCTAGACAAAGGAGAAAGGTAAGACGGGTGTTGCTTAGCTGCACCCTCCGACCCCCCAGGCTGGGAGCGTGGATCCTCTCTGCTGAAGCCCGTGTGGTCGTTCTCCCTGTGGCGCTGTGCTGTACACACACGGTGGCGAGTTTCTTTGCACTTGTGCAAGGGCTTTTAGGAAGAGCTTTGGTGGTACTGGAAGTGCACCCGCTGGCAGCCACCCTGCAAGAGCTGCCCAGCTGGGCTGCGGTCCCAGGCGCGCGTGGTGCCCTGTGGAGGGCCGACAGCCTTTGAGAGAAACGGCAAGGTTCAGCCCAGGGCTTGTGCCATTGCCGCACCCACGTCTAAGTGGAGATAAGTCAGGTAATAGTATGAAAAGGATGCAGCGCTTCCTATTAAGCTGTGAGGCCATCCACAATGACAATGCTGATTTTTCTTAATACGGTGTTACTGGCCCCACTGAGCAAGTGACGATCGTAAGTTAAATGGCAGAAGGAACTTATTTTAGACTTCACTACATTTCCTATAAAACCAGCTACAGCCGGGTTGCGTTTTCAAGGCCACCACGGTCAAATTGGAGCTAGACAACGTCAGGTGAAAGGCCGCAGCAGCTGCAGAGAACAGCAAACGACTCGGCTGTGATGACACCCCAGCTGAGTTCAAGCCCAGGCCCCCAGAGAACACATAACATCAGTGACGTCACCACCCTCCAGCAGTTAAGGCGCAGCATCTACCCGAATGTCATAGTGATCCTTCAGTCCATCCTCCACATGGTTCAGGTACTCGTAGATATCCAGTCGGTCGAGGCAGCTTTCCAGCAGTGTATACATGCATTCAAAAGCAGCTTTCCTCACGTCAAGGCCATCATCCACTGTGTGCTTGAATGGCCCCATTTCTACCTTAAACAAGAAAAAAGAAATACAGCTGTCACCTAACAGCAGAGAGGGTGACCGCTTCATCTCAGCTTCACAGCCACTCAGTCACTGCCGTACCGCACCCAAGCCGAACTAACAACCTACCTCCCGGATGAGTTCCCTTCTGACCTTCGTTTCATTATACAGGCTGGGGAGAACTGCATTTAGTAAATCTCGGATTAAAGAAGGTTTGTTGTGAGCAGCAGAATTAAACATGGCTAAAGCCACGCGTCGAACATTCAGGTCTGGATCCTGAAGGGTGTTTAAGAAGTCACCTGTGGGATAAGAGCACACAGTCAGTCCTGCTGCAGTGTTTTAGAAGTGTTTTTTTAAAATACAGTATCACAGTGTACTTCAAGGAGCCTGGTTACGAATGCACCTATGGTAAAATAACCCTAGGGGCACAGTCTAACAGACATTCAAGACGCTTTCCCTCCCTCCATTTGGGATACAGTAAATGGAAGAAACATGAGACTTTCCTGCATCTGGGCATAAAAACAAACCACGTGATTGCAGCCACCTCATCCTAAAGTCAAATCAGAAGCTTTGGTATTCAAGGAAGTTGGCTTTTGTTTTTTTCTTGCTCAGATCTCACCTGCTCAGACTTCTCTGAAACAGAAGGCCCAGTTTTATACAACAGGTACGAGATGGAGGCTCCCTAGACATAAGACCCTTTTAATGTAGGTTATATTTTCCAAGATCCTTGTCATGAGATGCTTGAATCGTAAGTTTAAATGCAGAAGGGACTTACGCTCCCTAAAAAACTCTGTCACCAATGGAACATGCCCAAGAACAAGGCATCAGAGCATTTAACAAGGACTCATGTGACAGTGTCGCTCTTTAATCCCAAAAGCAGAGACACACAGATAAAAACTGGATGAGATGAGGTTCACATAGGTGTGAAAAAGCCCTGAGCTGCTAACGATGCCTAACATCTCATGTTGCCAGCTCACACCGCTGTTTGTGCTAGCCTACCTATGCAGCCTTTCAGGAGAGCGTCAATAGGCTGAGGCTGGTCTGCAATCGTGAATTTGACCGCAGTTACCACCGTGCTCCGGGCATGTGGGGAGCCTGCGGTGAAGACAGAAAGAAAAAACAGTGAAAGGTCAAGAGACAAAATCATTGCTGTAACTCTGTAGTACCTATTCTGTTCTCGGTCACAGTACACGTGCATTGAAGAGGCAAAAGAACAGAGGATTTATCCTAACAACCTCCTTGTTTAAATCCTGCTCCCGCACAATCTCCATGTGTGGTCCCTGTTCCTAACAGCCTCCTGCCCCCCGTGCCAACCACTGCTCCTCTGATCTCCCCTTGCAGAGATCCCTCGTGTTTCCTTCTCGCCTCTGCAGACTGGCTTTGCTCCCTGTTGTACCCACCAGCAGTTTACAAGAGGACTTTCCAGCAAAAGAAGGCACTTCCCCCCTCTCACCGTTGCCCTTCCCGTTACCTGATGACAGCTGTTTTTTCAGCTGGGGCAGCAGCTCAGACGGATTCACCAAAGTCAGCTTCCCCAAGCACTCAGCCACCACATTGCGCGTCCCTTCCTCTGTGCACTCACAGTGCTTGAAAAGCAGAGCCCAAATATCCTCCACGTAAGGTTTGAGGCTGTCAGCTGGGGAGGAGCTGATGACTTCTTTTAGAGAGTGCAGCAGGAGGTACTGTCTCTTGGGCTGGCTTCCGATCTCTTTCAGCATGAAGGGAAGATACTCCTTAAGATTCCCAACACTGATGTTCCCCAATGCGTAGGAAGCAGCGGATTTCACCTCTTCGCTGGGGGAAGTGAATGCTTCCAGGATGACGGTTTTGAGCTCTCTCTGAGCACTGAGGTTTGTGGTGCGCCCCATCTCTGCCAGTGAAAGGAAAGCTAGCACTTTAACAGCAGAGCTGGACCTGGGGTTTTTTACATCCTGGATAAACTGGTTCACTATCGCAAGGGCTTCCTTTGGGCAGGCTGAGGAAAGGGCTGCCACGCACTTTGCGACAGAGTAATACGCCTGTTTGTGTAACGTCACCGATGCCCCGGCTGCACCCGAGGAGTAAACAGGTGCAGTCAGCTGCTTCATCAGCTCCGAGTAACCCATGGTGGCCGTCTTCGTCAGAACCAGAGCCCGGAAGAAGTCTATGATGGCGTTCAGCGCCCCTCCCTGAAGCAAAGGCGAGTGGACAAGCTGAAAGATTTCAGCAAGAACTGAACTGCTGATCTTAGAGATGCAGGATGGATAAACCTTAGCCAAAGTAGTAAGGAACATGATAGCCACCTGGGAAACATGCATGTCGTTCTCAGTAATTAAAGCGGGGACCTCCATTAGGACAGCCTCTATCATGGCAGGCTTAAGGCTGTCACTGTAGTTCTTCACCAGGATGTCCAGAGCAGTCAGAGTGCTCAGTTTCAAGGCACGTTGATTCTTTCTCAAGAAGGAAGCTAGAATGGGGAAACCTTCCCCTAGAACGGGTCTCAAATCTATTTTAAGTGGAGAACTAGCAATTAGGGTTAATGCTTTGACTGTTGTCAATCTGGTGATTTCATTTTTGAGCCTCTCCAGAAATATCTTCAAGGTTGGCTGGAGATCGGTGCTTAAATGGTCTCCCAGATTGTAAATAATTTGTCCCATGCAGGAGATAGCACGCTCTTTCACCTCCTGGTCGATGTCAGCTGCCTTCAGCCGCTTCAGAGTACCAGGGAAAAGGTCCTTCACATAGGGCTTGGCATCAAAAGCGCAAGATCTGTCCAAAGGCCTGATAATTTTCACAAGTTGCTGAGTAACCAGCAGAGCTTCTGAAGTGATCTTATAAAAGGGGTCTCCAATACAGGTCACAACAGGAGGTAACAGGCTTTTGATATGAGGATGAAATACCTCCGGCTGGTGGTTGCAAAGAAGAACATGAAGGAAAGACAGCGTATCAATCCTCATGTTGGAGGAGCTGGATTTATCGGCCAAGGAGAAAACAATACCTGTGCAAAGAGACAAGAATGACTGCTGTCTTATTTCATCAAGTGGTTTTCATCACGTCCCCCCTCCCCCTCAACTGGAATCGGTTTTCTTTCTTTCCTCTCCCCACCCAAAAGATACACGCCATTAGAGAGCGCTGCTCTCCTTGCTGTCTTTCTGCTTTCCAGGAGGTGGCAATTCGGACAGAACTGGTCTTTGTAGCCATCCTGGATGACTGGTTATGGAAACTCTTTAGAAGTTAATTCGAAAAGTCAGCCTGGGCTGAGACGAGAAGGGATGGTTACTGAAGTGCAAGTAAGTACGACAAAATGGCACGAAATTAAGATTGGGAAAGCCTAGTCTCAACAACAGGCACTCCAGGCAGCAAGAACGCCCCTTCATGAGTCTTCCCTTCATTCTTCTGTCAGAAGTCTTAAAAAAAAAAAAGCCATGGCTCTATGTTCATCTAGTTTGACAGCTTCTGTTAGTATTGTCTGGAACATAACCGTGGACCATTAAAGATGGACTGCCTTTGCAGAAGGGAGGTACTTCCAAGTCCAGTTTCTGTGGCAGATACTTATGTCTCCCAGAAGACTTAATGAGAAACATTTACAGCAACACTGCTTGCCACCCCTGAAGTCATGCTTGACTCTTGGTTTGAATGTTTTTTTCCAATCTATTAATTTGTAAGAGGGAGGTGCATGGGTCCAGCCCAGGGGCAATCACAAGAGACTTTTTTGATATTTACTATAGTCACGCCAAAAGCAAAGACAGGACCTTAGCATTATGAGCCTTTCAGCAGTGGATGCTTCATGAGCCTATAGGCAGGAAAGCTCACAGAAAAATGTGGCAGTGCAAATTAACTAATCAGTCAGTACAAATAGTTTTTTAAAATGCCACTGCGTTCTGTAAAAGAAAATGTCACTCCTTTTACTGATCTCAGCGGGCTAACAGTGTAATTCCGGCTAGTTTCAAAGGAGGCTGGAATAGGCCCTCCTAAAAGCATCTCTTCAGGGGACAGCGGAAATGAACTTGATGTTTGTATCCTGGCTTTCAGTGGTAGACAGAAGCCAAGACTGGTCTGGGAGCACATCAGCACAGAGCAGAACTTGAAGTGTTTGTCCTGATGCTGAGCAGAATAACATACAGGAATAAAACTGGAACACGCAGGCAAGGGGCATACGTGTTAGGAACGGATTGAGCCAGCCCTGCTCCTTCACCCCCAGACCACGGGCTAGTTTACCAGGGACGAGTGCAGGGACGTGATCTGCCAGGCAACCGGGAAGAACACTGGCCAGTTCTGTCAGAAGGCTGAAACAACCCTGTCTGGATTTGATGCTCTTTTCTTTGAGCTGCTTGTGCAAGGCCTTGACGATCTTGGGGACCTGCAGTTTGGAAAAGAAAACCAGAAGGAAACACATCAGTCATCCCAGCTTCCAGGGCACAGAGCTACGCTACCGAAGCAGCCTGCTCAGCTGAGCCAGAGGCCCTAACAGCAGCACAGCAGGAGAACTAACGGGGGGACAGCAAGAAACAGTGCACCCGTTCACCAGAGGAGAACGACTTGGGATAGATTACAAGGCAGTGCACGTGAAGAAAAGACCCATGAACAGAAGAGCAGGAGGGGACGTTATTCTTCTTTTCCATATTCTACAAACAGACCCCTAAGCAGCCCTTCCTGAAGCTGGCGTTATCCCCTAACACAGAAGCTTAAAGAAACACATCAAAATGATCAGACCAGGACACACTGCTAAAGCAGCTTAGAGTTTTAGGATTCCTTCCAGGTCTGCTGTTTAAGGATCTAGCCCCATCACTATATTTAAACTTGGACACCCTGCCAGTGTTTCAGAGAAATCAAAAAACGAATCACAGGGCTAGGGTGCAAGTTATTTAAATAAATATCTCATACATATAAGATGATTAATCAGTGATGTAATTACATTTTGGCAGGGATTTTAACCCTCCTGCTTCAAGGACTCACCAGTCAGTAGTAGCATCAGCCAGAAAAAGCCGCTCTCACGGTTATGCTATTCTGTAACAACATGGTTATTTCCAAGGTTTCTTTTGTCTTCTTCTGAAATGGCATGTGTGGACCACCGTGTTAACAAGGATCCTGGGCTAGGCAGAGTCCTGACTAGCATGTGTGGCTGAATTATTCTGACCGTAATTACTCCAGCATATTTCTGAATTAAAGCAGCGCGTCAGAAAAACTGCTTCCGCTATTGTTTGTTTGATCAGCAGTGATGTGCAGACTGTGTGCCCGACCACAGTGGGCTACCCTGGAAGCCACTGGCTGTTCTCCCGTAACAAACCACGTTGCATGCCCTCTTACGCCTCCTGACCAGATCCAAACCTTCCAATGGCTTACACCATTTATTCCATGAGTTTCCTGAGCAGCAGCCGGAGTAACTGTAAGGCAGCGGACTGACACTTCACCCAAAGGCTAACCTGTCTCCTAGCAGTCTGCACACACGTGCCAGATGCTATCGGAGGGGGGCAATGCAGGTTGTACCTCAGAGCTCCTGCACTGGCTCAGCGCTCTCTCCCCAAGAATGGCGGGAGACAAACAGTAATCGGTCAGCCCTCAGGATGTGGTCCCCTCTGGTTGCCTCCTCAAGCTTAACTACTAGGCATATTCATCGGTGGCATGGTACCTATTGCTTTTCATTGCTTTCTGATTTAATCCAGCCTGCCATCTTCTCACGCACCTGGTTCTGAAGCATTCTCAGGGGAACGTCATCTTTGCCAGAGGCATCTGAAGCATGCAGCCAGCTCTGGATGGGCAGCGTTTGCTTCAGCAAGGAGATATAAGCACTGAAGATGTCAGCTTTGACATTCTCCTCCCTCTCTTTGAATCTGCTTATCAAGACCGGGGAAAGAGTTTTGTAGAAGTCCTGAAGGAGATCATGCCTGCTGCTGACAATGGCCTCCAGGCACTTCGCTGCAGACCTGCGGACTTTCCAGCTGATGTCATCATCGTCACTGTACTCATCATCACTTTCTGG
The DNA here is from genome assembly GCA_034782735.1 of Sagittarius serpentarius. Classification (NCBI taxonomy): domain Eukaryota; kingdom Metazoa; phylum Chordata; class Aves; order Accipitriformes; family Sagittariidae; genus Sagittarius; species Sagittarius serpentarius. Next base: position 24,445,508 of record JAVKLA010000036.1, on the reverse strand, counting down.
AAAGAAGACAAGGGAAAACAAGGTGCACCACTATGAGAAAACCAGAGCTAGAGGACCACTTGATCCTCAGAGCTTCCCTCTCCAGCTGACCAGACAAACAGATGCCAGTAACTCACACATATCTGGGAACACGAAATTGTCCAGAATAGCCCGTCCCTACAGACGTCATTACCAGCCAATATGACCAGGGCTGCCCTCTGTCAGATTCTTCTGTTCCAAGTAAGAGCTGACAGAGAATAAACCTTAATGTTACTGCCCTTACTGGCTGCTTCAGCTCAGGCATCAAGGCTTTTGTTTTGAAGGGGGAATGAGGTTCCCAGATTTTAAAGCCAGAAATAAGTATTTGTCTTAGCAATTCCTGAATGGCACAAAACTGCACAACAATGTACTATGTTATTGGCAGAACATTTAACATACTCTCCAGGAAGCCAGCCAAGATCTTACCCTATTAGTACGAAAGGAAACCTTCCCGTCTTCCAAGGAACTTGTTCGAACTTTTGCTCTTAGCTGCCACACTATACGCAGCTATAAATAGAGATATTATGAAATGTTGCCTATAGCATTAAAGGTACCCCTCCTATCCGACCAAGGCTCCACATCCACCTCAAAGTAAACACGATTCAGAAAATAAATGAAAGGCCTCTTTTGAAGATAGTGTCAGATTGCTTTCACTGATGAATAACATGTTCTTAGTGGTGGACCAAAATGTTTTTAATGGTGGCACTTTTGAGTGTTCAGGACTGTAGCTTTGCTCTCTTCTGCTCCAAAGTAGTAAAAAATAGCTACCTTATAGTAAAAATATAACTGTGTGGCCACCAGGTTTGTAGGTTGAGTTAAGTTGCCCTAAAACTGTTACATTAAAATTGCAGGCTCTGCAGCCTCTGGGTGACTGCAAAGATAAACTCTGGCCTGCTGTTGTGCTCAGGAACAGTGTGTAGGTGTGGAAGACAGCCTCACAGACAGAGAGTTAAGAGGAAGCAATGCAGAAACCAAGAAAAAGCCGCGGCCTGGCAAAGCAGCATGGTTCTGACACAGCCTGGCAGGGGTGCTGGCTGCCACAGCCTGGAAGTGCTGCTTGCTTGCCCGACCTCCCCTGCAACCGGGGCAAACAGGAATTTGTCCACTCTTGTAAATAGGTGAGAGCACATCAAAGGTTTCTGATTCCTTTTCTAACCAGAGTAAGCTACAAATGCTGGCTAGCTGCCTGGTTAAAAAAGGTAACGCTGCGTAACACCTCAGTAGATGCAGTAAGAGGGCAACTGTTTAACTGCAATTTCTAGATCTGCCTGTAACATCTTTCTTTTCAAGAAATCCCATTTGTCAGGACCCCATAAGGAGCCACCTCTCTCACACAAGCCTAAGCCTGCTAGAGCTAAACTATGAGGACAGACAGGAATCCGCGTTACAGCTGCAAACGCTTGCTGCCACCACCCGAAGTCTGGACAAGCCGGAAAGCAGGCAAGAGCAGCGTTCACGCCTCCCCTTGAAGAACAACCCATGCCTAACAAGTCAACTGCTTGGAGAAGGGGTCTGGGGTCTGCCTGGCAGGCTGCAAGCAGCACCGGCACTTTTGGGAGCACAAGGGAGCGTTTCCAACAATCAGGATGGCAGAGCGGCCACTCTTCAGGATTTCCAGGTGTTAAACCTGGCTGCTTGCTGGATGTGCTCTAAGAAACTCCTGCAGTCAGCAGGCACAGGAAAAACAAGTGCTTCCCCGCTCTAGCTCTCCACTAAGCTAGTTCAGAGTTCAAGTTTCAGTGTTTTCACTGTCACCTAAGGCAGGCAGAGATCTGAGGACCTTGTCAGAAAAAAATAAAAGAAACTCAGAATTACTGCTGGAACTTTGCACATACAGCTTAAAGTAACTGATTTAGAAGAAGTGACTGTCTTGAAGCAGATCTGAAAAGTAGTATCACAGAGCATGAGAAAGCAGGAAGGGGAGAAATGTTAACCCCGTGTTCTGCTGAGCACAGTCATCCTCACAAGCAGGCACCTTGCTCTTCATCCTCCCCATTTTCAGTTTCCATCATCTCTTCCTCTTCCTCCTCCTCATTATCATAGTTGTAGTTTGGGTCAAAGGTGATGTACTTCAAACATAACCCCATCACATTAGGGATGTGAGGGTCAATTTCCTTTGGGCACCTATCACAACAAATGAAAATCCTAAGAGTTAATAAATTAAAGACTAAGCTATTTTAAATACCCAAATAATATAATTAATCTCAAAAGGAACCCAAAATGCTTCACAGGCTACATGAACATTTTGCTGACAGGAGTTAAACCAGAGCTGCTCCTTCCTGCTGTGCACGAAGCAAGACCACATTCCCCTGGGGAGGATGCAATGATTTCTACAAGGGAAAAAAATAAATAAATCGCCTTCACCACCTCCTTGAATCCTCCCTTCATGGGAGAAAACCTCAGCAGCTCTGCAGGGCTCCTTTTCCAAGACAAGCAGTAAACGTTTGACGAAACAGGAGAGCTGCAGCTCAGCAGGAATTCTGCCTGAGCCCCCTTCCTGCCTCCCACTCCCTCCACGCACCCAAAGCGCGGCAGTTCCCTCCTGCTGAGGAATCCTCCAAGGACAAGGAAAACTCCCACTCCTGCAAAACCAATACAGAAACACACTCTCACATGTTGAGGTAAAATAGCTCATAACTCAAACCCAACTCTGCATGTAAAGACAAGATTTCATTTGTGAACTGTCCTTCCCAACGGGAATGCATGCAGGAAGGTACTCAACCCTGGATGCTGAATGTATAGGTATTTACACCAGGAGGATACTGATGCACAGGATGGTGCAGAGTTCTTTCTCAGGGGCACACACCTTCTCACGAAAGACTCGAAGGCCTGAAAGCAGTACTCCCTCAGCTCGTCATCTTCCACGTTACAGTACTGAACAATCAGAGGAATTATCTTCTCCAGATGTTCGCCTGGGAAAGACAAAGCAAGCAGCAGTGAAAAATCACTCCAGCCTTCACTCATCCGAGCAGCTAACAGCTCAGCCACCTGCCACTTCCTTCGTGTGCCTGGCAGAGCGTTCCTCCCCTGGACCGCGTGGGCAAGGAGCCAGCAGCCCACCAAAGACCAGCCTTGCAGGGATTTTCAGCAGACGACCCCTGCTCCTTGTCTTCGGCCCCTTGTTGGCATTTCAGTGATGGAAAGAGCTGTGATTAGAGATCTTCTAGGACCTAATCTCAGCTCTGGCAGATCTTTTAGACAAGTAATACAATATGCTGCCCTCCATTTCTCCTCTCATTTAAAATGGGGTGAATCCACTGACCTAATTCACAGAGGTGTTAATTCAGACCAGGGAAGCGCTGCAAGACCTTGAGATGAAACCACTACAGAAGGGCAGCCAGAGAGTTACTCTGGTGTCTCCTCCCTTCCAAGTGGAGATCAGAGAGCCAGGTCAGGACCACAGAGGGAATCACAAAGCACAAGCCACTAATACGTTAGGAACAGAGTAAGCACAGTTCTTTTACCACTAAGAGGAGCTGCTCTAAAATGCATGCACATTTCCGAGCGCCACTTCAAGCTACTCATCCTACCTATGCGGTGTCCAGCCTGCCTACTGATGCCAGCGACACACTGAATGTACGTCCTGGTAGTAGAAGTAGACTCATTCCTCTTCAGCTCAGCAAGCAGATGCTCCATGAGCTCTGAGAAGATGTTTCCGCTGCAGGTCAAGACAAGATGACCCAAGGCAATAATGGCCCTTTTACGTACTGCCAGCCTGGGGCTTGTCAGCTGGGGTAGGAGGCAGTTCAGGATGGAGGAATGGAAAGAGTAGAGTGTTCCCCCTAGTCTGCAATCAACAGAACAAGGCAGAAGTAGAAAGTCAAAGACTCAGAGAAAAAGCCCTCTTGCCAGCAAAAAATGTAAAAATCCTTCAGCTATGAAGACTTCACGCATGTTATGGGGAGGGAGAGGAAAAGGGTGGGTTTGGCATTTTGGTCTGAACACTGACTTGTTCTGTAAAACACATGGAAAGGTTATTTGTCGCTGTCATGGAGGAGTTTGATTTTGACTGTGTCCTTCTGGATGACCTGGGGTTTGTCAATCATTTCGTGCATGCAGTTGACATATGACACCGTCGCTCTGACTTACGTTACAAGAGAAAGAGGCAGCCAGGAAAAAACCCGCATGTGTGATCAGCTCACAGGGCTAAAATAAACCTCCCTGCTTTGCCCTCTCCCTCCCTACATTTGTTTGAACTCAAGTCTCTGTGGGATCCATCACCAATGTTACTGCTATTCCCAAGCACAGAAAGGCTCAGCATGTCGTCTCTCATCCCTGCTGGGGAATCTGCTCTGCTGAGAGATTCCCCAGTGGCAGCCAACCCAAATCCTTTATTTTTAAGTCCTCGTAGTAGGATTAGGGAAATACAGAAATCAAACGCAAACGCATACATGCAGCCCGCCTGCCGTACATAGCTGCCAGAAGGAAATCCTTTAGTACCTGCTCAGCATATCTGACAGGATGTCAAGAGCCTCCAGCTGCACAGATACATCCTCCTGCTTGCCAATGGCTCCTGTCAGCTGGGCTGTGATCTTTTTGCACACGTTCGCTGTCATGGTGGAGCCTGCAAGAGAGATATTTTTCCCCACTGTCAATTAAGAAGAAGTCTTTTTACTGCTAAGAACCATTCAATCCCTCCTACATTAAAAAAATGAAATAACCACTGGGAGACCTAACCAGAAGAGCACTCAACTAGCTTTTGTCTGAGATGGTGGATATGCACTGCAAACAGCGATGTATCTCCCCCTGCGGTACGATGTGTTAACTATTCGGAAGAAGCTTCTTTTCTTGGAGAGTGTCTTTTACCCCAAAACGCCCTGGCTGTCTCACAGGCAGCTCCCAGGCCCATGCAATGCAGGGAGTAGAGCTGGGTGGGAAGATTCTGGCATGTTTTTCCCCGTTTATTACCTTGAAAATGTTCAGTTTCAACAAATCTAGGTTTTCTCGATAGGAAGAACAATCTTAACCAAAACTGTTTCTCAGCTCCATGATGAAATTTAAGGGTAGAATTAGATAAATCTGTCTCAAAATAATATATAACCTAGGTTCAAGAATGTGTTGAGATTGTAACCACAGTCCAGAACCTGAATCTCCTACAGTCCAGATCAATGCCTAGATGCCAGTTTAGTCTTCATGCTGGGCTGTGCCTGTCCCAACGCTGATTTTCGTTGCATTTTTTTTCCCAGTTGGTTCAGTGCAAAGCATAAGCAGCTTCAAATTCCACAAAACTTTCAAAGGAAGGGACAATTGCTTCCTATGCTGTTCTGAACAGCCACTGTGATGCTACAGAGACGAAGCAGAAGTGGAACAACCTAGCAGCATCATTAACTGCTGTACAACACTGAGAGAGGAGCCTGCCTCAGGCACATGTTGTTTCTTGGACTATTATTTCAAACCTTCCCTTTGCTCCAGACAGCACCACAGCAACAGCAACCACATGCAGTGGGGCTTAGGGTGAAGAAAGCACAGGGGGAGATGTCCAACCTCTCCATTTTGCAGCAAACCCATGCTGCTTTTCCTGCCTTCTACCCACATAGTGTCAATCCCTGCCCTTAGGGAGATGACTTATCTGTTGCTGCCCTAAACCAGTTTCAGTTCATGTGATGTACCTTAAAGAAAGAATTCTGAAAGGATGGCTCACAAGCCTTCAATATTCTGCAGAAACTGAGAGAGGTGTTCAGCAAGTATTTGCATACTAATTCTAGCTCTCCTCCCAACCTAAAATCCAGCAGCCTGGCAGCACTGCCACAGCCACCCCCCATGAAGGCACAACAGTTACATGAGATGGCTGCAGAGGAAACTTAAATCTCCGGGAGACTCAGGTATCTGCTGAGTAGCTGCTGCATTTTGGGGATTTCCAAATGCAGGAGAAGCAGCCAGGGTAGCTGTGGCAGTTGGAAGATGCGGTCCAGCCGGGCTGTGGACAGGAGGTGGTGCAGTGCCGGCACTGCTGAGATTGCAGAGGGTAGTGGCATTGCTGACGCGGAGACCAACAGCCCTGCCAGACTGCCCAAAGAGCAGTATCTTGACGCGCACTGAACGCTTTAAGATTGCCGTGAACAACAACGGATTTCTCCAAGAAGTCAGATGCAGTGTCAGACTTAAGTATCCTCAGGGTCACCAGCTCAAGTTTTCATTTCATCCCATCCTTAATTACATTGGTGTCTCAGCTTCTACTATGTCTCCTCCTTATTTCATTACTTGTCCTCTAGCAAGTGAATAAGGAATCTGTAACTTTTGGGCTCTGAACTACACGTTTCCTTCTGTTTCCCAAAGGCTGTGATGCCCTATTGCCTCAGTCTGACAAACAGGGACAGACATTTTACCTGTAGAAGCTGGTGGCAGCTCGGAGATGACTGTTTTCAGTCCAATGCTGGAGATATCCCGCAGCTGTTCCTTGTCCGATAACATGTTTGTACACAGCGTATCCACAATGGTTTCCACCTGGTACTCCTTCACTTTGCCAACCAGCGGGCCCAGACTGCGGGAGGAGAAGCCAGTCAGAACGAAGAGGAAGAGGGATCCCTGCCACCATCGAAAGGGATGCTCAGGCTCACTGCTCCTCAAAGGCACCTCAGCCCCAAGTGCAAATATTACCAAAACATCAGTAGCGAGCACTGATATCCTGCAACGCATGTCGTGACCCCAGGTTTACGTACCCCGCACTGTTGCCTCAGTTGGCTCTGTATCAGACTTTGGTGGATTTTAGATTTGTAGGAGGACATTTCACATCAACTACTGCAAACATGAGGTCTGTTAAGATCTTCCTGGAAGGAGCAGCTCAGAAATTATGAGACGATGAATTTGAACCAAAGTAACCATGTTACACAGAGTAATGGTAAAATCTACAGTCACGTTTTGGAAAAAAACCAAAACCAACTCAACCATCAAAAAATGACTTTCAGGAGGAAATGCCAAATGGATTTTCACAAGCAATTAGCCACCTATTGCTCTCTGCCCTGTGTGTGAAAACTGCTACTTGAGCCAAGGCTCAGAAGTACAACAGAGGCAAGACTGCTCCCTTTCCCCTGCACTTTTTAAAGATTATTATTAGAAAAACTTTCTGTTAACAACATGTGTTTCCTGCTGGTAAGTTTGTACTCAAAACTGTACATAGAGTGTTTGTCAGCATTTGTTTGCAACTGTTTATTCTTGCATCTTTACAAGGTCACTAGCTAAAATGTTAAGTATTAACTGTATTTCAGCAAGTCACATGTTACGGCTTTCCTTCCCTAACCAGCTGCACTTAACTCTTCGAATTAAGCTAATGAATTCAAAATGCATTTGTTCCCCATAAATATTCCATATCCCTTACTAAGAAATTGCTGTTCTACAGACAGCAAATCTGGCTGCTAGAATTTTCATGAGAAGCAAACACAGGTGAGTGAAAACATCATACTGCATAGAAAATTCCATCTTCTTGTTTTAGTGAACATCCACAGAAAATTCTTTGAGCCCAATTTCAGTCCTAACAACACGTCACTCTTCTACAGGCTGAGTGAGCTTGCCCACAGCTCCATGACCCACCGGTGGCAGAGATCCAGGCCCAGGCCCCCGTGGTTATGCCACCCCTCCTCTCCCACTGAATGGTCTGCCCAGATGAAGAATTGGGGCCCTAGCTTGCAGATTAACACCACCAGGTAATTCTTCATGCCAAAATCTAGAAATTACCTTGGAAGGATTTGGGCCTGAACAGAGACTCCTGACAGATGCTACAGGTACTTCTCTATTTCCCATGAGTCGATATCACCTTGCAGAGAAGCAGCTACTTGCTGTAGCAGTGACATGGCTGTGCTCCCATTTCTGTACCAGGTACAAAATGTAACCTTCTGCTTCCTTGTTCCCTTTCTTGTGTGGACTAGTCAAAACTGAATGATTTGAACCGAGTAATACAGATCTCTTCCTTTTGGTTCAAAAAACATATGAGAATTGAACAGCTCCCTGTGATTCATGTGCAGCACAACCATTTTTCTAAACAGGGCTCTAGAGCTTTAAAAACACCATCATGCTTCTGTTCCAGACCAAAAATATATTTAAATAACCAGTTCCTGAAGGTTTCACAGTTCTTTTTTTCCCCCTTTCTCAGTAGGCTGTCCACATAGCCAGGTGAAAACAGAGTGAAGGAAAGGACTAATCTGCCTCTCTGGAGTTTTGTTTTTCCTTTTTTCTACATGTTATACAGAAAGAGGGACTAGAGGCATAATACTAGGGCATAGCCACTGATCCCTGGGACTACTGTCAGTGCTACATGTCCATGCAGCTCAAAAGGAAGGCTACCAGTTGCCTGTGAAGCACAAAAAGAGACAGAGAGACATGTAGGGCTTTCAACATGCCCTTCTTTCACTGAAGTTTACGTACAGGAGAGATTCTGCTCCTGACAGTGGTAAAAGTCCCTGACTTCAGTGGGATCTAAACAGGGCTGTCAAAACATTGGCCTTGATTTACATTTTCTTAAGAGCTTGTATGAGAAGACATGGTGCTAGCACTCTACAATGTTTATTGCTGAACGCAGTTTATAAAATCGTTGTACAAAAATGCATTTTCTGTCTTCTTTTTCTCTCTTCCTTTTGGCATAGCTCCAGTAATGCAAACTGTATGGAACACCTATGCACAGTTAGTTGTCTCCCTGCTGGCACACCACAGTTACCCCTGACAGCACGCTTAACGAACACTACAGGCACACTGTTTCCCAGAGTACACAAAGCAAACTCACACGCAGCCTGTTCTGTATAAGACTATTCCTAAATTCAGCCATTGGGACAATAATAGCTGTTCAGAGTCTGAGTAGCTACTCTGAAATACAAGAATTAGAAAAGAAATACTAAGATTTTGTGCAAGTACAAGTAGTGTTCAGTCTTACACTTCAACATGCAGAAAAGAACCGATGGTTATCCCTATTTTACGGGCAGGGACACTGAGGCACAGAGAAGCTAAGGAGCTCAACTAAATTGAAAAAAAAACCCAACCAAACAAAAATCACAGAACCAGAAACAGAGCAAGTTTTTATATGGATTTCAAATTTGTGAGTTTTCTGGGTATGGAGTGTGATTTCAGCATTCCTCTGAAGAAATAACATCATTGTTTTAGATGATAAAATCAACTGCAAGACCTCTCAGCGGTTTCCTAACTCACTCCTGAATCCTGATGTGGGCTGCACAGATCCACACTCGGGCCTAATCCAACTGCCAGTGTCCTTCAAACTGTCACATTTCTCCTTCTTAGAGATCCTTGCCACCTGGCTGGGAATAACTGACTGGACGTGAACTGTTGTAAGTACTTCCTTAAGTATGAAAAGGAAATATTACTGGTTCCATTTTGACGCCTTCTCATTACCACATTCTGGATGAATTAGAGATTGTAATGAGTATGGACTAACTGCTAATACAACCACAGATAAACAGGCAAAGAAATTTGCACTCTGTTCAGTGCCCAACCATTTTGCTTTAAAAAACAGAATAAACCCAAAGCAGGCAGAGACAAGAACAGGGCCAGAAAAAGGCAGGACAGTGGGAATCAAAAAGAAAGAGCCAAAGGTCACAGGGAAAGTACAGGGATAGAAGCAGAATATGGTTAAAAAAAGGGGAATATGAGTAAGATCCACAGGAGGAAAAAATACAGGAACCCAAAGTTGTCTTTAAATGGCCCACCTTTCTGGAGCCCTGTGCGTGAACTGACCCATTCAATTTCATTTCTAGAATGAACACTCCCATTTAGACATGCTGGGGGAAAGAGACAGGAAAGAACATGTCAGCAGTAGGATCACTTCATCAGATGATTCAGTAATAAAGGAACCTTCGGCCTTTTTCATTTGGATCAAAAAAAAATACTGAAACGGTCACAGGCAAAGCAACAGCACAGGCTACGCTTGGGAGTCAAAAAAACCCCAACCAAATGCATTATAAACTTTAATGAAAATGCCCTCGACGAACAGCATTGGGACCTGAAATTCAAACGCCATTTTTGAATGGCCAAACGCCATGTTTAGTACCATCTCTGTCAAAGACAGGACCACTGGGAAATTCAGCACTGGATTTCAAAGCCTGAGAAAGGAGAGGAACTTGATGACCAAAATTTTAAACTGGGCTTCTCTCTGAAGAAATAAAATCTTAGGCATGCTACTTTTAGTATGGTAAGATTCATAATATAAACACTGAGCTACTTCCAAAATCACCTACTGCTGCTACAAAAATATTTGTAGGCTCACTCTTTCTGAGGATCAACAGAGAAAGCAACTGCTGTGCCCAGCATGAGAGGGAAAGCCCCTCCAAAGGGAGGTTTGAGTAAGGTGCCAATGCTGCAGGGCCAGGCTCCACTCTAACGCACTCTGCCGTCTGTGGCAGCTTTATTATTGTCAAGGAATATGGTAATTACTGCCGAGGCTCTTACCACTTGACAGCGAGGTTTTGTACTTCCCCATTTTTGTCCTCCAACAGTTTCAAAAGCATTTTCACAACTTTTTTCTCGCTGTCTTCATCTAGTTTTATTGAATCTTTCTGCAGTTCCATCATCAGGTCGTTGGTGGCCATAAACCTGAAAAAACATACAGCAAAAGTGGATTGGCTGATATACAGACAGAAATGTGTTCCCTTCACGTCACTTTGTACAATGAAACTTGACAATTAGTGCTTGTATGAAAACACACTTTCAAAGAGTGACTTACAACCCTTTACACTATCCTGAAAAATAAGGTACAAAGAATTATTACCAGCTTACAAGTGGAAAACTCAGATAGAGGTAGCCGGTGAAAAGGCTCTAGCTAAGAAATCTGTGAAAACGGGAAATACACATTCTCTCCTCTCCTTAGAAACACGTACCAGGGATGGGGTAAACTAAAACTCTAAAACTGGCACCCAGCTTGTGTATTTTTTATCAGTGGCTAAATCAAGATGATTAACGATGCTAGAAAAAGTCATGGTGGGTTTTTTTTTCACCAACTGCCTAGCCTAGGAAAACCAGTCTGGGGTCTAAGAACGCACCTGGCTCTGTTCCCTCTGCCTTATTTAGCACTGGTAGTATGATCCCACACATGGAGAAGTCCAACCAAGCTCAAAAACAAAAAATAAAGTCATGACTCCAGGCAAACTATACCTCAGAAGTTCCCTAGGCTATATTTAGAGTGCTATGAGCAAAACCAAACAAATATTTACCATTCCAGCTTAGAAGTAAAAACAAACTCCCAGCGGACTGTTAGTCAATATAATTTTCTGACAGGAACAATGTCAAAACAGATACTGAGAAGTTCTGCAAAGTATGTGTTTTCCTGAGAGCACGAAATGCAAAAGGTGCTAGTACAGAAGTCTGAGGTTCTGAGAAATGTAAGTGTGGTTATCGTACAATAGCTGCTTTCTAATGTTAGCTCCGGCACAGGGATGGATGTCTAAAAGGAAACGCAGAGAAGCTCTTCCCTCTCATTTACCAAATGACACCTCCATTTTAAATTAGGCTCTGACGCAATTCATTCGGCATGTAAGAGCCCTCATGCACCAGGGCAACATTTGTGTCTTCAATCTGCAAGCCCGTTCTTGAGTAGCGACTAGGCACATCTGGAACAAGGGACTGCTGTGGTGTTAGACAGACAGCCTGAAATCCAAAATGAGAAAAATAGAGGGACTCTGACCTATAACGTTAACAATACGCAATCTGTTTTTGATTCTGCAAGAGCTATTAAGCTGCACTTCCAGTTCAAAGTCTGCGTAGAACAAGCATGACCAATTATGGCCACAGGCTGAGCAGAGTCTTCCGCCGCAACACATCCAGCTGTCGACTCACTACCTGCTGCCATCCTGCCCACAGAACCTCGGAAACTGGCACATGGATCCATTTATGAGAGGGAAGCACGTGAAACCTGGTCCTGTAACTGGTCATGCAACTGAAGACAGACAATGGGCTCACGTTTGACTGCGTGCTGGGAGGAAATGGCCCTGGAATACCTCTGTAACATGACACATGCCCTGTGCTGGGCACATGTTGTTTGGAATATTAAACGCAGATTCTTCGAACAAACTGTGTGACTACTCCATCACCGACTTCTTTAAAAAGTACCTCTTTTAACGACACAAAAACATCAGCAGCCTTTGCAAAAATCTACCTACTTTTATGATATTACTAACCTCTCTCTTCCAAAAGACCTCAAAATATCAAGTCTGGCACAAATGTTGCCTTCCAGGTTGATAGTGACAGAATGAAGTGTTCATGGGTGAAATCTTTCACGCCTGTTAGTTTCAACAATTTTTTACAGAGCGCCGTAAGTGTCAAGCCACTGGCCCCAACCTTAAAAAGATGTCAATTTTTTCTGCTGACATAAAGACAATGAAAGAATCTTAGTCCCGTTAGGGAGGCGTATTTTCCCATTGCACAGAAACAGTTATTAAAGCAATCTGCGCACAGCCAGTATCTGCGGCGTCCATCACCCGGGTGACAGGGCTGCTCAGCCTGGTGCCTCTCAGCCTTTTTAATGCACCGGCCACCTAACCTTCTAGTGGAAAAACAAACTAAGAAGTATTTCAGCATTTTTGCTACGATGTTCTTCGTTTGCAAAGCAAGTAAGAATTTAAAGTCTAGCTGTCGGGACTTTTATTCCCCCTTCCGCTTTGCTCGTTCACTTCCATTGCGCAGCAACCTAGGCTAGGGAGGGGAACGTCGGCTTCTCTACGCTCCCCCATCAGCCAGAAGAACACAGTCGGCTTGACATACGGTAAATAAAACGGATTAATTCCTCTGACAGAGAAACACCCTGCGCGCCTGCGGCTGGATTTTACCCTCCAGCAGGGTCGGGGCCACCGTGCCGGCTCCTGAGGCAGAGGGACCCCCCCCCCAGCGGGAAGGGACCCCGCAGTGCGACGGGACACACACCCCCCACCCCCCGCAGAGCGAAGCCCCCCCGCCCGTGCAGGCCCCCCCAGGGCCCCAGGGCGCCGTCCCCGGGCGGCTGCCGCCCGCACCTGAAGTCCTTGTCCGTGGAGGTCATCTT
>JAVKLA010000036.1:24414091-24431481 GCA_034782735.1 Sagittarius serpentarius | reverse complement strand
CGCCTCCGCCGCCTGCGGGGGCCGGGGGGCCCCGGGGTGCTGCGCCGGGGCTGAGAGGCAGGCTCGCCGCCTTCCGCCACGCGTTGCCGCTTTAGTCGCCAGGCTTTGATGTGAGCTGTACTGGTTCTTGTTTCTTCTCCCCCCTCCCCCCCCTGCAGGTCTCGGTAATTAACACCGTGGACACCTCTCACGAGGACATGATAGTAAGTGTGCTGGGGGGGCTCTTATTCCTTACCGAAAAACACTGCTCGGCTCTGTGGACTGCGCTCCCTCCACTTGTAACAGAACTACTTTCTGGCACTTTCTCATGAGGGGTGACAAGCGTGGTGTGCCTGCCTGTATGAAGCAAGGCACACGGGGTATTAGATGGGGAATGCTGTCTGAAATCCTGATAGCACTACTTGATACGGCGTGGACAGGAAAAGGTGGCTACTGGGGGAAGGGGAAGTGATTTAAATCTTTAATTTTCACACCTAGGCTTGTTTCTGCTCGTTTTCTATGAAACAGTATGTGTACATTTACTAAATGGCTTCATTTAGAAGCCATATACAGAGCTTCAGCAGGTGAAACTGATTTTCCTTTATGTGGATGTTTCTGGGAGCAGATGTCTAAGTACGGGTAGGGGGAAATGTTTCAAAGTTATTTGTAGAAGCAAGGAGTCCAGTTAGATAATGAAGTTTCAAATGTAAGTAAGAGGTGTTGGTGCTCTTACACCCACTTTACATTATTAAGAAATAAAAATATGTAACTGGTTAAGGCTTTGTAGCCAGCGGCATTAATTTCCTGTCCTCTCCGGAAAATGCTGTGCATTACTGCTCTGAATTCCCTGGATTACTTCTGCGTAATATTTGTATAGCTAGTGAAAACAGCAGTCGGGGAAATAAATGCCTTAAGGGCATGTGTGGATTTTTGAAAAGCTATCCTTTTTAACCTGTCCTGGTGGGACTCGGTCATCTGTTCCCAACTCTTACAGCTGCTTTTAAAATTTAGTAAGATTTGTTGCCAAAGCAGAACTCACATGTGCTGACAGCAGCTTTTCCATCGCCTTGCAGCACGATGCTCAGATGGATTACTATGGCACTCGGTTAGCGACCTGTTCTTCAGACAGATCCGTGAAAATCTTTGATGTTCGGAATGGAGGGCAAATACTCATTGCGGACCTGAGAGGGTAAAGTGTCGTAAACGGGAGATTTTAATCTGTGGAAGATTTAAATATTTTGTCATTTTGCCATTTGGTAATGTAAGATGCGTGGTAAAATCCTCCAAGGTAGTAATTACTCTGGCTGGTTGTTGCTAAACAGCTCTTCAGAGCTGGGAGGGGGGATGGAGAGCCAGTTAGAAATAACCCTGGGACTTTTTCATTCATTAAATACTTGGCACCTATAGTTGTCAAGAAGTAAAGTCACAATCTTAGTTGCTAATGTAAGGATACATGTTTGGAATTGGTTTTGATGGCAGTGGCTTTGTCTGACAGTCCTATATGCTGCTTTTTCATCTTGGCATTACTCATTCTTCATATCACTGCATTAATTGCTTAAGAACACCGATTTACCATGATGATGGCTGTGAAGGAGCTGCAGCTGGAATGGGTTTCTCTCAGCTTTTCCAAAGAGCATTGTTTCTTGCAGGCATGAAGGTCCCGTGTGGCAGGTTGCCTGGGCTCATCCGATGTATGGAAATATCTTGGCTTCCTGTTCCTATGACAGGAAGGTTATTATCTGGAAGGAAGAAAATGGCACTTGGGAGAAGACATATGAGTACACAGGGCACGATTCCTCAGGTATGTGGAGTCTGGAGCTGGAAAGTGAGACTGGGGATGTGAGAGGATGCGGGTAAGATTGGAATAAATCTGTCGGTGTTAAGGAAGAAAGCCTGTATCAAACAGATGGGGATAAACTAATGGAGAGACAGTAAATCTGTTCAGCATAAACAGAACATTTACGTAAGGTCATATTGCTGGATGACCTCCTGTCCTGATTCATACGATGTTTGTGTAGGAGTTGTTTTACAAATAAATCGGCTTTCAAATAAAAAAGATGGTAGGGTGCTGAATTCTTGAGGAAAATATTGTTTTACGATGGAAACTGCTTTGTTCAGATGACTGGTCGTCCTACATGCAGATCTGAGAAGTCTCCAGCTTTGTTGTGTTGCTAATTTAAATACTATGCCTGCCATTCAGCTTTTGTTCTAGAGTCAGCAATACTCTTCACTGTTGCAGGGGAGAGTCAGTTTTTAACCTTTCATTAAGAGTGCTCTTTTCGTGTTCTCATTCTAAAAAGGTGCCAAAAATAAAGGCAGTTTTTGTCATTCAGTAAACAATGTTAATTGACCGGCCTTGCTGAAATTCGGGAATGCTAAGACTTAGCTTTCAAAGCTGCTTGCTTTTAGCAACTATTCTACTAACATTAGTCAGTGAATTGGTTAGTCCATTTTAGGTCATCACTGTGTTGTAATCCAGTCTGTCTCCCCCTTCACAGTGAATTCTGTCTGCTGGGCGCCACATGACTACGGACTGATCCTTGCCTGTGGGAGCTCTGATGGGGCCATTTCGTTATTGAGCTACACAGGTGACGGGCAATGGGAAGTCAAAAAGATCAGCAATGCACATACGGTAAGCATTGGAGCAGCAGGGAGTTCTTGGAGCTACAGATAAACACAGAGTTGATGCCTTAAAGAACCTGCAGGCTAGATAAATACTGAAGTACAATGACATGAGGTGAAACAGTTTCTGGAATCAAGAATAATTTGTTTTAAATTAATCCAGAGTAGGAAGGTATACTTTGTAGTCACTAAAACGAAGTAGAAAACAAGACATGTGAAGGTTACTAAACCGCACTGATAATACCTGTTTATTAAGCATTATTGTTAGACACAGTGCTGGAAGTTCCCTGGTAAGAAATGGCTTTGGTACTAAGAACACCTGTACAGACTGACTGTGAATAAACTGAAGCTGGAAAACCTGCAGGACTCATGTTTTTCCCAAAATAGCGGGAATTTTTGCTTAAGCAGAACTTCATAAGCTAATGGCAGTGGCTCTCAATAAAAGGAAGTTGGGCTCTGGACCAGAGGTTCCTTCTGCATTCCTAAATCTTAGCAACTGTGTATGGTTTGTGTCTTTTCAGTTTATATCTCCCATCTCCACTGTGTACATATCCTAGATGATATTTGCACATAAAACAGTCATGTAGCTACCTAGGGCTTTCTGAATAAGTGCCTTATGGAGATTAGACTGTATCTGGATGTCTTACTCATCCGGTACCCATCCAGCTTTGTGCGAGATTCCTGTTTTCCTAAGATGGGCCTATTCCCCCCCAGCAGAGAGTATGCAGTAGGTGTCCTTTGCCCACTTAGCAGCTTTTTATTTATTTATTTATTTAAAGTAAGCAACTTTTAATAATGATATTTTTTCATTAAATAGATTGGATGTAATGCAGTTAGCTGGGCTCCTGCTGTTGTACCAGGAAGCCTTATAGAACAACCATCTGGTCAAAAACCAAACTACATCAAAAGATTTGCATCTGGTGGCTGTGACAACCTTGTCAAGATCTGGAAGTAAGTGCTCTGTTGCCAGACTTACAAAACATGATACCTTTTACAGTTTTTGAATGTCTTTTATGTCCTTCAGATGTTAGTATCTCAAGTAATATTTTTGGCATCTCTATGCTTTCATCTTTGAATTATCCTTTTAGAGAAGTGCTTTAAAAATGGAAAGAACTTCGTAATGTACAATCTCTCACATAGTTATAGCAATTTGTGTCAGCCTTGCTTCACCTTATCTTGGAAAGTGGCTTTCCAATTGTCCTTGATTACCACTGTTGCTTGGACAAAAGCAGATTTCTGTACAGTAACTGAAGATCAAATACTCTTTGCCTATGCTGCTTTCTGTCCCCTGGAAGGGATTCTGTCAGTTTAAGCCAAAGAGCTTTCTGGAGAAGAGCGGGGTAACACTTGTGCTTTGTATTATCTGGATAAGCCAGGACTCTGAAAGCTACAAAACCAAAGCCTTCCAGAACAGGAGATGAGAAATATGCCTGGCTGCTGCTGCCACCCTTCTGACTGTATACATGTGTTTTCAGGGAGGAAGATGGTCAGTGGAAAGAAGAGCAGAAGCTGGAGGCTCATAGTGACTGGGTTCGAGATGTAGCCTGGGCTCCATCCATAGGTTTGCCAACAAGTACCATTGCTAGCTGCTCACAGGTGAGGCTTCTGTTGGAGTGACAGAGGCAGGCTCTCCGTGCCCTCGCTTCCATTTACTTCCTTCCCCTTTTCTCTAGTAAAGGAATAGTAAGGATAGAACTGCTGTAACAGGTCTTCTTGGCAACCCTTTGCTATATCTGGGTCTGTGCCTAAGAGCCTTTGATTCCTGTTCCTCCCAAACTTGGAAGCCCAAGAGAAGCATTTCTGGACAAAGGTTTGTGTGTGCGTGGCTCTGTACCAAAGACTTTTATTTTGAAAATCATGAGCTGGATGGTCTCGCTATGAGGAAGACCTTCAAACTAACATCATATTTTTAGTGTCTCTGGATCAAATTCACTGAACTTCCACTAAAAATACTCTTTTCTTATAACTGACATTCTTAATGAGCTGTGATGTCCTCAATCTTCATATTGGCTGTAGCGTTCTTGCTGCTAATAATTCTGTGAATGTCTTTTTTTATAGCAAGAAGACTCCTCAGTAAGCTGCTAACTTGCTGTCATGTGACTGGAAAGCAAAATCTCATCTGATATATATGTATTTTGGGAGCTTTTCTCTGCTGTTTGCAAGTCACCTTTTGTATGTAGTTTTTCTCACCAGAGAGCTGTACTCCTATGTTGCTTTTAGCTATAGTAAGAAAACAGCCCCTTTGCTGTGCTGAGCAAAAATGCATGTAAACACATCTTGGGTTCATGTTGGAGCTGTGATTTGGAAGTGTAGCTCTAAGTGCAGTCAAGGTTGTTTTTTCTGCGTTGTAACTAGTGGTCCAGCCAACTCGGTCTGCTTGCTTTTGTAGGACGGCAGAGTGTTTATCTGGACATGTGATGATGCCTCTGGAAATTCATGGTCACCAAAGTTGCTGCACAAGTTCAATGATGTTGTCTGGCATGTGAGTTGGTCCATTACTGCAAATATTCTTGCAGTGTCTGGAGGAGACAATAAAGTGAGTACTGCTGCCTTGGGTTTTACTCCTGCATGCCGTATTTTCAGAAGAGCTGAGATGATAGGCTATTTTCACTTTTGTTTAAGATGAAACTGTTGTAGATTCTCCTTTGCTGCAATGGTGAAATTTTTTCTTTTGACTTATCAAGAGGGGAGGAAGACCCTGACCTTTGGCAAACTACTTGCACTCCATTCTTAGTCCTTGCTGGAGATCAGAAATGCAGGTTTAACTTTACTTTGTATGGTACTGACAGCAGAATTCGCATATTCTTCGAGCAACAACTAACTTGATACTTAAAACAACACTGCAACACTTGACTTCTGTAGCTGTAGACTGTCACCAAACAAGCAATGTGATAGTTGTGAGGCAGTGGGAAACTGAGACTGTATTAAGGCTGAAACTTCTTCCTGGTCTGTTTTTGAGGTCACGCTATGGAAGGAATCAGTAGATGGACTGTGGGCATGTATCAGCGATGTCAACAAGGGCCAAGGAGGGGTGTCTGCCGTTACAGAGGGGCAGCAGAACGAGCAGTGATGCATGAGTGAATGTTCCAGCTGCAAGAAGTGATCACTGTACCTGACTTGCAACGTTTCTTGAAGCGGATGAGAACTGATTTTAGCTAAACTGGACATGAACATGGGAAACAATTATCCAATTTTATGAGCACTCTATAAATATTACTGGGAGGCTACAATATGATGATAATCAGCCTTAATTGACATTCCCCTAAATTTAAGGTAAAGAGCATAGCAAAGTACTGTGCCTTATACTACTCCTTGATGCTGTAGAAGTGGTACCCTGCTTTTCTGGTTTAGCGATCATATTTAATTGGATATGCTGTGGTCCCACTTCAAGCATGTGAGTAGGAACAGGAGGCGGCTGTCAAAGGGGCGAGGTCTGAACTCTTGTGCGAGGGGACAAATACTCTGTCCCTTCAAAGGCCAGAACTTTGTTTCAAGTGAGGGGAAGGGCTGGTGGAGTTTTTGGCATTAGCTGACAGCGTGCTGGCTAGCCCTTCTGGTGGTAGTGAGGTGGTGCTTAGATCTTCCTGAAAATAACGTGCTTGGACAGGTGAAAGTCTCTGTGCTTTCCTGCAGATGAAAAGGAGTAGTGGAATGCATATGTCTTTTGCTTTACAATAGTCTCAAACTTGGTTATTTAACCAACATCAATAAATCAAACCATAATTTGAAGTTTGGTTTTTCTTTTAACCACACTTCTGTACGGTACCTCAGGGTTTTTGTTGAGATACCAACAGAATAAAGTCCTATTGGTTAAAGCCTGGTGTGCTGTATTGAATAATCTTTTCATAGGGGCCTTGGCAAGGCTGCCTACAATCTACCTTTAACTGAGCCACAGTCATATCATCCTCCCATCCACGGTATTCACTTTGCAATAGCTGGGAAGGTGTTAGTCCACTAGAGACTAAACAAAGTTGTTTTGTCTTCAGTTAAACCTGTGTGCCATTGCACTTCAGGCAAGTATATTAGCCTCACACAAACCACGTTTCAGTATGCCTTCAGCTAAAAGCTGAAGTGCTCTTCCCCTCCTACAAGAGGGAAAGTACTTAACTAAAAGGTCACATTTTCCCTTTATTTTTCAGTTGCACTGAAGCCACATAAGTGAACAAGTCATAGCCTTCCTCCTTCTCCAAGGGAGTGGAGCCTAGGCATCCATAGTCAAGATAATGTACCCCCTTTTCTAGAAAAACAAACCTCATTTTATGATAGTTATCTGTACTAACCAAATAATATCTTAGTTGCTCTCACACACAGATGAATTATCTTTCCATAAACCAACAGAAGTATGCAACGTTCCTGTTCTTAAGTTCCCTGTAGCCTTACCCCCAAAACAAAAATGAATCAACTCATCTAGAAATTAGCGTTACATTCAAACAGTTCCATTTCAAATTATACAGCAAAGCACTACTTTCTTTCAAGCTGTTTTCCATTTCTACTAAGATCATAATCATAACTGCTAAGCTGAACAGGCAGCCTTTCATTCCCAGTACCATACCCACCTGTTTGGTACAGAGTACCTGGTCACCTACCAGGGGTTTGGGTTGGCTTTAACTGCTGTGGAAACTATATAAACTTGAAATCTAGCACATTAGCTCCACTAAAAAGGCTCAAAAATAAAGCCTCATTCTTAGTTAGCTTTTACCAGACTTCATTCTAAGAAGGGCACTAACTCAAGTACACAAGAAGAGTTTTTGCCTGGGTGGGTATTAGGTTCCACAATTCACCATGTTAAAAGTTATCCTTATGAGTTTCAATACTTCAGAATTCAAACCTACTTAGCAGCAAGCCCCAGTTCAGCCTGTTATTCCTTCATACTGAGGATGAAATGTATTAAAATGGTTTCAAGTAATGATCAAAGTATCCCCAACACAGTTTATTCATTGCAAATATAAGCATTAGGTGAAAGTTCTTTGGTTGCTCCTGAGAATAAGCTTCATGGTTTTGGATCTCTAATCCCCTCCTTATACTTGGGGCCAGGATCAGGGAAAAGAAAGAGAAAAAGAATATACTCGGCAGAAGTTTCACACTGAAGAATTTAAAATTGCTACTCAGTCTGATTAACGCCAGCATGGTCTCTCCTGTGCCCAGAGTGCACCATAGTTCCTCTCTCTCACTATCTAGCCTAAGAAGAAAAGTTCGTGTCTTGTGATGACTGAAAGGAGTTTCCACATAAGAAATGAAGTTCTAGCATACAATTTGCATTGTTAAGTTTATGAAGTTTCTGGCACATCTCTTAATGATACGCTGGTATCTAGGCTGTCTTTAATGGCAAGTGTGGTCACTTGCAACTCGGAAAGCAAACAGAACACAGTTTTGTACAACAGCCTGTCTAAATTCATACCCTACACTTCTGTTTTCCTCACTACTTGGAGTGCTGACAGGCCCTAATAGAGCAGAAGATGCTGATCCAAAGACCAAGCTCCTGGAAGCTACAGGGGACATCTACCTGTCACGTTGGAATGCAGGAACAGCTTGATGAAAGTGCAAGGGGCTCCTGCTTCCTCACCATTTCTGGTAGGATCCAGAAGCTCTACCTGCTTTCTTTGTGCTATCAAATGTTTTTATTACCAAGCCCTCAGACTTTTATCTGAGTCAAGATGAAGATAACCAGAGTTTCTTAACCCAGCTTTGTTGCTAGAGGGATTTTTGACCCATCACCTCCATTTGTTTCCAGCTCCCTTATCACAGTTACTAGCTTCCTCAGTTTTACCAATTCAACTGATGTCAGACAGATTTCAGAAGTGATTTTCTTTTAATATTTGGATCATTTCACAAATCTGATTTACAGCATAACTGCACAATATTTGAAATAACCAGAAAGCCACAACATGAGACATGGAAAGAGGAAAGTTCTTAAGTCATGTTTGCAGAAGAAAACAAAATGGAACTGCACCCCCAAATAAAACTAGTTTTCCAACTCCACAGATGTGCTAAAGAACAGTCTTACTTGGCCAAAGCACAGTTAAGATGGTTATAAATGGCTCCATGTTACATTTTCTTCAACAGCAAATCTGATCTAACTAAATTCCTCCTCATCTTCCCATCTTTGCACATGTCCCGTACCTTCCTCAATCCTACTGCTGGAAGTTTGTGGGGCTGCAGTGCAAAATGGATCCTACAAACTAGCCGTGTCATTCAAGTTAAAGTAGAATACAAGCAACAGAAGTTGCAAATTTGTCATCCTTCATCATATATTCCTTCTTTTCTTCTACTCTTTCTCAAAGTAAAAAAAAATAAATTCCCGATTTCTCTTCATGGGATTTTTCTAGACCCTCAGCCATTGCTACTAATCTTCCTGAAGTTTTAAAAAATTGTTAATGTTCCGTTTTTAGAATAATGGAAGCAAAATTGCCTAGGTATCATTTTCAGTTTCAGTCTTCCAGCAAAAGACAACAAAATCTGATAAAACAGAACCTGGGAGAGAATACAGAAGAGAAGGAATGCACTTAAAGGCAAAAATGAGAAACATGGCCTTCACCACAGGTCAGGAATACAGCTCAACTTCTCAATTTCTGTTACACCATCTCAGATAATAAAAAGGGTTTGGGGCTTTTCCTTTTTGAAAAATACATGTTACAGCTATTAATCAGTTTTTAAAAGGAACAATGTTACTGCCACAGGAAAAAAGGAAACTCTCACTTCATTCCCTACACAATTTCATTATACATAAAAATAAGCACAGCAACAGATCTACGCACTGTTTTCACTTTTTTGTTGATTTTGTTGCCTTACAAGCAGGCCAAGTTTCCAAGGAATTTAAATACATCTCAGATTGCATTTCCAGGAATACTGTAGCGCAGAACAAATGTTCCACTCAATATATAAAGTGCCTCAGGAAGCAGCTGTTTGGCAAAGCCACGGAACTAACCAGGTAAACTTTCAGAGCATTTTCAGCTTTTGCCAGTTTTCCTGTGTAATTCCTCTCCACTAATCTGTCTGTTCCAGGTACTATATCTTAGTTACAGAAGAAAATCCAGTAAGCAATAGTCTCTTTTGGACAGGATATTTTTAACTTTAGCATATAAAAATTATGTTCGCTTTATACATCCATCTTTAGAAATAATTTCACTGGATCTGGATTCAGTTAAATACAGGAGGTTGTAAAATATGTTTAATTTTTCAACCTATGTCTTCAGGTTTGACATCCTGCCTCAGGAAGATAATCATGTTTCTCAGAAGTACTCTGCTGGGAATTCTTTTCAGCATCCTCTGGACAGAAACAACTCTGGCTGGCTCTAGTTTTTTAAGCCCTGAATATAAAAGAACACAGGTAAAAAAATAAAAAAAAAAGTACTTTCTTAAGATTATCCTCCTCTACAAGTCCTTAAAACCAGTATTCTTTATAGCGTTCAGAGCAGCTTTTAGAAGATACAGTTTCTGGAAGAGGAAGGAGTTATTCCACAGAGCAACTGTAACAAACCATTAGCATTGTATTCATGCTGTGAGAATACATATCTAACCTCATTCGCTAAGAATTAATAATCTGAAAAAAAGAACAATTGAAGAGAAAGCATTCATTCAAATAACTTGTTGGCATCTTCTTTGGAAATTAACTGTAAGCTGCTTGTTCTTTAATGAACCCTTAAACCAAATACCTATTAAAGTGAATGCAGCAATAGTAGTACAATTATTATAGACCTACATAACATACATACATAAGGGTATGATGCCTTCAGCTAATTTGCTGCATCTGTATTATTTATAGGTTCTAATTTCCACACTGCAGACTAGTTTGATTATGGGAAGAATATATAGATATTATTTTGCTTGCTTTCTAGCAACAAAAGGATCCAAAAAAACCCACAGCACCATTACATCGTCGAGGCACGGAAGGCTTTTGGGATACAGATGAAGCAGGAGCAGAAGATGACAGAAACAGTATTGAAATTAAGGTTTGTATTTACTTTTGTTGCTCACATACAAGTTTAAGGGGCAGGGTTGGCTAACAATTTCTGTCACAGGAGGCAGAACAAATTAAAACTATAATCATATTTAACTTGAAACACAAATAGGAAAGGGCATGTGAAAACTACCAGCACTGATGGTATGAAATGATTTCAAATTAGCTGCAGTAAGTCAGATCACAATCTCCTATTTAGGATTCACTTACATTTCAGAACTAACATATAATAATGTGAGTTTCTTGTAAAGTTTTCTTTCCTCTGGTTTATTGTGCAGTTTGCTCTGCAGTAGCTATACACCCTGTTTGAGATTTTGATTACATGTCTCCGTACTAATAAGTGAACAGGTGGAATAACTTTTTATACCTCTTGCTTATCATCATTCCCATGAATAAAATGAACTTGCAGTGTCTTTGTCCAGAGCTTGTCTATTAAACTCTGTCTTTAATGTTTTTATAGTTTAATGTTCCCTTTGAAGTCGGTGTCAAGGTAACAGAAGAAGAATATCAAGAATATGGACAAGCGCTGGAGAAGGTGCTAGGGGACATGCTTGAAGAGAATGCTAAAGGTACTGCCAACCAAGTCATAAAAGCATAGACACCCACCCCCCCAAACCACCAAACAAAAACACCAACACCCCAAACCAAACAACTCTTGTCATCTAATTTGTCATGTGAGACATTCAGAGCATCATTTCAGAAGTGACTGGGACTAAGTTACCACTAAGAGAACCACTAAAGTATCTGATGTTCAGAAACTGCTAGTTGAACTTTGAAGAATCACGTTAAAGGGTATTAGGCAGAAGGGGAAGGCTTCCTTTCCTTACACTACCAGTCTTTTTTTCCCCGCCTTGCCCTGAAATCCCAGCATTTCCTTGTTTTCTCAGCTAAGACCTTCACATTTTTCATAGTGAAAAGTATTAAAAACATTATTGTAACTAAGATAGTTCTAGCAGATTCACTGATAACTAAAGTTCTAATGACCAACTCCCACCACAAGCTGGTTTTTTACCTTTATTTGCAGTCACCCATGTTAAACTGATCTTTATGAATCTTCTGTTTTAATGTTTATGTCAGACTTAACATCTGTGTTACACATTCCAACTACAAATCACTTTATGCTTCTGCCTTCACCCTGCTTTTCAGGCTCCTAAGACTTCTCCCAAGCTTCTCTGCCAGTTTTCCTCTGAGTTCCTTCTGAAGGGCTACTTCTATGGCCATTACACAAATAAGACAGTCTTACACATGTAAGTCATGGAATGTGACTATGTGAAAGCCACCTTATCTGCTGCCTTTGGTTGAGCACTTGTAGAACTTTTAGACAGATTATCAAAACAGGATTTTCAGATAAATATTAAGATTATAAAAATAATCTTTATCTTTTGCCTTTTTAGAAACTCAGATGAAAAACTGAGGCAAGACGAAGGACAGACAGCACTAGATGGCCTGATTTGTTTTAAATTTTCCTTTAAAATGAAATTATTACTGATTTCACAGCTCTAAAGGAGAAAGAAGTATGTGACCTTGAACAGTTTGTCCTGACAGACTTTGGAACGGAGTATCTCTTAAGGAAGAATACAAGACCTAGAGCCAAAAATAATAAAAGGCAAGGTTAATCACAGCCCGACATGTAGGCTGCTTCTTTTATCTCTTTTCCTTAATAAATATAGTGATTATTCTAAATGATGTGTTTGAAGGCTATATGAATCCTTTCTAAAACTGGTGAACACCTCTTCTTACACTTCCATATACATCTATAATAGAGAATAAAGATTGTGCTGAAACTGCAGTTACTTGTGGGATTGTATTTGTTTGTTTGTTTAAGAGTAGCTCAGACTAGATAGTTCATGTAATAAACTACACAAACTAGATGGACAAGGACTCAACTTTCAGTTGCCAAATTAGCTTAATTACCAAGGGATTTCTTAATATGGATCTTATCAAGGAAACGATCTAGTATTCTTCCAGTTAAAAAAAGAAAAGAAAAAAAAAGAAGAAAAAAAGAAGAAGAAAAAAAAAAAAGAAAATGAGTTTTCCAGTTAACTTGCTTGGATTCAGAACCATATCCATACTAGTGCATACATCAGAGGTACAAGGTAATTTTTCATGCCTTCAAATGCAGTATGCTACAATGCAGTACATGTTCTTTTCTGTACCTCAGCCCATACGGACATCTGATAATACATGAACATTTTCTAGAATGTCCTCCTGAAGACATTCTATGAAGCACTCTTTAACAGGCTAATGCAATAAATGTAAACACAAGTACAATTTTTATTAGACATGTTCTCTTTTCCCACCACAGAATTAAGCACCTAAATGAAGTGATCCCTTTGATGCCACTAGCATTCTCTTGTGCTATACTCCACCAGGAGGCAAACGAGAATTGGAAGCAAAAGGGGAAGCAGATTAAAAAGGAGTACACAATTCTTGGAAGACTAGCCCAGGGTAAGGATGTGGACACATACTTTTTGAAACCTGCAGAAGTGTTATGAAAGGGAAGAATCAGAAAGAGCCCTGAAGTCACATTTATTACGCTGAACTCTTAATCATCAGTTCCACAACAGATCTACTGCTTGTGTTCTTTTTAATGTTTTACAAGCATATTCCATGGAAACAGTCAGCCAATAAGCTGCCCCACAGAACAAGGAAACTATCAGCCAGAGATACTGCGTAAATCCTTTCTTAAAATAAGACGCACCCTACTTAAGATTGCTATTTCTAGAATTTTGACAGAGTTCTGCAGGATATAGTCTACTTGCTGAAAAGAAAAAAATATGGCTAAGCTAGTCTACAGAACAAAAATTGCGGCACAGGCTATTATGCTGTGTTGCTCATCCATCTTATTGAGCGAACATTCTAAGGTTGTCTTAAAAAAAAAAAAAAAGCAACACAAAAAATGCCAACGTTTCCTGGTGATCTAGAGAAAAACTGGACCCTATAAACGTGCGCAGTGATTTTCTCCTTTGCAAATATGACATCAGCCTCAAGAGGGTAGTATAACCTAGTAGTGCACAACGATGGTAAGGACAAAACAGGTCTCGGGTGCTTTCTAACTTGCCTAGTAGAAAACGATGCTCCCTATTTTCTTCTGAGTATTCTGCTCAGAGAGACTTTTTTTGTACAGTCAGTCTTGCTTTGGAGGTAGGAGAACAAGTAAGCAAAGCAGCGAGTTCCACAGAAATGCTCCAGGAATGGTTCTACGACACTGTCGCTGCCAGTAAAGCAATGCCTGAAGAGCAAAGCACTGGACGAGCATGATTACAACTTGACTGCATCCACAGCTTCTCTGGGCAACCTGCTGCAGTGTCTCACCACCTGCACTGTATAAAACTTCTTCCTTTTATCTAATGTAAATCTATCCTCTTTTAGTTTAAAACCAAGAACAGTAAGTAGCATGATTATCAGAATTAGCTGGCACACAGATATTTGGGTTGGCATCAGTGAACTACACTAGCACAATCACTGAAAAATTTCTAGAATTCTTCTTTTTGCCCACATTGACATGAGTTTAAAAAAAAAAAATAAATCTCGGCTCTCACCGTGATTATACTGCTCAGGGAGTGCTCATGTGGTACAACTTGCCCTGGTACAGAAAAATAAAATAACCCATGTTACTCCTATGATATCTGCTCTAGGATTTTTCCAAAACAACTATGCAATCGATTAAAAAAAATAAGCTAGATCTCTACCCTCTGACACAGTACAGGCAATTTCAAAACTGGCATTCTCATTATCTTATTTCTGAGCAATGACATTGAGGTAAAAAACATCTCACAGAAGCTGGGTAATTACCTGGGTATTCACTACAACTGGTTGTCCTAACCCAAATGCTGCATACAATGGCTGTCAAGAAGGTGACATAGCCAAGATGCAAGGAATTATTTAACAACAACAAAACCCCCACAATCAAAAGCCAAAGTAAAAGCATGTTTTCTCTGCCAACCCAGACCTAGTTTCTATTCACTTGGTAATAATGTTCCCAGTAAAGTCAAGAACCTCACCATACTCATCTTTCTCCTCAGATTTCAGCAACCAAAAGGATTCTTGCAGGGTTGAAAAGCAAAACAATCCCTAAAACAATATTCCTTTATGCACTCGGTAACAGTACAACAAAGCACTCTTACATGACCAGGAGCCATCCACAAAGTTACACAAGTATTTTATTATGTCCTTAAATATTATTTGGATGGGAGGGCAGCAGGGGAGGAGGAAAGGGAAGAGTGCACTTCTGCGTTAGTCCCAAGTCATTCACCCGGACATCCCTAACCAGAAGCTATTTTGGAATTGGTCACCATTCCAGTATTACTTAAGTGCCCACAAGTAAGATTATTTTTTCCATGCTGCAGCTGAATATGCTTATTTCTTTGTGGTTTGTTCTTACTAATAATTTGAGATAATGAATGAAATACATATATTTTAAAAAAAAATAAATCACATTAGGAAAAGGCAAATGCAGCTACCACAGGATTCACCTTCAGCTGTAATCAGTCTCCCTAAATTGAAGAGGATGCAGTATTACTTGTTTTCCAAAACGCTTAAGAACAGTAAAACTTGTCTTCAACTAATTTGAGATTATTCAGTTGTGAAAATGAAAAAAGGTGACCAATTAAGCTATAATCAACCCAGTCGTTATGCAAAAAAAAAAGACAGTAACATCACATCAAAGAAATAACAATCAAGAGTCCCTCAAAATAAGCAGCTAGTATTTTACAATTACTTTAAGTGTTTAATTCTTTATGGATTAGGGAAGTGGAAAATATCCAGTCACTTCAATTGTAATAGTTCCCCAAACTAAAGAATGATCTAATGCTTTCTTTTTCTTTTCCTGTAACGGTACATCGCTAGACTGGGCTTTACAAAACCAGGAAACTCCTAAAGTAAGAAACAGACTAAAACCAGTTCATCCTCTTCATTTAAAATTTTTCAAAAAGATTCTACCCAGTAAGATCCCACAAATATTTCAACACTTCCATTCAAGAGAGTCATACTCACCACGTTTTTTTGGGGGTTTTTGTTTGTTTTTTTTTCTAACCCCTGGTTCAGCCACAAATGCGGACTTGGAGAGGCTTCTTCAGTGACTGCGCTTTGGCAAGTCACAGGGTGTCCTCCAGGGTCATTCAGAACAACTGGACAGCTGCAGGTTCATTCACCTGCTTGCGTCTTATCTGTCTGAACACAGTTGCAGTTGTCAGCCTTCTTCAAGTTTCGGAACGACACAGACACTTTGTGAGGTGCAACTGAGCTTACAAGACCTCTTGCACACTGCGCGCTATCAGCCCGAACTTCACCTGGCGCTGACACCTCCTTTCGGACCGTTCCCCTGCTGACCTGCCAAACCCACTTGGGAGCGCCTGAAGGCCTCTTACAGCGGATCACTGATGCTTTGTTTTCTTCTTCCTGTGGTCTCCAGTCGGTTGGTCTCTCAAGCCACACTGATTTTCTGTTCCTTGCACTATATTTACCTCATCACACTCAGGTTTATTTTCAAGCTAGATAATAAATGAAGAAGTCTATTTGTAGTAACAAGTTTAAGCAGTTTTGAACAACTAAACAGTGAGTTAGGAGAGACGAACAACCTAAAGGATGAGAACCTTTCCCTCCCTCCCCAAGAAGGGGAAGGTGCTATAAACTCTGCAGCTAGCCAGTACGATACTGGAAATGGAGTAGTCCAGTTCCCTGCAGTTTTGCTCTCATCACACTTACGCTTACAATAAAACACATCAGTATTTGTCTACCTGAACGGAAATATTAAATGACCATCAGACATCGCAGGATACTAAATGAGGTTCAGACAACATTATCGAATTATACAGATTAAAAAAAAAAGGGTAAACAGTTAAAGAGAATACAATTGGTTTTGGCCAACACAAGCTCAATGAATGTTATGGTTTCACAGCCTCACGTTAAAATAAAAATCTGCCTTTCTGAAAGCCTGAGGTTCTATAGGGAACAACCAACCACAGTAAACAAAGCAAAAAAAAAAAAAAAAGCTGCTCTGCTGCAACAAAGGATTTTTACATCAGTGTTATCATTAAAGTGAAGTACTTTCTCAATCCATTATGTTCATTCTTGCAGTTTGTTACAAGAACAGGAAGTCAAGATTTGAAAGACTTCCACGAAGAAATGTTACTTGATACCTAAAACCAGGAGTGATAGGAACAACTCTAGAAGTCTTTAAAGTAAGTGAACCAATGATGTTAGATTGACCTCCAAGAGTTATTAACTGGAAAAAAAGGAAATTATGTCTGAAAACTGAAATTTTCATTTACACATGCATCTACAGGCTTGTTTTCATTAACAGAACACAAGACTACAAGATATCACCGATAATAAAGTCTTTCTTGCAGGACTGAATGATGGCAAACAACTTCCTTGTGAAACAGGATGCAAACAACTTTCACTTACTTTCTACAGATGTCCCACTTCAGACCGCTACATTAAAACACAGCCAATAAACAGCATACAGTTATAGGACAAACTTCTCACTCCGTCCCAACCCAAGCCTGGGGGGACCAAAAAAAAACCGAAAAACCCCACCACGGGTGCTTTTACCGATGCTGTTGCAGCAGCGGCATTCCCGCCCTCACCTCCTACGCGCTGGCTCTTCCAGCCACGAAGAGCATTTGCCTTTTAAAGCAGCTCGCCCGCTCGTCCTCAAACCCTACGTTCCCGTCTGGAAGAAGCCCTTCCGATCGGCTACCCGTGCCTCCCCAGCGCCGCGGAGGCCGAGGGACGCCCCCGCATCGGGGCGGGCAGACCCTGCTGCGAGGCTGGGCCTCCTCCCCCACGGGTGCGCCCCCCCGGTGCCCCCCCCCCCGCGTGCCCCGGC
>JAVKLA010000036.1:24398058-24413287 GCA_034782735.1 Sagittarius serpentarius | reverse complement strand
TTGGGCGGTCGCCGGCCGCCGCTGGCGTCGATGGGCAGTGCCGGGCACCGCGGGGAGGGCGGGAAGGGCGCCCCGCCCCACCCGCTGGCTCCTCTCAGCCCCGCCGAGGCGGCCGGCGGTCGCCTGTGGGCTTTGGTACCAAGCCTTTTCTCAGCAGGGCAGGCTTTATTCATTAGAGGAGTTAACGAGAGAGAAAAAGATATTTGTATCACTTGGGAATGCTGCAGAAGCCACGTGGATTGTGCTGTGTGAATTACTGCAGCGGTTTGGGCGAGGGGACTCTGCAGAACAGCACCGGAAACACGAAATGCACGTTTGATTGTACGCAGGTTGGTGCGTGGGGGTGAGCATGTCCTCAGTGAGAACCGTTACTATTGACGGAGCCACGCAGTCACGCCGTTTTCTCTTCTACTCGCTTTTCGCCTTTCCCAGCCTGTCAAACGCGCCCTCGCACAAAAGCAAACGCTGATTTTTCTGTGGGGCTCAACAGCTCCTCTCTGCCTCCCTGATGAGCCTCTCACACGGCTCGGGATTTGGGTTGCTCACCACTGGGCAAATACGTGAGAAGTACGCTGCGAGTACCTTAAGTTTTTCTAAAGAGTCAACAGCTTTGCATAGGTAATACTGTAGTTGTTTTCTCTGAATGATAATATTCTCCTGTAGGAATCGTATCTTGTAATACTTCCTTGAATTTTTCAACTGCAGGTTCAAGCTGTAAGCACAAAAAGATTCTACTTAGTAATAATGTGTATAGATCAATATCATATGTGTTTGGGTTGTCCTTGTACACTCTCTTTACTGGAATGCTTGAAGGTGTAGTCCAGTCTTTCAATTTAGGGAAATTCACCATTTACTTTAAAAAACAGCAGCAACTGTATAAGAAAGAGCAAAGGAAATACTATTCATCAAATGTTAGGAAATGCATCTATTTCACAGATGCCTGAAAGAAAACCAAGAAACCCTAGCACATGTTGGAAGCTGCGTATTTTATAACATGGACATTTCACTTTCAGATACAGAAATGTTCTAGTACAAAGGATACAGAAGATGCAGTCAGTGGTTACAGAAAAATTTGCTAGTTTCTTACATAGCAATTAGTAACCTCAAAAACTGTAATGCAGCTTTCTTCACACTCTACATACGTAAATGTCTTTTTAGTTTTGCTAGTAGACTTGATGCTTCCATGTTTGTATTTATTCACATTATTAAAATTAAGCATACATGAAAAAATAATGTGTCAATTAATTGGTAATTCTTACCATTAATCAATACCATCGGATGATGTTCAGCCTCTAGGTTTTAATGGCACTTTTTGGGAAGTGCTAATCTCCAAATTAGTTTTACTTGCACATTTCTATAACAACTATATTTTTTAAAAATTTATATTCTGTACTCTTATTCTAGTGTTCATGGATAAAAAAAAAGCAGAGTTGTCCATTTTTGACAAGAGATACAATGTCTTACAGATAAAGGATACTATAGATTCTGCATCTAAACAACAATAAATGTCAGCTGTATCTCAGTAATCCTTCCAATTATTAATTTTAGAGTGAAATTTTTCTCTAGGGACACCTCAAAGGAAAATATCAGCTATTTAACAGTGAATGAAGACTGAATAAACATGTTTGTACTAATAATTACTAATGATTAAGTGTGTGCAGAGACCTTGAGCTGCTTCCCTATGAACACAAATTTACGTAAATAGGGTGGACTGAGACACATTTTGCTGTGCTGTAAATCATGAAAAAGCAGGCTACAAAGAAAGGATTTTTTTCAGGTTTTTTATTCACAAGGTTATTAGTAAATGGTGACATATAAATTTGCCAAGTTGAGATTAAAACATACATTATACTGAATAGCCAAGTTATGTAACAGAGTACCATTATCGTAAGACTATGCAGTGTCTTGCATATGTTACATTATATACTTGCGTAACTCTACAAGACCATGTCTATCACCTGAGAATATATTAAAACTAACAAGGAAGAAGGCAAAGACTAACAACTTCATCTTGTGACTACAGGAGAACGAAACCTTTAAAGCATTTTTGTGAAACAGAACTGCGTCTAAATTATATTTCTCAATTTAACAAACTTGGGTTTTCCATTCAGCTCTGGGGTGTGTCTACATGCGTTTCCTCCTGGAGGAGAGCCGAGGTATTTACCATGGATCTCCCAAAATATACCCATGAAAAACAATGAATATTAAATTTCCAGCACCATAAAGTATCTCAATTAAATCTCATGTACAATTAAGGAGTTATTGACCAATCTGAATATACTCAATGTTTCTTATGTCCATACCAATGTTTTCTTGGTTTGATTCTGGTATAATAAAAAAACCTGACACTGGCAAATACACAGACAGTATCCAAGGCACTTATAATTAAGGAATTTTACCAGGTTTTAGTGTAGAAATCAATCTGATAAATGTGTAGATGATTCTAATACTGAGGTCTTTAGTTAAAATACTTTTACTTGCTCATAATAGTACCTACAATGAACTAGGCACTGTACAAATATACACGATATGAGGCCTTACTCGGAGACCTTCGTGTAAAGCTAGGGAAACTATACCATTACACAATTCCAGTGAAAAGAATTACATATAAATTCATTTTTTTAAAAAATATTCCCTGAACGCCATTGTAAATTTTAGCCTCTTCTGTACATCAGGCCCTATTACCTGTGCTAAGGAGGCAGCAGTCACCTGTCTGTAAGCTGAGCTACATGTTCTGATAGTTCTTTTTGTTTACTATAAACCTGTATTTCCTTAGACGGCACAAGAGTGGAATATGCTGACAATATTACAAATAATAAATAGTCATAGCAATAATAAGGGGGCTTTCACTTGATAATACATATGCAGCATACACGTTTCTATTTTTTTTCTTTTAAGCATGACCACCGAGGCTGACCCCAAGGCTGCTAATGCTGGGTAAGCCAAGAGACACACAAAACGATTCCTCTCTGAGAATACGTGGTGAGCATGGCACCATGAACAGGTCCACTTGCTAGCTCATCTTTCACAGATTCTTTAACCCGTTGCCAAAATAAATATAACAAATCAAATTTCAAGTGACCTTTAACACAATTACAGATATCTTAAATTAAACTCTTGTCCCTAATCCAACATATACAACAATGACCATGGGAAACACAATGAGAAACCTTAACAACATGTAAAGAATGCTTCGAAAAAATTAACTTCCCAAAATACTGTTACAAAGAATTAAACACTCTCTTAGAGCTCCTGACAGTGAAACTTAAAGGTTAGACTTCAGATGGTGTCCTATGTATATACGTAGTAGAGCAGCTCATAGAGAAGACTAACATGGCTTAAATTACTTACTTACAACTATGTTCAGTGCAATTCAAATTGAGATTGAGTCACATAGAATACATCTGAGAACTTGCATAAAAATTCCCCTCTCTGGTAATGCAGTGTTTTTGAGTTATGTGGACTAAGATTATATGGACTAGGACAGATTCATTTGAAAACTGAAACCTACTCCCGTCTCTGAAGGTTTCCGTCTGCTTGTACGCAGTGGGGTAACAACAAAGGGTATTGCTAACTGGCTGCTGATCAGTGCTTGCCCTGTAACTTCTAGGACTGTGTAATAGGACATACATTATATGCAGATGCTTTCTGAAACAGACTGCAAAAGGATCCTCAATTATTTTGGCAATTGTTTGTGTTTGCCCTATCTTTTTACATTGCAGATGAAAAGGACGTAGGCACTCCAGTTTACAGTGGCATTGTGCTTTAATCTGCTCTAGGACAGATGTTTTCTTAGTGTGATCACTTTTGTTTTCTTCAGTCGGGGCTAATGTTTCTGATCCAATGCTGCTACTTAACCTTACATAACAGGTACACTTTTACCAGCCTTCTAATGAAGAGACAGTCCTTATTTCTTCTTCCGAGCTGGCCACTGCTAATAAATCCATCCACTTTATGATTCAAAAAGTTCAGAACTGTTTAATTTGTCTTCTTCATACAGCAAAATATTTTCCATGAGCTTCTTTTTTTGATCATTTATCTTTATGTTCCAAGACGTCTCTCTGGCTGATGCTGAAAAACAAAAAAGCCCAAATATTGAGAAAAAAAGATCTCCATTGTCTAAGGAATAGACAATAATTTTAAATGAAAAAAACCCCCCACAAACCAAACTGGCTTAGGAAAAAAATCTGATAGAAAACCAGAAAACATTTTGTAGATTTATTGGTAAAATGATAACCAAGGAGAAAACGTCTACTGAAATGTGTTTAGAAGTAGGCAGAAGAACATAAGCAATTCTGGAGAAGAGAGTAATTTGTCCCTACCGTTACAACACTAGAGCACTTTTACAACGACTTCCGTTACCGTAACGGGAGCGTGGGCAGATTTGCCAAAACAGCCTGGAGATCATGTGCGTTTGAACGTTCTGCGTGCACCCTTCAGATTTATCTAGATTTACCTTGTGAAGAACATGAAGAGTCAAGGTCTGCATTTTTTTGTGGAAAGGTGCTCTGTGCGGTAGAGGCTGTTTCCAAGACGTCATCACTTTTGAAGCATGCCGCATTTCTTTCCTGGAGTCCATTTGCAGGTTTTTCCTGCTTGATCCTGTCATCAGAGGCGGCCATGCTTTCTGAATTGTTACAGCTCTTGCTAGATAGCTCATCTGTCGATCTTTCTGAGGGATTCCATATAAAACTACTCGATTCATCTGATTCACAAGGGACCCTTGACATTTGTCCGCAGTAAATGTCAGGTGACACAACTCCTATTAAAGGTGTGCATGGATTGGCGCTTGTCAGGATCACTGGCTGTGTGCTGTCCGCTTTATTCTCCCCCGCAGAAGGCACGTCCATGCTGAGACTAGTTGTCTCATCATCAGTTTCTTCTGGAGTGTTCATGGACAGCCCAGAAGTGCTGCCTCCGTAGATGTAAGGCTCTCTTAATTTACTTTCAGCCATTTCCATAATTTCAAGCACCTGTTTTTAACAACAAAGTCTGTGAATGCAGAATAATTCCTGTACCCCTGCTTACACATATTCTCCTGTGTCAACACTCTCAAAAATAAGTAAGGCATGAATATTGTGGCTTCAGACCTTGCTGTCAAGAAGACTAAAATCTTGGTCATGTATTTAAAATATTACCTCTGCTATGTTAGAGTTCTTCTTTCTCAGACAAAGGCAGATGGCTGAGGCAAAATCAATAGCAACCTCTTCCAGCAAGTGTCCTGCTTTCCTGTCAAGGTATTTACAGCATATTTCCTTGGCAGCTAGCTTTTCAAAATTTTTTGCTTTGGAGTATGAGCTTTCTTTCGCTATTTGAATTTCATCAGCAATCATATCTCTCTGTTCAAAGGAAAGAGATACATTAGCGAAGGCAAAATTAACACAAACATTTATTTCTATCTGAATCACTGAGAATATGAGTCCTGCCATATATTTGTTATTATTGCTCCTCAATGGCTGGTTTGCAGACCTAAGAGCTTTAAGACTCTCCATTCATGCAACTGACAGAAATGTTTGTTTTCACAGGAAAGAAAAGGCCAAAGGTTTTCTCTGCGTGTGTCTAATGTCAAATTCACTAAAGCAGACCCAGCTCATCTAGGCTTATGCCCATTTACAGGAACGAAAAATAATCAGCACTGTATACAGCAGCATTCTTGCACAGGACTTTTCAACCATCTCTTGAAGAAATCAGAAAACTGGGATCCTTTACTTTCTGAACCCATTTGAACATTGCTGAATTGCTTGGAAATAGTAAGAAAGAATACTCTTTTCCCCTCAAAGGCTTCAACAAGATGGCAAATCAGAAGGAGCACATCCCGTAGAAGGAATAGAGGTGCAGTCTGTTTTCATGAAGATGGCGCTAATGGCATTCAGTGAGCCTGGCCAGTTCTGGTTGCTTGGGAAAGTAGTTTGTGTAGTTCTAATCACAGCTTGGACAAATTGGCCACGATATAAATTCCAGACACTAGTGCAACACACCAGCGCCTGACAAACACGATGATGAGCAACAGCAGTTGCCGCCTGCCCAGGTTTCCCTATTCAGTTTGGCTCATAACACCTCTTTCTCGCACATAAAAAGCATGCAGCAGCATTTCAGCACAAAGCCTTGTCTCTTAACTAAGCATGTATTTAAACACCAATTATTCTGGAATATCTCCTAACATAATCGGGCCAGCACTCACGAGTGTGGTATGTGAAACGGGAATACACGTCCTGCTTCTATCTAAAGGCAGGCAGGCTATTGGTGTTAATGGAACCAGGATATGGCTGCTAAACATCCTTTCTTCAGGATGTGTACAGCAGACTGCAAATAACAAGCTGTATTTATATAAAATGAAAATTCATTTTATGACAACAACCCCATTCACTCATGTTGGTATTCATTATTCCTGCTGTTTCTTACCAGATAAATAGGGTGCCTTCCTTCATCCAGTGCCTTAATCCCTGTCAGTATCTCTGCTAAGACCTAGGAAGTATATTTGAAAGATAAACCAATTTGTTCAGAATTAATTCTATTTTTAAAAACAAGTTTTGTAACTAAAGAAATACTGAACTGCTAGGGCATTTTGAAATTATGTTTTTACTTCAGGTGGCTTAACAATGCCAGATCTGGGCAATCTTTATGACACTTTAGATCTACCTCCAGAGCCAAGCCCAAATTTTATAGTTGGGTACAATAGATATTGTTGAAACAAAGGACAAGAAGAAGGTAATTCTAAATCTAGATAAGAAATCACACTGAACAGGAGGCACCTGGAGGCAGGTGACGTCACAAACTATCAATTATTTTAGTTGAAATTCCAAATTAACAGGCGATGTTTGTAGCAGTTTACGTGGCAAATCTGCAAGAATTCTGAGAACCTAAGTGCAGTCTTTCTGCTAGGATCAAGAGTAGCAATCTTTTTGCAACAAGAAACAATTTTGTTTCTGTTGTTCAAAAGATTCAGCTCCCTTTGCCACAAAGTGAAGTATATTTGGAGTACACACATAATTAAAACCAGGATTTCAACACATTATATAATCAGCAACTATGACACGAAATTGTCGGCAAAACAACTGTATGAGGCACAAGCTCTTACATCCAATTTCCTGTCTAGAAGCACCAAAGAATGGAACAGAACATGGAAAAAAGGCAACGTACCACACCACAGCCAAATATGTCAACTTTTTCTGTTAACTGCCCATGTCTGATAAAATCTTCCGGCAGATAAGTAAGAGAAGCTTGTAGGACTTTGGTTTTCATCATAGCATATTCTGATTTTTTATCAACAGAATACAATCGCAGACCTGAATGTCCAAGCTTTGGTGTAAAGTTTTCATCCAACAAGACATTTGAGCTGTGATAAAGACAGACAAATAACAATATTGGTCATTACTTTAACTTGAGGTAAAGAATTACAGTTTTATACTTTTAAAGTTAAGCGCTGAAAGTTTGCAGCATTTGGCCTGCTGTGTATGAATGAAAGGATAAAGAATGGTAGAAAGGGAGCGGGGGAAGAACTAGCACTACAAAAATTACTTCAAAAGAATATACTTCCATCATTTAGAAAAGAGCAACAGATTAAACATAAAACGGTAAACACCCTACAGAACAAGTGACAGCCAAAAGATACTGCAAACGGATTTCAAAACTCCATAAGCTTTCAGCCATTATTGTTAAAGAAATCCTGGAATTAACAGGTGACCAAGGAAGTGCTGATATGCCAAACCCCTCACCTTTTGATATTCCCATGAAGAATTCCAAAATTATGTAAGTACTCTACAGCTTGGATGAGTCCTATAGAAATGCTAATTCGCACCTCCCAGGTCAGTGGAGCAGAGTCATCCTGCAAGGAAGTGAGGAGAAAAAAAATGGTATTTTATTGAACAATAAACTGTAAGACATCAAAACTGAAGACTTAGTTTTAGTCCCAGTCAAAACTCCTGCTGACCTAAATCAAAAGTTTGGTCCAAGGCAGAAACGGATGATTTCTAGCCCAAGGAAGGAACCTATTCTTACATATTGTGCTGCACATTTTGCCTGCCGTAGGACACAGTGAGATAAGGCTGCCGCAAGGATCACGCTTGTCCAAAGCCTCAAGTCCTGGCTGTTACTGAGGCATAGCGCTAGTTTCGACGGATGGCTTTTCTGACATTTCTCTGCCCTACGGTCTCCTCTGCAGATGCCCTTTCAGTAGGCGGGAACATCTCCAACTGTTCGCTCTTAAGCCCTTGTAAAACTTCATAGCACATTATGCCAATGAATATAGTGATGGATTCTACAGAAACAGATTCCCAAATCCAGTGAAATATTACAACCTGAATAGTCACATTTTGCAGATTCCTTATTACTTTAAAAATCTAAAAGCTGCACAGCAGAAACTCCCTGCTGACCTGATATGCTTTGCAGTAGGAAAACCAGAAAAGAGCTGCAGCCTTTCTGGTACTTGCAGGCAGATATTTGGGCACTTTTTT
The DNA here is from genome assembly GCA_034782735.1 of Sagittarius serpentarius. Lineage (NCBI taxonomy): Eukaryota > Metazoa > Chordata > Aves > Accipitriformes > Sagittariidae > Sagittarius > Sagittarius serpentarius. The sequence goes on along the minus strand of JAVKLA010000036.1, from coordinate 24,404,834 downwards.
TTTTTTCGGCTGTTTCTCAGAATTCATAGAGATATAATTGCTTTTCATAAAATAACAGGACAGGACTTGTAATCACAGACAGCTAAGAGACCCAGATGATTTGCTTACCTGACACTGAAGTTTGTTTTGTAGTGATCCATTAGGCAGGTAGGGATATATCAGACAGTGCAATCCGGTTTCTACCGAGAAACCCAGCAGCTGCAAAATGTTGATGTGACAACACCTGCAGGCACAGATCAACAATGATTTGCAAATGAAGTAATAGCAACACAGAAAAATACATTCCTGAGCTGGAATAAATTCCTAAATTCAAGGCAACTGGGAATTGTGTCCTGCAGCTGGAAGCTCGGAATGGCCCTGAGCAGAACCACAGAAGGGCAACTAACCCAGGAGCAAAGGGCGATCACTGCAGCGCAGCCCGGTTCTGAGCAGGCAGGAGGGGTACGAAGCTCCGGAAGGCACCGCTCCCGCACCCGTTTGCTCGGCAGGGACCCGCAGCATCAGCGGGAGGCATGCTGTTTCCCCAGGGCTCCTGCAAAGGCAGCGCCTGACCCCGCTCTCCTCACAACGGCACAGGGCCTGGGAGACGGACGCATCAGTCTTAAACTCAACACGCGGGCAACAGGCCACACGCAGGATACGCACAGGCTGCACCTGAAAGCCAGCCACTTACCGAAAGCAAATCTGTACTTCTGTATGAAAGAATCTTTGGGTGGAATTTGGGCTTGTGCATTCCACCTGAAAAATGAAAACGTGCAATAGAATGTCAACGGTAATTATTAAGCTGTTGCATTTACACAGATCTTTTAGGCTCTAGATGACAAGCTACTTCAGAAAATAGGCAAGTATCACTGATGGCAACTTTGTGTCAAAGGCAACAATTAACTGAAAGTTAGAACAAAAAACAGTGTAAAGACACCTCTGATACAATCATCAATGCAGGTAGCTACATTGCAGGCTACTCCCACGGGCAGAGTTAATAAAACTACTCACATGGGTAAAGTATCTCTCATATGTGTTTGCTGAATCTAGGTTTACTTACTTTACATAATTTCCTTTTTACCTCTCCTCTTGTGTAGCCGTTCGGGTTCCTTGCCCACACAGTATTAAACAACAACTGCTAATGTTCAAGAGCTACTAATAACATACCCCCCTTCAAAGAAAAAAGATAAGGTGGAATACTTGCCTCTTTCAGTCTTTTGACGACGTACACTGTGTTATTCCTCTGACCTTTGTAGACATCTGCAAAAGTACCTTCACAAATTCTGCGCTTGTCACTGAAACCATTTGTGGCATTAGTAACTTCCCTCTGGGTCCACAGAAGGCTCCCGCTGGGGAGATCAGTCAGTGTCTCCTGCTGAGGAGCAGAAGAGCTGCAAGGCTACGCATTTGTAGAAGAAACAAGTTTATCTCAGGGAAATTCATATGCCGTCTCCTCCTTTCAGGTGTCCTATTTTCTTTTCCATGATTTAAGCAATCACTGTGATTGCTGAAAGAAACTGTGAAAGGTACTGTGCAATCACTCATTAGGGTTTGCCTTTGTAATACCTGTCTGGATGTGTTTTGCTGATGTAAAACTTTTGCATAGTAGAAGAGACTTGAAAACAGTTACTGATTTGCATTTCCACCTTTCCCAGAAAACAGACTTAGTTTTGTTTAAAAGTCCATATATTTATTTGAATTGATGTTAGTTTAAGTTACAAAAAATGTTGATCTTTATGGCCTGGGCACACATTAAGAAACAGCTGGATCAGAAAGTAGGGTCCCTCATGAGGTATTTATGTTCTGGTAGGAACTTCACATCTACTTCTGAAGCATCTGGCATCGGTTGCACAATAATTTGTTGCTTCCAGTGTGGCACGTCGTAATGCCAATTGTTATTACAGTTCCACTGTAGCCTAATTATGGAGCTTTCACAACCTTCCTGTCCTCCGGACTTGAGAAAACAAAACATTAACTCCCTCTCAAGAAACTCTGAAACTACTGCATTCTTTGTAAAAATTTTCTCTTCTGGCTGGTACTCCTGAACCATGTTATTTTGGAAGAGTTTAAAGTCTTAAAACACAATCTTCTTTAAAAAAACTTGAACAAAATGAACCAAAGAAAAGAGACCAAGCCAAAACCGTGATGGGACCGGAGTGTGCACGTGGATCTGGGAAACACTCCGAGAACCCACGGGCCAGATCTAGCTGGACTGTCTTAAAGGCAAAGAGAGCTACAGGGAGGAAGGAACAGGAGACTGTGTGCTGAAATCATTAGGAACACGAGAAAAACTTCTCAAAGTGAGATGATTAAGCACTGGAACAGGGGCTCAGAGAGGGGAAGGAACTGCCATCCTTGGAGATTTTCAACTGTCAGCTACACAAGGCTCTGGGCAAGCTGACCGAAATTTGATACTAGCTGGGTTTTGAGGAGAAACCACCTTTTCAGTATAAAATTAAACTAAACGAAGTACGCCATTCTGACTAGTCAGTGGTATATATTGCACTGTCCTATGATCACACCAGAAATGTTAAGTCCTCTGTAAAATCGATGCTGGAAATGCCTTCCAAATGAATTGCTATTTGTGGGCATGTTATCCATGCTGAGCTATGGAGTACACAATATTGTTAATTTTTTCCCTCGCTGGCCCTTCACTGGCAAAAAAAGTCATGTAAACCGTAAGTAATCTAGGTGAAGCATTAGTATTCAGTCCAAACAAATTGTAATCAAGCCCCTCTTTTTCACTAGATCTACATTTTATACATGTAAAGGGATAAACTTTAACTGAAAAAACACAGAATGTCACAAAGACAATTTTCATGGTTATAATCAATCAGTATTAAAGGCATTTACCTTCACACTTGATAAGACAGGAGGATTTGACTGTAAGGATTTCAAAAGGTCTCTTGGGGGAGGTGGTGGAGAAGGGAGTGAATACAAGGCTCCTTCAGAAACAGCACCTGAAATTGAAATAACAGCACTGAAAATACACCTTATTTTTGTAATACCACAGCCTGTGACTAATTCTGAAGGTCTGGGGTATTTTGCTGAATTTCCTAACCAGGGATACACTGTGACAAGCTGTCAAAATGTGAAATACTGTGTGAAGATAGGGAGCTATTTTCCTGGTTCCTCTTTGCAAGATGACTACGCAGACCTCTCCAGTCCTGGCTCGGGGACCTAGAGCTCCCTATGTCTGTAGTGTTGGTCAGATGCCCCCCCTCAGTACGTCCCGTGGTTCTGCTCCCTCCCTTTCCCAGGCAGAGGAGCCTGCTGACCCGTAGACAGCTCTCTCCTGCCCTCCATCTATTTTGCGTGGAGAGAGGGACGCCGGGCAGGAAATGTATGCGCTGATCTAGTCTTAGTACGGAGCCAGGACGGGACCAGGGGGTTCACAGAGATCTGGGAAACGTCTTGAGATCCCACAGGACAGATACAACCAGCGTCTCGCAAGGCCAGGAGAGCTATAGAAGAAGGAACGGGAGGCCACGTGCTAAAGTTAGGAATAAACAGCTCAGGAGACAGCAGTGCTAGGAGAAAGGCAAATATTCAAATGCGGCCATTTTGAAGAGCGATATATTCATTATACTACACTGAAAGCGAACAGGGAGCAGTCTTGTCTATATGGTCATTTCAATGTTAGAGCAAATTCAGAACCTATTACTTTACTTACTACCTGCTGGCGATACTCCCAGATGTGAAGAGTCTGGTGATGGCAACAGACTTATCTCATTTTCTCTCTCTCTCTTTTTGTTTTCTGTGGCAGTTAAAGATACGTTCTCCTGTTTAGGCGGCTCTACCAGCTCTTCTTTTTCAGAGTTGGTAATATTAGAGGCTGACGTCCCTTCAAAAGAGAATAAAGGAAAGATGAAGATTACCAGGGGAAGTAGAGCCTGACTGTAATCAGTTAGCAGGAAATAATCCTCGTCAAAAAAACAGACTGTAAATTAACATGAACATTAAAATGAACATTCAAGCAATTTATTGTTAAATTGCTGGAACGCTATTGGTATTTAAATTCAGACCATATTCATGACATTATCTACTAGTGAAAATTAATAAGTGATAGCTTCAAACAAATACCAGTGATGACTATGCAAAAGATATATAGTCTCTTACAATAAGAAATTAACAATAATAGTATATTTATTGTGTAATTTTCTATACAGCATCCTTCAGCCAATGATCTCAAATCACAAATATCTCCCAGCCTAAAGAAGGCATCTAGTTCTTTGTTAATTGTCATGGGACCGAGAGGAAGTTTGACAGAATGGTATCGGTTTTAATCAGTTAAATATTTTAGGACTCTTTTCAATTGTGTGGTTTTAGTGTCATGACCATGCTCACTGCCAGAAAACACTTTCCTATATAGAACTATTTGCAATAAAGAATCATACTTTTACTTATGAACAGAAAGAAACAAACTGGAGACAATCTAGGGAAAACATAAAAATGGTCAAAGGTCAAGACTTACTGATAAATAAGGAAAAATTAAAGGCTGAATTATTGATTCACTACAGCTCTCAAAGATCCTATGTTGTATACAGCTTGGCAAAATTTCAGAATCAGGCCCCAAAAAGCAACTTGAAGTCTGGTTAAAAGACGTACAAAGATGCAAAAGTTGTACAGGGACTTGAAAAATATGTGCATCTTAGAAGGAATTATTAAAATTAGATTAGGCTACAGTTAGGATAGGAAAAAAAATTAAAAAATTCAAGATACTGTGATATACAAGGCTGTCAAAGTCTCCTGAAGAAGCAGCTCAATTCTTATCCATTAATACATTTAAAACTGAGGTTGAAAAGGAGCTTGGAAATGCCCAGTGTGCACTAGAGGTGATATAAGGACTTTCTACTGCCTGACAACATTTTCCTGGTTATAGCTCTAAATTTTTGTTTCTACCTGGCACCTTTTATCAACAATACATTTAGTATTTTCTTAAAAATCAAAACTAAAGTTTTATTTTTACATAAAAGAAAGTAAGTCTTGATACAAGGGGGTTTTGTCATGCTGTTTTATCAGCTTTGTATCTTAACCTCTGTTTTCATTTGAAATCAGATAATAGCTTTGTGTTCTTTTTTTTTGTACAAACAAAGCACTGGGAGTATCTGAAACAAGCAGGAAGTGGTATGTTTCGTTTGTAATCTATGCTCCTCACAATAAACCAAAATTCAGTAGAACTGTTTAAGAGAAGACAAGCTATGACAGTTTCAGCGTACTCAAGGTTGCAGAGTAGGAGGATATGAAAAGCCATCATGGTAAAGTGGGCATGTTCATCTCGGGCAAGTTTTTTCCTTTGACCTCTGTTTGGGGTTTGTACCCACTTTCTTCAATGTCACCTATGAATGCCGGTTTGAACGAAACTAGGTCTTCAAACTAAAACTCAGACAAACCAGGTATATTTCTTTATTACTGCGTCAGAATACTGTGAAATCCCAAATTTTACGGGCTTTTGAAATTAGCTGTCAAACAGTCTGCAGGCCTTTAGTCAAAACTGACAGTCCCTGTATTCTGCCGCTGTTGGCTTTTCCCTCCTGTACTTTAACCTAGAAGTCTCTAAAATTAGAATCACTTCCCTCTTTCAACGTATTTTTCAGGGTTTTTAATGAATTTTGCAACTTCCTGCACGTCAGACAAACAGGTCACTGCTGAAGCTACAGAACAGACTTAAAAAAAGATCATTATTGGGGACACCCAGAAGTGGGACTACAGTAGTGCAAGAAAGTGTTGAAGGGAGGTAGAACTCTCCTGGAAGTAGTCTGCTAGCAAAACATCTACCCACGTGTGGCGTCTGATTCCTTTAAATCAGAATGAATATAATTATGGTGATGTAAGGACCACTTATAGTTTCCTGAAGTGCCCAACAGAACAAGCAGTGCATTCTCCCTATCTGCCCAAAAGGAATCACCCGAGTTAAGCATAGTCAGGTACAGATAAAAAAGCAGAAATAGAGGGTAAAGACTTCCAAGATTTGTCTAAACCTACTGCTAGAAATTACTTCTGCTTATGACTGAGCACACAGTGGAATGCCTGTATTGAGTTAATTCCAGAAAACATTAACTACTTCCACAAGCCAACAACAAAATAATCCAGACTTTCTGCCGCTTAAATTAATATAAAGTTTTGCTATGGACATCAATATAAAAGACTATTAGAACTTTTTTAAAAAGATAATTTCATTGTAGTTTTGCAGTTTATTGCATCTGAATTATCTGGGACAAAAATTAGTACTGATCATCCAGAAACGTAACTAAAAATTGATGACTCCACAGGATTTGTCCCTTCCATCCTCTTTTAAACCCTCTTTATCTAGCCTTCATATTGCTTTATAGAATTCAGAGTCAAAACGAAAATCACTTCTAACTCCTTATGAAGCCCTTCATGGAACAGCCCAGTATTGTAGTTCACCCGTTGTCACAAAGGAAATCAGAGAAACAAAGGTATGTTAGATCTATTACAGCAATTCAGTGTCTTAACGAGCTGAATTGAGTACGTCCATTTCTTGCCATGATCTCTTAATATTTACTTTCCCTATTTACTATCTAGCCCGCAGAAATCATTATAAAGACCCCTGTTTACTTGCATCGGCCCACTACGATTTTGAGAAACCAAGCTTTTCCTTAGAAATCACAAAGTGTACTCCTCCAGGCTGGTGGAAGTTGATCGGATTTTATTTTTAACAAGGGGAAAACCCTCAGGTTTTGCAGCTTGTGGCAAGTGAAGTCCAAAAAGTCTCAGAAATGTTCTTGAGAAAGCTCAAAAAAAAAAAAAAAAAAAAAAAAAAAACGCCAACC
>JAVKLA010000036.1:24348861-24371192 GCA_034782735.1 Sagittarius serpentarius | reverse complement strand
GCCGGTTCCCCACCCCCCCCACCCTCGACCCCCCACCCCACCCACACCCCCCTAGATTTTGCACATGAACAAATAAGCTACAATTAGCAACTTCTGTATGGGCAGCATGGGTGGTTGCAGAGCTGCGTGCTCTGGCAATTCAGATGAGCGATAAGGTGATACAAGAATGAGAAGCTCATACTACAAAATGTAAAAGATGTGCTTAAAATGTCGGACGAATCAAGCCATTCAGTACTGGGTCACGTACACCTCTGCCCAGAGAAACCCGAGTAAGGTTTCTGTAAGGTCTGTTAAGTGAAAACTCTGCTGGTGGAGCCTCATCTAGCAAGAAACTTGATGCGCACATAGAACTTTACACCACTAACGGTTTCGTGAAGGCAGTGAAAGTTGCTCAAAGATCTTGCTTAATTTGGACCAGAGTAACTGAAATGAACTTCTTGGATTGGTTTAATTAATTTGGTAGGGCATAAGCAAATTTAGAGATGGCATTGAATTTAGAATAATGAAGCACAAAGTTATGTCTGCACCTGCCTTGTTTGGAGAAACTGCTTAATTTCAGAGCTGTAGAATTAATTTGGTGTGAACCGGTACGGTGTGTCTTGCAGTAACAGGGATGTGTCGTATAAATCCCATCCAGCATTTGGTTTTGCAAGGGTCAAAGTTCTTTGAGCAAGGAAATATCTTTTCTTCCAAATCAGCCCCTCACGTACAGCTGCAAAGCCTGTGCCTCCTAAGGCATACCTAAGGAGGGGCCTGGTCTTCATGAGGAGAAAAACACAAGTGGGGCTGCTTGGAGCAGCCCAGTTTTTTAAGAAAGCATTGCAGAGTGCTGGGATGCCTAAATATTCAAGGCCATCACGGAAAAGCTGGAGGATAGGAAGATGTAACATCCGTCATATATCATCCTGAGAAATCAGTATCAAAGAAAAGCTTTAAGGTGAGACAGCTGGTCTTTTTCAGTGTCTGGATTTTGCTTCAGACCATCTCAGCTGTTACTTTGGACTGAAAAACATCACGATTAATCCAAATTGGAGTTGATTACCTGAAATGTCCTTGAATTTGTCCTGAAGAAGCATTTCAACCATCCTAGAAACAATTCTTTGGCAGAATGGCCGAGAAGGAACCACAGTAACTATGCCAATTAGACAGTGAGGAAGGAAAACATAAACAGATTAGGAGTACTGACTTCAGGTAGGATCAGGACTCTGAAAACAGTCAGCACTCTTGTCTTTCTGGGAATTACCAGATAACTGCAAATGACTTGTTTTGTACCCTGTAGAAGCAGCACGCTAGTCAGCACTGCTCGCGCCAGCACCGCGCTGTTGCCTGTATTCAGTGCTGGAGTGGAAGCTGTGTACATCTTACCTGGATTCAGTACGAGTCTCTTCTGCGTGGGTTTTCTGCTCCAACTCGGTGCTGCATGAGACCTTTTTCATTTCTGCCAGATAACATTTTCCAGCTGTCTCTCTGTCCTTGGACTAGCATGCCACACTGCAGGGCAGGGCAGGATTATCTCTTGGTTGTGGTGACAAAACATTTTAGATCCAAATTTGTGAACAGCAAAAACAGTTCCACACATTTCCTTGTGGGTGTGAAGAAAATCACACAGTTATGTGAGAATGATTGGCTTTCTATATTCTGCTTATTTAGCCATAGCTTCTTTTAAAATACATATGAAAGTAGCAGAGTGAATTAATTTCTGGGATAAACCTCATTGGCTTCACTAGGTACATTTTGAGGCTTATCCCAAGGTAATCCTGCGTTCACTGTGATAATCAAAATCAGAAGAAACTCAAGAAATAGCAGTCTTTTGCTTGGTTTACATCTTTTCCTACATTCATGAAGCATTCTCCCTCTGGTGAGCTACCTTAGATCTCCATATCAGTGATCATATCAGCTTACCGTTAATGAAAACTGATGCACTGCAGAGCACCGGTGAAGCCCTATATATGGGTCTTGCACGTGGACAGGAAGTTACTGCACTGTGTGCACGGCTGTTAGGAGAAATGCCAGCAAAATGAATACTTGTATAACGCTGAATGTTACTAAGAATGGGTTCCCAAGGTATTCCAGACTTGTGCAGGTTTTTATAGACCATTGCTCCATTTGACAGTTAGAGGGTAAAAAGGAGGGGTGGTTGAAAAACTGTAGTCACAGGTAGGTGAAGCCTGAAGCCGTACTTGAGGATGGATGAGCAAGATGCCATTATTGTTAAGTTTTCCTTTGATTTTGAATGAATGTGTATTTTAGAAAATCAAATTCTTTGAAAAGCACATTCAGGAGAAAGAGTTGCCTGTTATTTCAGCTAATGCAGGCCTGCATTGTATTTTTTACTTCTGGCAAATGGATTGGGCTGGTCTTTTGTTCAAAGAACAGGGCAGTGGTAACTCCCAGCTCCAGCCACCTGGGCTCTAACTCTTGAGCAACCGTTTTCCTTCTCTGTGAATGTATGCAAGTCAGTTGTTAGGCATCCGAATCCCTTTGTCAGGTACCTCCAGCGACTGAGAAGTCTTGCCTAATCTTGTAGGTACCTAAAAGCCACGGATACTTAAATTTCTGTCAGCAGACATGAACAGAACTGCTGAATTCCTGAAGCTGTTCATCAGTTCCTGCCCAAGGCCTGGGGGGATTCTCAGACAAGACCTTCTCTTTCACCAGCTTGCCCATGGAAACTGATCCAGAGATATCAATCTCTTGCTTAAATCAAAGCGTATCTCCCCTCCACCCCAACCCCTCCCAAAAGAAAGATACTGAGACCTGTTGTGCTTAGCTTGATGGGCTCTCTTTTGTCCTGTCAATTGAGTGGAGGGAGAGGGCCGGTCAAAGCTCCTCTTCCACCTGACCTGGAGAAGTCTTCTCTTTGGGTGTCCTAGCTCTTTGTTTCAGCCTGGGGGGGGCTGTTAAGTCTCTGCTGTCGCAGTTACCTCTCCCAGTGTCAGTACTTGCTGGACCATTGACTGTCTGGTCTGGGAGCTGAGGCGCTGCCCTGAGACAAAGCTGACCTGGATTCCAGCTCCACCTCCAAACCTGGCGGGGCAAGGTGCTGTAATCCAGCCAGAGGGGCATGGGGAAAGCCATTTTTCTGGAGGAAAAGATAATTTGCCTTACATGTCACAGGCCAGGCGGGGAATTTCAAGTGAAAACTCAAGACGCATCTAGCTGCTTTAGGGCTTGAACCATACCTCCCCTATCTGCATTTCCTGCTGCTAGCTTAGGTTTAGATGGCTTTCTAGATCCCTTTTTGAGGATTTAATCATTCCCCTCCATTGAGGCACTGCGAAGGAACCTGCCTGCACACCCCTGTCTGAGCTGTGGATCCCCCCAGCAGCAAAGCACTGCACACTTACACCGCACCCCTTAATAAAGGAAGCTACTTGAAGCCCAAATTCCAGTGATTTTCAAACAGTGTTGAGCTCCAGCGTGATTACACACTGTAAATGGAGTCTAGCCTCTTATGCCATTTAGACATATTTGAAAATATTACCCTCTCTGTCGCGGTGCTCCACCTCTAAAATGTCTCAAATAGCACTTCTCTATCTCAGGAATTATGAGAAATTCAGTGAAACTACGAGGCATGCAAACGCTGTGGTAAATAAATAAACACCCAATGAGAAAGAGAGCAAAAAGGTGTTTGAACTATACCGGCAACTTTCGTGTGTTTGAACCCTGAGTAGCCCAGAGATGCCAGCCACCCTGATAAAACTCAGCAAACAAGCCGGTGGCCACCCATGTCTGGCATTTAGGGCAAAGCAGCTGTGGGTGTCTCCTGCAAACATCTGTGATTTCCACACGTCCTGCCTTTCTGTGCAGTCTGACGCTAAAGGCGAATCGCTGGCACCTCAGCTGGCCGACACTTGGAGCGTTTCAGTGAGCTCGAGCTCTTGCAGAGCCTTCTATTAAACCCTGGCGTGGCCTGCAGGCCTCCCCCAGGAGAGGTCTGCCCCGAGGGGAGGCACCGCAGGGGCATCCCTGTGCCCCTGCAGTGGGCTGGCACCGCCGGAGGTCCTGGCGTCTGTCCGGACACCCATCCCGGGGTCCGCGCCGGCGCAGGGATGGCGGCACTTCCTTGTGCCCACCGAGCTGTTCATCCACAGCTCCGCTCAGACTCAGCAATGACGCTAATGTAACAGCCATCAGATGATAATTGCTCCACTTATTCATCACTAAAGATCTGATGATTAGCAGGTGAAGAGCCCACTGAGATGAATTCAGCTTTGACAGGAGGAAGGGTACTTCCTGCTTCCCTTAGGGAAAATTACACTAGCTGGTAATACGACTGGATTGAATTGGATCAGGCTTGTTTTGTTGGGAATGGAAAGCAAACCAATACCGGTTAGTAAAGAAATTCCAGAAATGAAATGGGGTTTGATCAGGGGTTTCAAATGTAATTTAGTAGATTTCTTTTCCTAAAAGTTAATGCCCAATGTTGTATTCTGCTTCCTAGCAGTTTTTCCTTTCTTCCTACTGCAGGCAGCCTGCGTGCTCTCTCACCATAAACCCGTGACCTGAGGAAGGATCTGAGCTGCTCTGGCTCTTGGTTTATGGGCTCAGTCCTCAACAAGGACAAGAATTTAGAAGAACTTGGAGAAGGTGAGTTTGATGTCCAGCGCTACCAAATCCATCTCCGAGGACTTGTAACCACTGGCCTCAGAGAGATAATTTTTAGAAATACAGAGCAGATCATCTGTGGCTTCAAATTTGTTCTCTTGAAGCCATATGTGGTGTCTCAAAGGGCTGTCTCCTGGCGCCAGAGGGTGCTTTTTTAAAATATGTTTTAACAGCTTGAAGCTATCAAATAGGTAGTGTGAGCTGGGCTTTCCACTGTTTCAAAGCAACACCTACACTGGTCCATTACTGATGTCAGAAACTGGCACAGCGTGCTCCTCATCAGACCGCCTAATTGGGGCTCTTGCTAGCTAGCTGGAAAGTAGGTTTTGACTTAGCTTAATGCTGGAAGGACAGTTCAAGGCATGGATGTAAGAGAATAGGTTCTTCCAGTTTGTATTCTGGCAGAATAGATCCTTTAGCCATTTATTTTTATTGGGATCCTTAGCGGCACTGAGAATGAGAACTCTGTGGGATTTTTTAGACAAAAGTCAAGTTCCTTCACGACTGAGATGAGATGTTGATATATTTTGCAACTCTGAGGGTTTGGCATACCACATTAAAAACAATGTAAAATTCTTTGAACTTCAGTGTTAAGGACGGAGGCATTTTCTTGACTGCTGGTCAGGTCTGTTACATGAAGCTTCACTCAATAATTCCTGCATCCAGCCTGTTATCTTCTGTTTGCCTATAACACAGTTTTGTAAAAATGACCTTTACATAAAACCATCAACTGGTAGAGAACCCTTCATGTGCAAGTTAAACTGCTCCCATGATTAATTATTCTTACCATTTTTTTACAAGGAACCAGTGTTTCATAGGTCTGTTAAATACAGTGTGTGCCTGATGTTACTTTCCAAAGCTTTGGAGCAGAGTTCTTTCTCGTATCTTGCTGGGTAGAGTCCAAGTTGTCTCTTTGAGAAGTGATTTTATATAAAAAGGAGAATGTTCCAGCCAGAAAAGCCACCCTGTGGATTAAGACTGCAGAATTCCTGATAATGAGTCAGGTTATTGGCCCTGATAGGTCAGATCTTTTATACAGACGAACGTCTGATACAGGAGAATGTTTCTTCTCATTCCCCGTATGAATCTCTCACCAGGCCCTGACACGTGGCAGAGATTTCTTTCTTCCAGATCCTGCAGCTGATCAGATTACAAGTTTAAACCTGAGGAAAAACTCGATTATTGCTTCACATCCACAAATGTTTCTAGTACTTGGGAACACTGCTAGGCCAGTTTTGGAGAGGGACATTCTGGATGTTACTGGGCTCAAGTTCCTTGTATTTCACGTAACCTGTCAGTGCTTTCCATCCCTTGCTTGGCTGAGGAGAGCCTTGCTGGGCATTCAGTCATTGCTATCAGTAATTTGCATGTCGCTGCTTACTGGGAACAGAAAAGTTCTTGTCAACAACAGCAACAGTGACAGTAATACCCACAATGAGACTGTGAGTTGGAGGGGAGATGAAAATACAGAAGGGGACGTTCTGCACAGTGAGAAAGTCTGACATAGAAATACTAATTAGGGTATGAGAGAGCAAAAGTAACAAACGGGCAGCAGAGGGCTACTGGACCTCATAGAGGACAATGGACAGACAGTTCCTTTGATTGATGTCTTGTGTAGTCATATGCCAAGAGATGACAGAGCACTGCCATGCCGGTTTAGTGGAGATGTGTACAGTTTGCACTGCCTGCGACACTGAGGAATCAAACAATTTAGGTCTTAAGCGTGACAGCAGTGACTCACTGGCTAGTCACTTAACTTCCCTTGTGTTTGTAAATGTGAGTGATTCATTAGACCAGAACTTAAGCTTGAGTAATTGATAGTAAAGAATGGCAGGTTTCTAAGATGAAATGGGCAATGATAATACCTTTGCTACTAAACAGAAGTGGGGAGAGTAGCAAAAAGCCTACAAACTGTGCTCCGCTGGGACCAAGTTGGATTGTTCTGGTCTTCTTTTGAAATAAGGTCTGTTTTTCTGAACAGGAAGACTGTGAAAGGAAATCAACAGCTAAACTTCACTTGTAGCTTCTTGTACAATAAGTTAGTAGCTACATCAAAAGCTGTCTTTGTTGCTATGATGACACTGATTTATTGATGTATAAACCAAAAACATTTTCTCCCTCTTTCTTCCATTCCTTAATAGCTAAGATGTCTCCAAAAGAAGCAACCAAAGCCTTTGGAGTGTTCTAGGTCCCTTATTAGAAACTGCCTGGCTGGTCTCTGCATGTTGATGGATCTGAGTTGCTCCCGGGTCTTGGCCAAGGCTTGAGTGTTTCGAGACCTGCTGAAGATCGTACAACATATCAGCAACAAGGCTGAGAAAAGGACCCTGGAGTTGTGGCTTTCCCAGTTTCCTTGCTTGAATCACTCCAGATCTTCTCACTTCTTTCTGATGAATCTATTAATTTGCAGTCTCTTTATGAGAAGGTTTTCATCAGTGGACATGCCTCCCCAAAAAGGATTTTATCTGGTTTGATCTGTACAGTAGTCTCTAGTCTCTAGAGAGTTATGCCAGCCTCCTGCAGGCAGCGTTTGTGGTGCTGATGCTCCTACCAGGAGTGGCCAGGGGTGCAGATGTGTAGTTTCCTTAGGTGGGGAACTGTTCACCTAGAAAGGAGACCTTTAGACTTGCAGATTAGTTTACTCAGGATGATTAAACGCCTCTTTGTAAATGACAGCAGGAAGGCTCCATAAGAAGGCCTAGCACCATGATTTTCTGACCTCTGGATCAGTTTTTTTCTCTCATTGTTGCTTCTGAGGTATCCTGAATGACTGCCTTAGATTAGAGAATTAAACCCTGTTTTAAACTTCCTGTCACTTCTTCACTCCCAGCACTTTAACCACTGGTAACACACATCTCTGGTGGACCTTCAGTGGTTGCTGTGCTGTGGTGGGCGTGCACTGCCAACCGCCTTTAGAAACAGGCTGACTGAACAGCGCTGATTATGCGCTGTCCTTCTTTGTTGCTCTGATTCCTCCTGGAGTAACAGCAAACTTGCCGGGCATCTAGATTTGTATTTAAATATATGCATTGAGAAGTGAAATCAAAAGTTTGCTCTTCCCATATAAAAATGGTAGGAGCAGTATAGAAAGCTTTTCAGTGGAAAATGCGTGTGAGGGTGTCAGGCTTTTTCCTTCTGTAACCTCTTTAAGAAATTATTGCTTTCAGGGGGCTTTGGGCGATAGCTTTACCACTTCCTCTTCAAATGTCACTCTTGTTGCGTGCTTTTTGGTACTGGTTTTACTCCCTCTTCTGCGGTACTTCACTGCTACACAGGAACTTGCCGTGCATTTACTACAGAAGTGAGGGTTAAGTATTGGGATTTGTTCAGATAACCTTTTAACCTACAAGCATCTACTTGCTAACTGACAGCCAAGTTTACTTTGAGATAACTTCGTAAAGAGAAGATTCTTACACACACACACACAAATAAAAAAGAAGGCAAAGATGAAGTAGTTTACAGTGCAGATTTTTTCATGGGTTTTTAACCTCAAATGGTGCTGGTAACATCTGAATGAAGTGTGGATAGATAGCCTGTGGTGTAAGCTGCAAACCAGTCAGACAGGTCTAATGGGATCCAGTACTTTGTGCTGTCTCAGTGGCCTGTGTGGGGAAGAGAAGAGGTTGCACAGTTAAGGAGTTCTTGCTCTTCCAGTCAGGGATACAACTTCATGGTCTTGAATTCGCTTTGACATCCAGAAAAACGGGGATTTGTCAAAGTGCCTGCTAAGCTAGCATGAGCTTTAAAGACTGGAAAACTAATAATCCCTAAACTTATTTCTAACAGCTCTGGAAGCAAAACCACAGTGTGTTTTTAAGATTTTCTGTCTTTGTACCTGGGCTTACTTTCCCTGGGAAGAGAAAGGAGGAAGGAGTGGTATACACAAACACTTGTTTCTTCTGATAGGTCACCCTGTCATAGGCTCTTTGAGTAAACAGGGTCATTCGTACACCATCTTTCAAAACCCAAGGCAGGTTTGTGCAACGTTCAATACATCTGTTGTTGGAATTGCCTTCAATGGACAACAGCTGTGATGGCTTCCCTGCCTGTGATGATGCAGAATGAAAGTTCCTCTGCATGAATTACCATAAAACATGCCCAGGATTCACTGTCATCAGTAGAAGAGATCATTAAATTACTTCAGTGGATCTGCCATGCCACTGACAAGACTTGCCTATATTTGTAAAACGTTCTCCACTAATGATAGAAGTTTGTCTCCTTAGGAGTTTTTAATGGAAACAGCAAAGCATCATCAGGTGGCTGCTAAGAGAAGCTGCTCCTAGTTTCGTTGGGTTGTCACATCCTTCCATCATCAGTCAAAACTTCCCCGTATGACCAGCACACATTGCTGGGAAAAAAACAGTATTTGAGCTTGGTGCGTTTCTGTAAATGGCGTTATGCTGGCTGCAGCACTCAGAACTTATTAAACACTCCATGTAAATGTGCTGATTCTTTCAGCAGGAGACCATTTAAATCTTCTGTCGGTGCTGGGTGTGCGTACTATTGGACTTGCAGCAAAGCCCGGGCTTTCTGCGCAGGAGTGCGTGCAGGGTAGCGGCACGTCTCGGTGCAGAGGTGGAGGTGCGGCGCTGGTGCGTGCAGCACGTCCACGGGGCCATGGCCAGAGATTCAGCCCAAAGTGCCGGACTCGGTGGCTCAGTCCACGCAGAGCGTGGGTATCAGCGTGTTTCACACTCTCCTGGATGGACAGACACATTCCCCGCACAGCGTGGCGGGGGGAACGCGCTCTCAGCACGCTGCCTCCGCTTCTTCCAAAACATGATTTGGCCATTACCAGCTAGCTGATTTTCATTTTTATGTGTGGGAGTATGTGTGTATAATAAAAAGCTGCCTCCTGCTGAGAGGCCTCAATCAGAAGGACTTTTTGGATCCTTCCTGTGGCTGAGGTTTTTTCATGTGTGTTTCAGCTTTAGTCAGCAGTTCAGACTGAGCAGGCTGCATTCACATGTTTTCAATAAAGCAGCTTGATCAAGGAGACCACACACAAGAAAGGCTGCAGGAAGAGGCCATTGCCACCGACCGATGGATAATTTAAAGGAAGCAAATCTTCTGCTTTCTCTCTGCTACTTTAAGAAAGTTGTTTAATTAAAAGGGAATTGTGATAATGAGAATCTAAAATGGAGATCTGCTTGTCCCAGTTACCACTGTTTGAATCGCAGCCTCTGGCTGTTTTAATGAATACACTATCACAGGATAGGTACATTTCTGAAGCTGAAATCTGTTTAATTCTTTTATGAGGCGAAGTCTGAAGGCAAAATATTATCAGCTGGTCTAATCATAGCTGTAGTGGGAGGAGAGGGGAATAAAGTCCATGGAAACTTTTTCTTTTCAGTTTTACCCCCTGTCCCTTCTGCCCTCTAATAAAAGAAATTCTGCTAGACTTAAATCTTCAGAGCTCTGTCTTTCCTCCGACTTTACTGCTAGCTCTTCTGTGGCTTTCTGCAGCTCTGGTGAGGATATGGTGTTTTGGCTGTTTGAAGTTGTTGTTGCTTAAGCCATCAAAGGTGTTGTGTCAGGCGTGCTGCTTGGGTGCAGGAGGTAAGTGAGGAGCCACGTGGCCGGTGTGACGCTACAGTCCTTCCTTGTACCCGGCCATCCTGCCTTCGCCCACTCTGCGGAAACAGTGGCACCGCAAAGTTCTTCCGAGTGATGAAGGACATACCTGCCTCTCCACGGCTGTGCTGGTACAGCAAAGGCAGTGGGGCTGGACTGCCAGGCTCTCCCAGAGGAGACTGTTGTGTATTTGTAGAAGAGAAATGAAGTTGTGAAAAACAAGCAAACAAACACACACCAGTTCCCTGGATTTAATAGTAAAGGTCCTTTCATGGATAGAAATCATTTGTATCAGAGGTGGGTTAGGTATGCCTGTTAGGGGTGGCTTTCCCCACCCTAACCGAGATATCCATGCTAACCTTATTCAAGTGTAGACCAAGCCTGGATGGTTTCTCCCCACTGAGACAGTCTGGTCCTACATGAAATTTCTGAATTGCCAAGTGACCGCCTGCCGATGGGAAGTGGTGAATGAATTCCTTGTCTTGCTTTGCTTGTGCGAGCGGCTTTTGCTTTACTTATTAAACTGTCTTTGTTTCAACCCACGAGTTTTCTCACTCTTACTCTTGCAATTCTCTCCCCCATCCCACCGGGGGGGAGTGAGTGAGCGGCTGCGTGGGGCTTAGTTGCCGGCTGGGGTTAAACCCTGACAATATTCCAAAGGTGAAAGGAGCATGGTCTAAAAAGCATGACTTGTAAGAGAATTTGACCAAACTGGAACTGTCTTTTCTTAAAAAAAATGAGAGAAGGAAATAGGGGAGGTATGTGCAAGGGTAACACAATTTAAAAAAACAGTAAGGCTAAGAGCAAAGGAACAATCTTTTGCCTTTGTCCATGGCAGAAAGGTCAAAACATTATTTCCTTTAAACCACAGCTATGAATACTGAGATTAAATGTCAGAATTTTGTTCCCCACTCTTCAACCATGCTAAGGCTAAAGGAGCATGGGATGGAGGAGACCTTCCTGACAGGTAGTATCTAAACTGCTCTTACTGGCATGGAACCTGTGAAGCAGGAGGTCCCTACTAGTCCCATTCCTCATTCTTAATTCAGAATTCTGAACTCATAACTCAGAAGCAGGGGGTATACTCTTGTTGTGGCCCTGCAATGTGCATCGTCACGTTTTCTGTTACACCTGACGTGTCTGATTAGTTCCTCAGTCCAAAAGGATACTGATGCTACAAGAATATACAACTTCTGTGAGATACCACAGATACTGATGAACATCTTCATAGTTTGCATTTGCATTTTACTAATACCTTTCATATGAAGCTTTGTTTTCCTAACAGCTAATTTATTAGCAAGTAAATTGAAGCTTGCATATTAAGAGATCTGCCCAATATCACTTAGGGGCCAGAACAGAGCCTAATAGAATTATAAAGTCTCTTTTATTTTTTTTTTTCCAGAAAAGCTATCTCATAACGTCTTTTAAATTATTCTCTAGGATGGAATCTTACAAGATCTATAATGTATTGCAATATCAAAAGAGTTCTATTCATTTACCTGCCGTTAAGCTCTCTGTGACCCTGCTATGGGGATGCAAGGATTCGTAAGACTCGTAGCTGTTGTTCTAACATCTGTTGTGTTAAACCATACATTCAAAAGATGTATTACATGCTCAGCAGTCCTGCTATCTCTGATATTTTGAGCTGAGAAAAATTGGTTTCAGCCTCTTTTCTACAGAACTAGGCTGCTGTATTCAAAGTGGTGGTGGCACAAACGTGCTTTGACCTCTTTCTTTCACTGAAGTCATCGTAATAAGCACCTGTCAGTAAAACTGTGCATACATAAAAGCTGTTGTTTCAGACCTTTGTTTGCGGCTAGTCAGTTGTTTCCAACTCATCGGTAGTCATTTCTATGGTAGAAAAAGCAAAATTATTTTAGTGCATTTTGAATAGACTACACTGACATTTGAGGTGATGTATGTATTGGGAATTAGTAAGTACTGCGTACGACGTATAGCAGCGTGCATGGCGCAGGGAGGCTCCATTGGCTTTACTGGGAAATTACAACTTCTTAAACAGCAGAAGCTTGGCGAAAATTTGAGTGACCTTTGTGACAATGACTGCTGAGAACTATCTTAGCCTGCATATGACCTGTATGGGCATTGCAGCTGAACACGACTGCAAACAGTTTAGCTTAATTGTAATCTGATTTCTGCAAATATATCCTACATAGAAGATTTAAATTGTGTTACTAAATGGAAATCCTTCTGTTAAGAATATTTGAAAGAAGATTACACACACTTACTTAAAAGACTTTTTGGGGAGCCTGAGGTTTTGGGGTTTATTTTTAAAAATCTATTAAACTGATCTACTAGTAAAAATTCATTTCTATTTTAAACATAACTGCTTTTAAGTGGGAAGCCTGCACTGCCTTTTCACATGTGAAACAGTTTGATTGCCTATTTGAATTCTGTTTTGCACAAAGAGGTACCTTTGGAATCATATCCCTGTGCTTTTCATTTCGTAGAGCAGAAGAGCTGCTCAGAAGTGACTGTAGCAGGAGTTTGCATTGACAGGAAGCTGGTCTTACTGTGAGTCACTCTGACAGGGGGTTTCCCTGAACGAAATGACTGAATCTTACTTATTCTTTGTGAGTCTATATAACACACATAAAGAAACTAGATACAACATTTGCAGTGCACGATTTATCCAAATTCACCTCTGCTTTTTAATGGAATATGGCAAATACTTAATCCGGTCCCGTGAACTATGTTCATTTGCTAAGAGAGTTGTTTTCAACCCTAGGAGCACTAGCATGTGCAAATCAGAAATCTCACTTAGAAAGGTGCGTTTCAAGAGAAAATATCATCTGGACAGTGGGAGGTCTGAATGCTGCAGATGTATGAAACAGAGAATGTAACCAAGGTGAGAACAGCGTGCGATGAGAAGACTGCGTAAGAGTCACATCACATCTGCATTAACTTGGTGTTCCTCTGTGCTTTGAGACTGCTGGGTGAAAAAATTCCTGTCTTTACAAGTAATTTTTTGGGGTACTTGTACATGAAGAAGAGTGAAAGCAATATCACGATTCAGGTGATGCTTCCATCTGTGCTTCACTCTTTCTTAAAAAGCAATTATTATGTGGAGAGAATACTTGACTCCTGCACACGGAAAGAGAATTGGGAGAGAGCAAGAAGTGGAAAACCATCTGTGTGCTTCCACCTCGCTAGGGAATGTGAGGCGGAAGAAGAAAGGCATGTGGGGTTCTGAGGATGCAAAATGGTGATGCTACAAGAAATCTCTGTTCTACATCTAGACACAATAAAAAAAGGAGCTGGTAAGAGATTTAGCTGACTTTGCGAGTGCTGCCAGACTTCTGAACAATTCTGCAAATTCTTAAAAAGAATGTTCAGTACCTTCACCCCCATTTTAAAGAGAGAGAGAACAGGGGAAATGACCATTTTAAATAAAAAGAAAGTTGTGATATCTTTCTCACTTTTAAAAAAAAAACCCACCACCCACACACGTGAATGGTTTTGGAGTCTGCCTGCATTTGTTCTGAGTTTGAACATGTCTGTTACAGCGGGATTCCTGTTCTCGACCATTGCTTCTACCGCGACACAAGGCCTTTGCAATTGCGCTCTCTGCTTGCGTTTTATATTAACAGCTTTGAATTACTGCTATGTAAATGCTGGCTTAAACCAATTAAAAAACCCAAAGAAAGTGTTTAGACCTTGGCTGTCTCCTCTCGAGCACTTGACAGTAAGCAGAACAGACAGCGCGTCGGCGAGCAGGGCACAGAGGACAGTCGCTCTTTAACCTCCTTGGGGCAGCCGGGGAGGAGGGAGGACGCAGCCCCTCTGCAGCGCGGGCTCAGGATCTGCCTGCCAGATGGGAGCTGCCCGCAAGGCGCAGCTGGAAAGCTTTTGGAGCGGTGGAGGAAAATCTGTGACTTTTTTTTCTCCTCCCATTCCCTCTCCGCCGTGTTTATTCTACGTGCTGGCAGTTGCTGCTTCAAGATGTGGCTTGACGCGTTGCACGTGCCTTGCCACTGGGCCCTCCTCTCCCTCCCCCGCAGGCCGAGTGACCTTTTTATCCATCTTCTCTGTCCTTAATACTGGTATCGGGGGGGTGCCTGCTTGCAATGCGGTCCCCTTCGCTTTTGGAAGTGTTGTGCAGGGAGCATCATGACGAGAGGCAGCAGTGTGTAGATGCTGCATTTTCTACTATCTGTTCTTCTGCCAAACACAGCAGTTCCTTCGGTCCTCGGTACCTGCACAGTTCACACGGTGACTTGTAGGGAGTTGCACGTGCTTCAGATTGCTGGGGGTGGACAGACCTTCCTCTTCTAGGAAAAGAAGTAATCCTGAATAACACCTGTGCTTAGTACTACACCTTCAGCCTAAGTAATTTTAAAAAGACGATGTAAGTAAGTAAGAAAGATGAAAACTCAGATTTGATAATTAAGTTTCCATTCCAAACCTGCAGTCACCGTTGGGGTCTCATGAAGCACCACTGATCTGTATGAATTTGTCATACATTTATGTGTGCTTTTAGGCCGGAAACAAACCCCTTGCGTGTTCTGGTTTACATATGAACTTTTCAGTATTACCGCGCTGTGATGAATGTTCTTTTTAAGCAGATATCTGTCTGATGACTTAACAGATTCTACAGCACTGCATTTTTAAGAGGCTAAGGGGAGATGCCTTCTCAGTTAGATATTGTTGAACTCAATCTGTGAAATCAACTGCAGGGAATCCAGACTTCACTTGATCCCCAGCTATTTGTCACTAGATTATGAAGGTATTTAAAAGTGAAACGGGGAAAGTTGTACAACTCCACAGGGAGCAGAGCCTAGAACAAACTCCAGGTTTAAATTTTCTTACTGTTTTTCTGCAATCTAGTGATTTGTTTGTTCTATATCCATGACTACATAGCTGTTAGAAGCAGACTTCTTTCATTGAATGTGGCTCATGTGAAGTACTTGCAGTCATCACAGTAATTCCTCGTTCGTTTGTCTCCTGGGCTGCGGATACCGATCCTCTGGCAAGGTCGTCTTGCTTTCTAATGCTGCCCCACCAGCGTGCCTCGCCCTGGGCTTGAGGGAATCTCTTCAGCGCGAGCCAGCGATTTGTCTTAGCTACAAAACAATGAAGCCAGGGAATCAAGACTTGTTATTCTGGAATTCTGAAACATCATCAAACCCATTTCATAGAGCCAGAGGATGACCCTTTTGGAGTAAAGAATCCGATTTACTGCTGATACTTTTGAGTCATTCACCCAAATTCCTATCTGTAAGATTTTGGTTTGGAGGGCGTAAAAATCCCTCCACAGAGTTACACCCATTACCCATGTGTTCATTGCGTTTGCAGTTTGCCTTGGTAGCAAGCTATACTTATGTGCGTTTCATTTAATGTATGTGTGATACAGTTTCCAGGGGACCAACTTTCCTGCATTTTGGTGAAGACTGCAGTGAAAAACAACCTGCAGTGTTACACTACAGTATGTCGGATGTGGCTCCTGAATGAGAATGAAAAGTCTTGTTCAATCAGCTGTGCGTTACTTTGTGGGGTAAATCAGTACATGGAAGTGAACTTTAGGAAGGCGCCAGTCTTCCCAAATTTGTGGCTTTCCTTGCCTGGCCTTTCCCTAGCGCTTCCACATCGTAGGAGAGTATGGAGGTGTCAGTCACTATTTCTGCTGACCTGGTTCTTCTTTTTCTACCTGGATACTCTGTGAACTGGAGCCGTTTTGGATGAGGAGTGACAGTGGAGGGAACAGGGAGCAACACTCTTCCCCCCGTGCTCAAACCTGAACCGCACTCACATAGCAAGCCGTTTGTGGATTAGTGGTATTTAATGTCCTGCAGAATATGTTAGAGCAAAAATCTTGTAGTGTTGATGCAGAGTTTTTGCAGCATTTTTAAATCACTTGCAGTTGAAGGGCTGCAGTGTTTTGCATGCTGTTCTTTTATGGCCTGGCTCAAGTTTGCTGGTTATGAAACGAGTGACATTGCTGGGTGATTTTCTCAGGAAATCGTGCTCCCTCTGCTCTGGCCCGGGTATGTGCGCATACAGCATATTCTCTGTTAGGCTGCAGCAGGCTCTGGTGCTGGTGTCAGCTCAATTTCCTCCTCTTAAGTGCATGCCAAGGGCTAGATGCCAAAAGCTGGCAATGAAACAGCTCTGGGAAGAACCTAGACCAGGAGCGAAAGGGGACGTGGGAAGGATGCCAAGGCTTACAGAAACAAGAGACAGCAACTGCCAGGATGGTGACTGAGAAAGGACTGCACCTCCCAGCGCGGTCTTCCTTAGTCCAGCAGAAGGGAAAGGAGCTGTTAATGCTAGAGACAACTTTTAGTCTTTTTCTGTAAATATTTCTGGGCTGTCTTGCATATCCGCCTGGGGCAAAAACTAACCAAAATCCCGGACAAAGCCTCTGTGAAAACACCCTGTTCCACACATACTTTTGAGTGAAAAGAGAACGAAAAGATGAGCAAATACTAGATGAGAGGGTTGTGGTACTGTTCAGTGACGACAGAAGGGGGCTGCTTACGTGGTCATGAGGATGCTGTGAGATCCCGTGTAGCTCGGGTCATGCTGCCTGGGAACAGGAGCCTTGAAACTTGTGTGTAAAGAAGGAAGGGGGATTGAATAGGTCCTTCATCCTGTGACATGAAAAGAGCCACTTAGATAGTTCTTTTCTCGAGTTATTTGAGAGAAAGTGAGTAAGTCAATGAGCGTGAGAGAGGATGGAGAAAATAATATCCCGAGTGCAGGTAAATCAGCATCTTGTGATGAGAATGAAGTGTGGGCTTATATGTACGACTCGGTTGACATTTGATGCGTCATACAGAAAGTCAGACTGCAAGCATTAGAGAATCATGAGTTAGTCCTTGAAAACCATGATGCTTCCTTTCGAATAAAGAAATTACAGTTAAAACAACAGCAGCTCGGGATATTGCTCGTCTTCGACATTTGAGACTTTACTATGCTCTTGGATTATATTTTTCAGGGTATTTCTCTGCAGCTTTGAGGCAGGGGAACTTAATTAAAAACTGAAATGAAAGATTAATTTGTTATCACTCACCGCCAAGGTCTGCCTCAGCCTTGGTCCCGGGGCCACCCGGCTCGAGCCCGGCGTGCTGTGCGGTGCCCGCTCTGCACAGCCGGCAGCCCCGCGCTTTCTGCTGGCAGGTCGCTGTGTCTCGCTGCATTTCCTGGGTGGTGCGAGGTGCGACCCGCTCCCTGGCCCGGCCGGTGCACCCCCAGGCTCCGCGTTAGCTGCCGGTGAGGGTGCGGTGGAAGGCAGACTGGCTGGCCTTGTAGCTAGGTGCGGATAAATCGGTGTGCACCCCTCGTTCGATGCTTGCTGCCGCGCAGTGACTCGGTCGGCGAGCGCAGGCCAAGTGCCGTTTGCCCCGGGCAGCCTGCGGCGGGCGGTGCGGTCCGAGGAGCAGGGGGTCTGGGAAGAGGTTTGGGCTCCGCTGGCCACGTGCTGCGTGATTTCTAGCGAGTTTTGTGCCTTTATTTCCTCTCACCTCAGCCTGTCCTGATTTTCATTTTGTCAGGACAGGAGTGCCAGGATTATCTCTTTCTCAAGAGCTAAATGCCTCTTTGAAGTATTCTAAATTAATAAAAAGAAAGAGCTCTTCTCTCTTCACTCCAGCCTGTATGTGAAATTAAAATCTCCCCCCAAAATGTTGCCTCTCATACAAATGGTAACACTGGCCTTGAATCCCTGTGAGCAAGCAGGCTGTATTGTTGTTTGTATTACTGTTGAGGTTGCCAGTTAGATCTGACAGCAGCATTTTGCACCGGTTTTGGGCATAGGGACAGCTGGCAGAGCACTGGTGAATTCCTGTTTTACACATGTGTTTTACTCCACTCCTCAAATTTTGGAGCTGTTGCATCCAGTGCACACCCCTGAAATGCCAGTGCTTTGGAACAGTTGCCCCATAACACAGGGTTACGTCCTTACGGAGGAGAGATGTTTGTTTACAGTGAGAGCTAACTGGGTATCACACCTCTGCAGTGCTGTGAAATTCCAGTGCAACAGGACGTAGGTCCTCCTTAAACCTGATGCAGGTCGTCAAGGTTGCTGCTCTATTTTCTAGTAATGAAACGGGTAGTAAAGCCCATCTGGCTGTTTGAGAAGTTGAAACCCAAAATACGCAGGCTGCTTCTCCACTTTGCCTTTGGAGATAGCTAGTTCGAGCTTTCACTCTCGATTTTCAGAGAGGTCAGCGCCTTGATTTCTGGGCTGTGTCTCTGGGGAGTCCGCAGTGAATGGAAGTTTTCCCTTCTGGAGCAGTGTAGTCCTGAGAGGTCTGCTGTGCCTCGGGAACACTGCCACTGGCGTACATACCCTGTTACTTTCCATGTCAGAGGATCTTTAACTTGGGTGAATTAAAAAACCGCAGCACATTTTGGTAGGTTTAGTCCTCAGCCAGAGCAGGGTGGTGAGCTGGGTCACTGCACTGCTGGCGGTGCCAGCTGGAGGAAGAGGATGGAGAGGAGGGGCGAGGAGGCAGCAGGGCAGCGCGACCCTCTCAGCAGTGGTATGACGGTAGGTAGGTTGCTTAAGCCTGGCATGAAGCCACACTGAGGGTCTGCTGGCTCCGGCAGCTCAGCCCCAAGCAGGGGTTTGCTCAGGTGCATCTCTCGTAAGTAACGGGCACCTTTGTTTTGCCAGGGGAATAATTAACGACGAGGTTCGGAACCCTTGTGCTCCTGCACCCCGCTGTTTAATTGCGGCAGGTCTGGCTCTGCTTTTCGTTCCTCTAGGACTGCCTCTCTGAGCATCCTTTTGCTTGCTTTGGGAGGGTGGTCTTTTTCCTTAAGGGTGAAAAACATGGATATTAAAAGTCCACTGTAATTTAAAAAAAATTCGTATTGTTTAACCAGTAGCTTTTCTTATACCATGTACCTTTTATTATCTTGTGGCAAAATATCTTTTGTCCTCTTTTCCTCCTTGAGGCATTTGAATCCAAGTACATTTAAGCATCTATGAATCTCTATACATTCAAATAATAGCTAATGGATATGCCGCTGTCACTATAAGCCAGGTTTTTCTTACTGCAGTGATTAGGGGGAGGGTAGGAAAATGAAACAGAATGATTGGCACATGAGAAACCAGTGCCAAATCAGTGCCAACACAGATTAGTGCAGCTTTTTCTCTGGAAGCTATTGTGCCTGTACTTAGAACATGCCGGGACATGCCTGATCTTGTCCAAAAGAAAGGATTCTCGTGCACCTCATCAAGTGGCATCACAAGAGGAACGGGCCCAGTCAGGGTCGCAGAGGTGTGCCGCCCAGCTCTGCCGGGGCAAACCCCCAGCGCGTTTCGGAGGACTACTGGGACAGACCTCTGGCGACAAACCAGCTGTTTCTCTGCCCACCTGCATGTTGCGGAGAGCTGCAAAAGCAGCACAGTCAGTCAACACAGGGTAAGTTTAAAAAAAGGGAAAGGAGAAACCAAACATCAGGTTGTAAGTGAACAACAGCAGGGCTGCTGTTCTTGTCGGAACTCTTCGAGCCTTCCTGACACGATCCCACACAGTTGCTGCAGCTCTAGCCAACACAGCGCTTCGTCTTTGCATCGTGCAGCTCTCCAACCAGAAGAACCCGCTCAAATACAATTGGGTTTACTGCTGTTGCTGAAAATCCCTGCTCTCCCGGGTCTCCCTGTTGTGAAAGCTTCCCCGGCTTATCACTAGCATATCTATTATGTGACACTTGTCCTTACTCCGAAGCTCTGCCAGCCACTGCTGGGCAGCGTCTCATCACACAGTAAATCTGCTTTTAACTGCATTGGAACAAAAGCCTAATGTAGTGTGCAAAATAGGAAGAGGGAGACAAAAGTGATAAAAATCAAATTAGATTCACTACGCACACAAATTTTCAAACCCAAAGCACAATGATGCTGGGAAGAGAGGGAAGAAAACAGAGCTTTAAAAACAAGCCATAAAAGCAGATCGCTGTCCTTGCCTCACTTGTGGAGTCACTTTGCATTCTGCAGGCACAAGCAGGGGAGACCACAGTCAGGGCTTAGGCAGATGGGCCCGCAGCTAATGACTGTGGCGGTTTAAAATACTACTCCCTTTCTTCGCCAGCGGGCTGTTCCCATTCCCACGGCCGAAGCAGTGTCCCCGTGGCGGTGAGCGGAGCGGGGTCTGTGAGCCCTTGCTCTGTGCTAGTGCAGAGCCCCATAGCTTAGCCCAAGCTGCAGCTGGGATTACAGTGAACTGCAAGGTGCGTCGCGGTCCTCACAGCTGGGACAGGGACCAGCGACCCTCGTCAGAGGGCGGTAGCACATGGCTTGGGCAGGGTGACACCTCATTGCTGCGGACATCTGCCTTCTGCAGAGCCAGGAAGGGTGTTTGGCCAGTTCCAGGCGTGCTGATACAGCATATATTAGCAAAGTGCTTATGTTGCTTCCGCTGTTCCAGGAAAGTTTGATTTATGCTGCTACAGTAAATAGCCTTTCTTCTCGATGGGAAGGTACATCTCTATCAGCACGGCTCCGTTGGGTTCAGGTTTTCCATCAGGAGGGCTGTGCCTCCAGGACACAGGGGCAGAGCTAGCCGGCAGTAACAGTGTAGATTAACCCTGACTCTGCCTAAAGAGGGAGGCTCAGCTGCTCTAGCCCCAAAGCAGCAACTTTATTAGGTTAACGGAAAAACCCCCGTGCTTTCTCAGGCCCCAGGGCTTGTGGTGCAGCTTTGCTGTAGCACCACGGCAGCGCTGCTTGCAGCAGAGGCTGTGACTTGCGATAGGGAGGGATGCCAGCAATACCTGCGGTCGCTGGTACGCGCTGGAGGAGAGCCTGGCTTTTCTTCAGCCAGATCCAATACTTCTGGTCGGTAGGAGTGTATTCGATTCTCAAAGCCTGTCCTCCAAATGCGTCTGAAGCTGACCCAAAGCCAGCTGAAATCTGTGGGAGATGATCTATTGACTTCAGTGGCTTTTGATCCAGACTCCAATGGTGCCCTAAATGCGCTTGTCTTTGTGGTCCCACCCTGCTGCGGTTCCTGTGAAAGCACGGAGCACACTGCCTGGTGCTGGCTGCAAGTCCAGGCTCTCCCTGCGCTTTCATCCGCTCCTCCTCCCACAGGCATCCTCGAGTATTTTCCAATCCGGTTTTTCAGCTGCTGACCCAGCAGCGGGGAATTGGATGGGAAATAGCCAGGCTCTGCCAGGACTCGCACAGGTTTGGTTTTGGGATGATCAATCAAGAGCTGCTGTCGATCAAGCGATATAATTAATATTGTCCAACCTTTGCTGGTAGTCATGTTTCCTTCACTAGTGCTGGGGGGCACTTTCACTCTCCTTGCAGCTTGTTTTTGAAAGCAGCTGCCTTACCTGGTCAGAGCAGCAACTTTAATTTTGTTTAATGGTGAAGAAAACCTGTGTTCAGGCACAACCCCTGAGGAGGGGAGGGCGGAGGGAACGCCACCGAGAACTGCGTCCTCCCGTGGGAGTTGCCTTATGCCCAGCCATGGTCCAGGCTCGGCATGGATGCGGTTGCTGCCGCACAGGCGTGTCCCTGTTGGGCAGAAGCTCTCAGCAGCTCTTACCTGTGAATGCTGTTAGCAGCTCGCTCTTGCGCTCAGAAAACATTCCCGGTCTTCTCAATTTCATGTTCCCCCCTTGCACATTCGTCAGGCTGGCCGACTGTCACAGCTTCCGGTTGCACCTTTGGGATGTGAAGGTGCTGACGTGTTAACGTCGGTCTGGTTTTGCTCCAGGGACGGAGTTGCAGCCAAGTGGAAGGATTTGCAAAATGCGTTAAATGGGCCCTGTGTGGGAGTTCGTAGTGACACGCACAGGGAAGGCTCTGGGACACCCCTCGTTCACTCCTCTTGCACGAGGGTGTGCATGCCGGCGCGGCTGGCCAGTACCTGCCTGCCTGTGCCACGGCTGCCTGCCGGCACGGATCGGGGCCGTCCTGCCTTCACCCTGTGAATGGGGCCTGTGCTGACAGGTTTGGGGCAGGTAGCCCGTTACTTTCTGCTTTACCTCTGCCTCTCTTCTTCTTTCTTGCATTACCACTCTCATCCTTTTCCTTCAGTGTTCTTCTTTTCTTTTTTCCTTTTATTTTTTCTTTTTTCTCTTTAATTTTATCTTCTTTTTTTCTCTTCTCTTCTCTTCTCTTCTCTTCTCTTCTCTTCTCTTCTCTTCTCTTCTCTTCTCTTCTCTTCTCTTCT
>JAVKLA010000036.1:24335119-24347619 GCA_034782735.1 Sagittarius serpentarius | reverse complement strand
CACAGGCTGTGAAACCTGCCTGGGACTTAGCCAGACTTACCAGGGACGGGGGAGGAAAGCTGTGGTTGTACCCCGTTAGCGCGGCTGGCGAGCAGTGGGAAGGCTCTTGCACAGCCCGCCCTTCCTCCGGTGCCTTTCAGCTGCGTCCCGCTCGGTGCGCCGGCCCCTCTCACGGCCAAGCTGCTCGGTGCACACCCGTAGCTGAGTGCTGCACCGCGAATTGTTGCGTGTAACAGCAGAGCAGTGCCGTCCTTTGCTGCTTGGCACGACTTGCTGCCAAGCCTCTGGGACGCCTGAAGGTCTCCCAGTTTGCTGTCGCTCCTGGGTTCTGCTGAGACTGAGTTTTCTGCAGGAACTCCACTTGCACGAACACATCTGGCAGCACGGCGCAGGGTTGTGCACAAAGAAATGAGTGAATGCTGAAAGGACGAACATTTGCGCGTTGTTGCCTCAGCGTGCAGTCGGCAGAGTGTTTTAAATGGTGGTGCTCGGAAAAGATGCTTCCCTGATGGAAGACAGGAGGAGAAGCCGTCGCTCCCGTGGGAAGCGGCCAGAAGAGCCCCTTGCGGGCCGGGACCGGGGGCTTAGCCCGCCCTGGCAGGGAGCGGGGGGAGGCTGCTAGAGGGGGTGCAGGATGTGGGATGCAGGATGCGGGGTGGGGATGGGGGATGTTCAGCCGGCCCAGCCTGGGTTGCAGCTCCCCGCGGGGGCTGCAGCAAGCCCCCGGCCCTGCTGCCCGCTGAGTGCCCATGCCGGCCCCGGGCTGGGGCACCCGAAGTCCCTGTGCCGGGAGCTGCTGCCTGTCTCCTCCTGGTTAGGATTCATCGCCGTGCGGCCGCGCCGCATCTCTTTCTTCGGCAGCCTCAGCGCTGGTTTAGGGAGCGGTTTGAGGGGGACGGTGCTTGGCCCTTGGAGGCAGTGGAGAAGATGCTGCGGAGGCAGGAGCAGAGCTGGGAGATGATGTGCGGGCAGGTCAGGTAGGGCTCAGGCAGAGGAGAGGCGAGAGCGTTATGGGAACCTTGTGTGACGAGTTGTGCCAGTGCAAGTGTGTTTACCCAGCCCGTTAGGGTGTTTAGGTGGACAATAACACTGAAATTTCTCATTTTGATCTCTTTCTTCTCTTTGCTGCACTTCTCTTCCTCATGTTTTCCCCTTTATCAATGCTTTTCGCTGTCCTAAGCAGCACCAAAACTGTAACATAGAACATGGTCTCCTCTGTTTTAAGGTGATGAAATGACTGTAATAATAATTAAACAGGTGAGCAAGACCCTCTGTGATCATTCTTTCTCAAAAGAAAAAAAAGCACTGACTGCTTTCCTTCCCCTCCCTGGGCAGGTTTGGAGAGCTGTACGGCTGAGCCACGGAGGAGAGGAAGGGCTTCCTCCTCAGGCATGTGTTACTGAGAAGGGGTGCTGAAAAAAAAGCCCAAAACTTTCCACTCCGTTTCAGGAAATGACACTGTCATGCTGGAATTTACAATGAAGTCGTGAATGTGGCTGGAGCCCGGGGCTTCTCCATGAGCAGGCCCCTTTGGCCAGCTCTATTCAGCTCTAACGAGAGGGCTAAATTCTCCCTGAAAGGCGTGTTTTCCATTTGGCCCCTTTTCCTTCATCAATCGCTGTCACTTTAGACAGAAGGCCCCGCATGCAGCTTCCCTTCGGCTTGTGTGCCGCTCCGGGGCCGCGCTCCGCAGAGGACAGGCTGGCCTACTAAAATGCGCCTCTGAGCCCCCCGAACAATAGCGCTTTGTGCGAGCAGCACAGTGCAGTCTCAGTTTCCCAGGCTTTTCCTTTTCTCCTCTCCCCTCTCCTGCTGCACGCCGCCGGCGATGCGGGAGCGGGCAGTGGCTGCTGCCACCGGCTGCCGAGCAAAGAGGCGAGGGGCCGGGGAGCCCCTCCGGCGTGGTGCTCCCTCCTCCCCAGCGCCGGGGTCCAGCTGCAGGTACTTGCGGGTCATCTGCCTCAAGTACAAGAGAGCCGAGTAATTTCAGCGAGGAATGCACGCGAGGGTGCAAGCAGGGCTCCGGCCGTCGCTCCAACCACCTCACAGGCGGGCAGGGCGCCGCGCCCCCGGGGACAGGGGAGGAAGGCAGCCTGGGGTCGCGTCGGCGCGGGCGGCGTGCCGCGGTGGGCTGACGGCCTGCTCCCCTGGGCCGCGGTGTGCCGGGCACCCTGGCAGGCTGGCAGCTTGCTGCCGGAGGCCTCCGTGGCTGCAGGTGTCCCCGCACTCCCGGCACCGGGACTTTGCCACTCCGCAGCGCTGTTCAGGGCAGATAAAGATGCTGGAGTGAGGAGCAACAGGGTGGAGTGTAAAAAAAAATAAAAAAAGGCTGAATCTCTGCAGCAAGTCGATGGTGCTCGTTGATACGGGCAGGAGAGCAGTGATACCTAGCCCGCACACACGCTTTGCATCAACAGACATGAGAGTACCCCCCAGGTGAAGGCAGGAGTGCTAGCTCCATTTACAGACGAGGAGACGGGGGTACGCCCAAGACCTCGGTGTCCCAGATCAGACCCCATTTCTGTCCCAGTGGGCCCCATGCCCACCCGCACGCCCCTCCTGCCTGGTGCCCCCGGCTGCTGCCAAACGACGGAGACTGCTGTTGGAAACGGCCGGCCGCGGCGAGGCGCGGGCTGTAACGGGGGGAGGTTTATCAACCCTTATCTCTGCGCATTGTTGGCAAATAAAATCAAGCATCGTGTAAGGTGGATGTGCTGTGACGTGCAGTGGCCCTGTTTTGTTGCGGGGATGTTCGGGGACCATCACGCCCAGACTGGAAGGGTGCTGGTCCCGCTGGGCTGGGGGGGGGGGGGGGCGAAGGGGCCCTTTCACAGGGGCGGGCGGGCAGGCAGGTGCTCCCCGTCCCCGGGCAGAGCTCCGGCGCGGCTGCCCTCCGACCATGCTTGTGAGCTCTGGATCCCAAAGTGCCTAAAAATGCCATCAGTGGGTTTCATATTGCAGATGGAGAAACGGAGATCATGTGTGAGTAAATTAGTTGCAAACAACAAATAGGAGTGACCCGAAAGTCAGAAAGGAAGTCAGTGCCTGACAGCCACTGGCATGCCGGAGCGTTTCTTTGGCGTTTCTCTGGAAGTTCTGCCTTGTGGAACGAGCCCCGCAGCTGCTGCGGTCGTTAGCCCAGGAGCTGCCGCGGTCCGCTGCCCCGTGCCCTGTCCTCATGAACTACTGTGCCGCCCGCATCAGCTGGAAAGAAGGCGGTAGGAAGAGCTGTTTCTTACTTATAGGATGTGTAGTCACAAGCAGCCCTAATCTGCGAGGTGCAGAGCCACCGGTGATGTAAACGGATCGAGGAATAGCTGCATCTTGCCTGCGATAAAAACGGGCTCAATCCTACAAAAGAAAATTGCCGTCGTATAACCTACAAAGCGGAGCTGAAAACACAGATCTTTTTGTGTCATAGGCTTCAGATCTGCAGGATCTGGCCTTGGATCTGTAGTCATTGATACTGCTGGATGTGACTGATGGTTCAGAAACAGTAATTCAGGGATGACACAAAGGCGTTGTTAAAAGAGCAGCAAGCTCCTCCTCTAGTGCAAGTTCTTTTTTTGGTCTGTTGCTACAGCAACTCTCTACTAAGAACAAAGATGACAGCAAGATATTAAATTTTGCAGCAACTCAATGGAACTCTTGATTTGCCTTCTTTTTTGCCTTCAGTAACTGAATCCTGCTCCACTAATTGTATTAGATTTCAGATAGAAATCACGCCTTCCTCTGATAAGAATCCCTGCGTTGCTTTTTTCCTCCTTCCCCTTAGAAACCAATTAAATCAAATTAACTTATTTAAATTCAGTGGGTGATTACAAACACTAGATTTCTTGGCTTTATTTCTTTTGCATATGGACATCGTGTATTTTAAGCCACAACTCATGTTCTGTACCAAAATCCCCAAAGCCTTAACATTCTTTAAAAAGAAACAAACCATTCTTGGCAAGTTTGGGTTTGGCAAAGGTCAATTTATGCCAGTGGCGCAGAGCAGAAATGTATAATCTAAACTACTGTAACAGAGGCCGTCTGAATTTATGGCCGTTACAATGGTTGTTAAAGCAATGCTGCGCTTCAGTCCCTTCCCCCCCGCCCCACAGTCTTTATTTCTCATAGGGCAGACCGTGAGAAGGCCACTGAATCTGTATCTCTGGGTTCACTTCTGCAAGTGCAAAATCACCCCACTACGGCGGAACACAGCTCGAGAAATGACCCCCAGAGTCTTTGGCGGGATTGTCATCTTCAGCGCCCCAGCCCTCGGCTGTCGGCGGTCAAGAACTTCGGCGTGGAGACAGTTACCGCTGAGCCTTCGGAGCAAACGTCCTGTCGCTCGGCGTTCGACTGTCGCCTGCGTGTGCCACGCGCGACGGGCGCTGCTCCGGACAGGCTTAACTCCGCTCATCGCAGTGCGGGAAGAAAGGCCAACAAGGTTTGCCTTAGATGACACAAAACGTGAACTGCTGCTAGAACCGTGATGGACTCCCGGGAGCAGAACTGTGATGGACTCCAGGGGAGAACAGCACCATCCCGGATGAGCAAAGCATAGGTGAAATCACATCCAAACCGCAAATTCGGCTGCAACAAATTACACGGGTTTGTACCAGAGCCTTGAAGCCGACGGGAAGCCGGGCTGGCAGGTGGCATAGCTGTGGCCGGCGGGCTGGGAGCTGCCATTGCCCTGCAGGCGGGCGAGGAGACGGTGACGGCGCGGGACCACGCTGCGGGGAGGAGCTGCTTCTCCTGGGGGCACGGCGGGGGGAATCCTCGCCCGTGGGGAGGGAGAGAATGGGGGGAAATGGAGACAGAGAGGAACAGCGACGTACGGGGAAAGGGGTTGACTGTTGCACAGGAAATATTACCTACGTAGCTTTACTCTTAATTAGCGGGAGTACAAGTCACAGTATAGCTCTGGCAGCTTCAGATTCAGCACGGCGTGCACAGGAGGAACCAGCCCAAGCAGAAGTCTGGGCCACTGTGGGTTTAGTACAAGATTAAATCTAAGGAAGTAGAGCGACGGAGTGAAACAGAAACAAGGTTCCTGTTGCTTTTCCCTGAAAGCTGTTGTGCAAAAGCACTTATTTGTGGGCTTAAGTAATACAGGGCAAAGGACTCCAACCTGTCCTACGGATAGAACTTAAACAGCTACTTGGATTTCAAATGCACACCCGGGATATTAATATGCAAATGACAGCGTTGTGCAGGTGATGCCCTTCCTAAAGGGCCTGGGACAACAGACCCTCCCGCCTTTTGCAGGGACAGCTGTGAATACTCCTGAGAGGAAGGACGTGGGTTGGTTTGGAGGCTCCCGTGCTGAAGCAGCGCGTCTTCAAGCCACCTTTCGCCACCGCCTGACTCCCTGCGCCCCGTGCCATCGGAGCGGGCGCTGCCCGCCCTTTCCCTGAAGCAGCGGCTGCCCAGGCACCAGCAGAATCTGCAGATCACAGCGGAGACCGAAAAGCGCAGCTTTGACCGCACCGTCTCGGCAATCTCCCCGAGGAAGTAAGAGGTCACAGGTCTTTAGCAGGAAACTGTTAGCAAGAGACCGTTCACAACTGCTTAAGCAACACGCAGTGCAACTTTGGCCTTGCGTAGTTACGCCAAATTCTGAGTTGATTGTGTGACTCAAATGCCTTTTACAGGAGAATTATAGCTACTGGGAAGAATTGCTGTTGCCACGTTGTTTATCATAGTACCTCGCGCTTTTAGTTACAAGGAAATATTCCCATTTCTTACAGTCACTTGAATTATTGAGCAGCGTAATCCTAAATTCTACCATTACTAAAAACGCATAAAAATGGTAACAGTGAAAAAGACAGGTATCCAGATGGCTTATATTTTTAGAGTGCTCTTTTTCTTCTCTGAACATTAATGTCTTCAAAGATACTACACTCGTATTTTTTGAAGATATCCTTCTACTTATGACCGAGCTGTTGGAAGCCCAAATAAAATAAAATAAAAAGCAAACGTCTGGGATGTTTTACCTGGAAAGGAACATGTTGGCTCCCAAATTACATCCTCCTACGTGAACTGCTTGGGAGGCAAAGCAGCCCTCTTTGCTAAGGGTTCCCACTAAAAATAAGCTTGTTACGCGTGGACGTTGGTGAAGGTAAACTGCAAATAACCTGGAGAATAGATGGTGGAAGCTGCTTATAGTAAATGTGCTGCACCAAGTCTTGTTTGGTACTGCCCGCAGCAGACCACTTTTCCAAAAGACTCCCAAGGCTGCGGTGTTGGCTCAAGGCCGTTGTAGGACGCATGGAGAGCTCCAGCACAGGTGGGCCCCTGACTCTGCCACCAGCTTTATCACCGCGGCTCGAGCTGAGCATCGCTTCCAGGACTGCTAAAGGAGGGAGTCTGGGCCGGCTCACCTTATCCTTGTAGAGCTGCACTGGAAAACCTGCGCAGTGCAAGACAGGTCACAGGTGGAAGGGACAGCAGTTACCTCCGTTTCCCTTTTTTTCCCCTTACAATTGCAGCTTTTCTCTGTTCATCCCCCCACAGCGACTGCTCTCTCCCGTGCTGTTCGAAGCGTGCTCTGCCTCTCAAGGACTGCAAGGAAGCAGTTACAGGTTTTGGGTATTTTGCTGCTTACTGCGGGGCTGCTGGGAAGGGCTGTTTCCAGCCTCCTGGTGGGAAAGGGGAAGAGAAGGAATCCACAGGTTATGCCCAGGAGTCAGAGCTTTAGTCAGGGATGCAGGTCCCGAGGGCAGCAGGCAGGCTGTCAAGATCCCGCTGCAGTTGCAACACGAAACGTGGATGGGAAGGGGCTGCTTTTCCCTAGATCTGCTGCCGAGTTTATTCTTCCAGCTCTGTATCTGGTGAAGGAACCAGGCCAGTACCGTCCCAGAGAAATGCAACTCATTTTTCATCTCAGCATCTCAAATGGCTCAAGAATGCCTTAAGCCTTGCAGCCTCCCAGGAGTTTTCCCGTGGAAAACCTAGGGCACACGGAAACCAAGATTCATCTTTGCATGCCGTTATTTTGGGTGCAAAGGCAGGATGCGTCGGTATAGCTATGTCAGTGCCAAGTTACGATGGCCCTTCACTACACACAGATAACAAATGGCACGGAGGGAGAACTATTTCTCTTGGGAAGGCAGAAAGACCAGGGAAGCGCTGGGGTCACGTAGCATGAGCTGCCTTACTCTGGGATGGGTCACGGGCGGCGATGCTGCCGCTGTTGATCCTTGCGTAAAGTTGCGGAGGGGTGTAACAAATAGCTCCACGTCCGTATCGGCTGAGGCTCGGCACGCCCACCCAGCCTGTCTCCAGCCTGCCTTTTCACGGCCTCACTAATGTGGGAGTTAGTATGAGCAGAGGGTCTGCCCGTCTTACGGCAATGGTATGCGAGTATCTCTCTGGAAACAGTATTTGCACGCTCTTCTAAGGCAGCTGTGAGCGTGTCTGTCAAGCGTATCGTGAAACACTTACAGTCTGAAGCTGGAAACAAAGGGTGCAAGACAGCTTCTGCCTAAAGAATCTTCCTTAATTTAGGAATTGCTTTAAGCAAACATTACCGCTGCTTCCTGAGCACACACAAGGCTAGTGCCCTGGAAATAATCTGCATTAGCCTTACTGGAGTGACCACGTTGCCATGGTTACCGTTGGTTTCTCTGTACCTCAAGCTTGAAGAATTTATGATGATTAAATCCCATCCCATCCCAGTCTTCATTTAAAAATTCTGTGTTCAGAGTGTCACGAAGTGAATTATAATGTAATCCTTCCTTTTAAAAAGCTGTTTTAAGTAGAAATTCCGCAAAGGATCTTAGACATTGATATTTATTAAAGATCATTAATTCGTGATTGGATTATTTTTCTTCAGACATCGGTGCTTCTTTATTCTTAGTGATACCTGAATAGCAGAAAATCCTGATGCTATTATATGGTTTCCTGATGGTCTGGGTTTTTTTTCTTTCACCACTGTGTTGCGGACCGTGCCGATAAAAGATGTTTAACAACCTCAGATACTCAGCTCTGACCTCAGAGGCAGCTACACATGTTTGAACCAATCTGGCAAGAACGTCAAAATCTGTCTTGTGACACAGCTCGTTACTAGAAAATTTTGGTACTTGCTCTCCTCATACCTGTGAATGTTACAAGGAGAAGTAACTGCTGCTGGGATTAATCTGTTATAAAATGGCCCGTGCTTCTCTTTTTGTTTGTTTGGGGTTTTTTTTTGTGCGCGTGTGTGTGCGGAGAGCGAGCTCCGAACTACAAGGTCCCAACCATACCGGTCTTTGCTGCGAAGGCACACAACATCGTTATCCCTGTGCTTTACAAGTGTGCAATTGTTGTGTAAGTTAGCTTTCCTTGCTTTGGGAAATTATATACCATAGTTGCATAGGACAGATCGTTTCACGTCCCAACGGCACCCTCTCCAGAGACCTAACATTCCTGGAGGGTCATTCCTTGACACCTCTCAGCTTTCCTTGGCGTCCCCTCTCCAGCCTCGCTCCAAGCACAGCCCCGGGGTGGGGGGGGTCTTTTTTCCACGAGGCTAACCCCAAGCTTGGGCCGGGACTCACACGCGGCAACCCAGCCCCTTCCTGGATTCCCCTGGCAGGGAACGCAGCCGCGCTTGTTGTTCGCAGAAGGTCCGTGGCGAGCAGCAGAGGCAGCCCCCCGCCCTGATGTGCCTGCGGGGCCGGGCCGGGAGCGAGGGGTTTCCGGCAGCATCGCCGTCGGACCCCACCAAG
Source organism: Sagittarius serpentarius (assembly GCA_034782735.1). Taxonomy (NCBI): domain Eukaryota; kingdom Metazoa; phylum Chordata; class Aves; order Accipitriformes; family Sagittariidae; genus Sagittarius; species Sagittarius serpentarius. The sequence goes on along the minus strand of JAVKLA010000036.1, from coordinate 24,338,920 downwards.
CCCGACAGCTGCAGGACTGTCACTTGGCTTGCAGAACGCTTGTTATTATTCTTCTTTCCTGCTGGAGTAGCTCTGCCAAAAACTGTTTTTATGTAGAGCAGGATTTACTACCAAAGTCATGCTTTTGGAGCAGCAGCTAAACATTTAATGTGAATGGTGCAGAGGAGCAGCGCATTAATGGAGAGGATTGTGCGGATTCTCTGCAGTGGACTGAGGTTTATCTCCTGAACCTTTTGTCTGATAGGTGATTTATTATGGCCAGTAAAATGCCCGAGACGCTCCCATTTTCTCTTTTCTTCAATTATTACAATGTCCTACTATTTTCTTGTTTTCCTGCCTGCACCCGAACACCCTGGAATCGGCTCCCAGCCCTGCTCAGCCCGCTCCTCTCTTAGGGTCTGTCACACACCTGATTTTCTGGACAGAATCCCTCGTGACGAAAAATCTTGCCATGTTCCCGTTCTGTACACATTGGTGTTATTTTTCTGTTTTCCTTTATCACGGCTGCTAGGAGCTTCATAGATCCCTGATGTCTCTTCCGTTTCCCCATGTCAGCTGTTACACTGCCCGCTCCCAAAACTTCCTCACCCAACCTAAGCAAAATTTGGAGAGAAGTTTGTCTTCCCGCCACCTCCCTGCACACGGCATTTTGACTGGTTCTCGTCTGCCTTCTGCATCATCCATTCTCCTGAACGATAGCGTGCCGTACTGCCGGCTGGCTCGTTTGCCCCATTCCACCATTCTCAGCGCTGTGAAACTGCGCACACCAGGCTAAATTGTGTTTCAAAGGTATTCCGACACAAAATGTTAAGGGTACCGGTGAGTGATGCAAACAAAACCAGAGAGAGAGGCAGGGCCAGCGTGCTGCCTGCACTGCTGAGGGTCTACAGCTGCTGGATGGACACATCTTTGGGCACAGGGTGGGCACAGCTTGCCGGCTTCCCCATCCCAGATTAGTAGCTTCCCCCCTCTCGCCCCTCTTCTTCATCTCAGTTCAGCAATTGGTGGTTTTTGTTCCGGACTTCCTAGTTGTCCTTAACTGAGGTGCCAACGCTCCTTTGCTGATGTTTCCCTAATCCCACCCCGCCTTCCTTGCCGAGACCAGGGAAGCAGGTCCTGCACCCAGGTCCCTCCTGCATCCGTTCAGCTCACCCCCAGGATTACTCACAGCCTCGTTCTTTCTCCACTTGCTTCCTTCTGCCTCCTTTGTGCTGGCTGCACCCAACCCTCCCCTTGTCAGATCCTTCATTCTTACCCTTCCCCCCCACTTGCCTTCCTCCATTCATCTGTGCCTGGCTCCATCGGGTCGGGGGTTCGCAGACCGCACTGCTGCTTTACCGGGGTGTGCCCGGGGCTGCCCTGCGCTCTGCTCCTCCCGGCTCGCCCCTCTACACCTGCAGCTGCCGATTTGGGGACCCTGGTTGCTCTGTGGGTCTGCACACTGGCACAAAGTGAATCCCACAGAGCAGCTCCACCGAATCGCTTGCTGGTGTCCCTGTCACCTCACGCCCTGACGGCTGCTGTGCCCGCTTGCTCACCTCCCAGGGAGGTTTGCTCCCCCAAACCCTGGGCTTGTTGGAGCAGTGCATTGCCCTGCTTCATCCACGCAGCACAACTAGTCCTAGAGACCATCACTAGCCCTCCGGCTGCTCCTGCCCCTGCCACAAAAAAGTTGGCCCGTGCTCATAGCCACCGTTCCAGTGCCCTTTCCTGCCCTGTGGTCCCTGTGCTCTACCTCTCCCTGTGCCCGGCGGGTGTCTAAAGCAGCTTGCTGTCCTCCCTCTGAGCTCCTCAGCCCTCGGGGGAGCCGGGGAGCGATGGCAGCTCAGCCCTGCAGCCCTGAGCCTCGGCGCTCGGCAAAGGCAGCTGCTTCCCCCGGCAGCGCTTTCTTTGTCTCCCTCCTCTCTGCGTCTTTTTATGGCTGCTGGAAATGCAGAATGCTCTTCTGTGTTGCCTGCTAGGGCTAGGTAAATTATTTGTTTAATAGGCTCGGTTTATTTTTTGTAAGCTGGCAGAATAACTGTGAATCATCAAATCTCCCTGAATTCACTCCACACAAGACACCAACAAAAGGATTCATTGTGCAGAGCAGGGATCGGAGTGTAGCTGGGGCTGGACAGAGAAACCATAGAGCGGGTCTGGCTTCCTGAGAGGCTGGACAGGCAGGCATCGCCAGCGCGAGGACTAGTACGTGCCGCTTTGAAAACTCATTGCTGACAAACTTGTGTGGGTTTTTTCATGACACCGGGTCCCAACTCCTCTTTCTTACTCAACCAGAAAACCCCTGGAAAAGAGCCTTAAATAGTATTGCCGCTTCTGCTAGAATGAACATTTTTGCCTTTTTTTTCCTAATTGTTAACAGAAAATGACAAACCTATTCAAGTGCAGCCAGATGGAATTGGAGAACTCATTGGCCCTTAGTTTGCAAAGGGGTTCTCTCTCCCGGCCACCCGCTCCCTGGTCCCCCGTGCGTCGCACCCTGATCTGGCACGGGGCTCTGCAGCAAACGTTTGCCTTGCGGTCACGTGCGAGGCTCCGTTCCTGCAGAAACGGTGCCCGCACAGAAGAGGAGATTTTCCAACTTCTGCGCCCCTAAGGTCGCTGTCTTGGGCGTGAGCGTTCGGCTCCCAGCCCAGAGGGAGGGGAGGCTGCTCCCGCGGGCGCTGGGGGCCCCCGAGGCGGTGCCTGCCCAGAGCGGGCGTCGCTGCCCGGCTGCCGCGGGCCCCGCAGCATCGTCTCCGCTCAGCGAGGGACGGGGCTGCCTGGGCACCCCCCAAGCTGCATCGCTTCTTCACTTGGAAATCCGTACCCTCGGACAGCAGTTTGGTTGGATCCCACTTTGGTTTGCAGTTGGTTGTGCCCCCCCACCCCGGACCCCCACACTTCCAAACCTCAGGGGGGAAAACGCAGTGCTGGGAAACACAGTTTGCAGGGGAGGGTTTAAGTGAAGCAGAAGCGGTGTAGCCGTGCTTGGGGAGGCTGGCCCGAACAGAGGGGCATTTACAGAGCCCGGCCTTGTGCATCATGTTTTCCAAACATGATTTTCCTAAAATACGTGTATGTCTGTGATTGACCAAGGAGCCAGGGCCAGGGTTAACGTAACGATGGATTAACAGACGGGAGAACGAACCGCTGCCTCCACAAGCCAGCCTACAGACGCAGCACGAGGTGATGCTCCGGGAGGATTACCCGAAGCAGGAGTTCCTCTGCTCCGAACGGCCTTTTACCCGAGTGCCGGGCCTGCTCCTGGGGCTGCGGCAGCAAGAGCGGACTTTTGCTCGTTGCTCCGCAGAGCGGGGTTTGCCGTGCTTTGGGACCCGGAGCTTTCCCGACGCGGCTTCAAGAGACGGTGCCCGCCAGAAGGTATTCCGGCTTGAGCCGAGCAGCCCGGGTTAAATGCGTGCGGAACCCCTCTCACGGCGCTGCGCTCGCGTTCGCCTGCGCCACCGCCCCCCTCTTGGCGAACCCGTGGCGGCTGAGTCTGCCGGCCCGCCGGTGCCCCTCAGACGTGCCTCGGGGGCGAGGCGGGCGGCGGGGGCCGCGGGCGGGGCGCGGCCCCGAGGGCCTTCCCCCTCCCCGGGGGGCACCTCTCCCGGGCGCCTCAGCCCGCCGGCTCTGCGGTACCGCTGGCCTCGTAACAGCCGGCTCTGCTGCCCGAGCGGGGCCGCCTCCCGGCCGCCGTGCTCCCGCGGCGCGGACAGCGCGCTCGTTGCGAGGCGCCGCGGGACCGCAGCTGCGACGGTGCCGTCCCCGGGAGGCCGGAGGAGGCGGCAACGGCGCCGGCCCCCGAAGGCGCCGCTG
>JAVKLA010000036.1:24323717-24334214 GCA_034782735.1 Sagittarius serpentarius | reverse complement strand
ACCGGCCCCGGGCGCTGCCGGCCGCGGGGGTGGGGCGCCGGGGGGCACCGGGCGCGCGGGCGGGCCGTGACCAGCTGGTGCGGATGCCCAGCGGAGGGGCGCGGAGCCCGCCCTGGCGGAAAGGCCGCCTTCCAGGGGTGACCCCTTCGCTTCGGGCAGCCGTCACCCCGGGAGGGCGGGGGGGGGGGGGCGCCCGCGGAGGGGTGAGCCGGGGCTCCGGCGCCCGGGGAGCGGGAACGGACGGGAGACGGTGGCTGGTGTCAGTGTTTCTGCGGGGAGCTCCGACCTGGGCCCCCCCGGCGAGGAGGCGCGTCGGTCTTGCAGGTCTTATGTAAGGAACTTCGCCGTGCATCAGGCCCCGCGGTTTCCAGGGGCATAATCGTTATTATGCAAGCCCCAGCACCGCAGGATGAAGACCTTTGAAGCAGACCGCTTTATCTCGAAATACCGGAGAAGGATGTAGTTAAAGGTTGTGTCCGTGGAGACCACCAAGCATCAAATGTCGGGCTCCAAATTAATTTTCATTGCAGTTAGGCTTATTATGGGAAAGTTGGTACCCTCTGGAACATCACAGATGTCCGCAGCCTAGCGAAAGACTGAGTGTGTGTGCTCAGACAGAAGAAAATTAGTCTGTGTAGCCATCTCTCTATTACAAAACCAGGATTTTTACTATCAGTAGCAAACTGTGTTAACTGATATTTTTGGGTAACCTCAGTTTGTAAATCTACTCGTTATTGCAACAATTCCTAATTCTGTTAGTTGATGACAGTTCCTTTTCCCACTTTTGGCTTGAGGATACTTAACTGCTTACTTAATGCCTTTTTGTTAAGTTGCCCCCGTCGAGTCCCCCGCCTGTTACATAAAACTGGCTCCGATCTCCCTTTGTTTTTTTGTTTCATATAGGTATGCGTTCACCATTTTGTTATGTTGAAGTCTCTGGTTAAGACAGAGTTAAATAAAAATATAAAATAGCTTTTCTGCAAAGTAATCCGTGAATGTGCAAACTAAACAGCTTTCCTGTTTTCTCTAGAGGTCACTTAGCGTGTTGGATCTTGAGCTCAGCTGAGCGAAGTCTTATCTGCACAGAGACAGCTTTGAAAAAGTAGCTGCTTAAGTGCTGCAGTGCGATGCCAGATGGAAGGATTTTGGGGAAGGGGCTGTCTGTTGATTTTGTGCCATTGTTTACTTTCTTGCATTTCAGCCTTTTGTAGTTGGCTTTGAATAGTGATGAAACAGTCACAACACGCTCTGCTCAGTGCCAATTACCTTTCTGCTTGTGTGTAATTTGGGCAAATTGATGTTATTGCACCCTGCAGTTAAGCAGATGAAATATTCTTTTAGGCTGTGGTATTGTTCTCTTTTACAGGAGGGGAATTTGCATTTATTCATAGAGGCTGTCCCATGTTTCCACGTTGTTCTCGAAGGTGTCCTGGGCCACGTGGTTCCTGCTTCTCAGATGCTTGGGGCTGCAGAGGGGTGGCTGGAGGCAGGACTGGGTCTGATCTGTTCCAAAAGCTTCGCTGCAGACATCTCCAGTATTTTTTCTTGTTGTTGTTTGTAACTGGAATACTCATTTGCCATGATAATTCTTGGCCCGACTTCTGTAGCCTCATGGTTTCCATATGTTAGGCAGTTAATGCTGGAGTTATGTGTAAGGGTATTTTATTGCACCACAGCGATCACGTTTTGGGCCGCTTTTCTGGGCAGCTGTAGCACAGACCGAGTTTGCTGATGGGCCTGTAATAATTTCCTTGATACTATTCCGTGCCTAATTATACCTCCAGAAGTGTCCGTTTTCTGATTTAGGGTACTTGGTCTGTATTTTCAGCCAAATAAAGGTTAATTCAGATGTGAGGATTTAACTGCACTTGAAGCTGGGGCGAGGCGGGAAGAGTCAGACGCCGACGCCTGCCTGTGCTGCCTGCCCGCTGCCTTCGAGGTGGTGGCAGCTCCATCCCCGAGATGCGTCAGGTCTGTCACAGGACCAGTGTGGTCTCGGGGTGACCTCAGTGAGGTGAAGGGGCTCTGGTCCCGACAGTCATCACCCTCGCTGTCACCCCGCTGCGGGGACCAGGATGGCTCTGACCTTCCCACGTTGCTAAACTGTCGGAGGAGGATAAAAGTCGGTCAGTGCAGAGGTCTGTCATAGCCCGTCCTTCATCATTAAATAGGGGCAGTGGAAAAAAATGTAACCGGGCAGAAAGGTTTAGTGACAAGTCAGTGGTTGGTCACTACGTTAGCAGGGATCTGAGGAGGACCGGCTGCCAAGGGCGCTCTGCGGAGGGAATGGGGCTTTTTCTTTCGTTAGTCGTGTACCGCGTGTGCGAACGCAAGAGATCTGTGTGTTGTCAGTGTCAGAAAAACCCGACGTGGGGGAGGGTTTGTCATCATCTAAACCTTCTCCCGAGGCTGCGACAGTGACCGTAAACACCCACCTCCGCTTCTGCTCCCCTTCTGCAAGGCCTGATCTCTCTTGGCTTGACCTAGGGATTTCGTGTAGGCCACCTCATTATCCCAGGTACCCTGTTTGTTTCCTTCGGGGATTTAGTTGTTCTATTCATATCTAAACCCCTACTACCCTGGCGAAGATGGATACCCAAATCTCCAGAGAAAGACTAAAATGGAAAAGTAATGGGGAGAAAGAAAGAAAGAGAAAGGGGAGCAGTAGCAAGGGAGACTAACGGAAACAAAATGTTGGCACAGAAGAGCTGACATACGAAGACGCTAAAAGATGAAAACTGGAAGAAGTGATGCCTTGTTATGGAGGATGGGGCTGAAATCTGAACACGGCACGGTGGTGGTGGTCCCCACGGTGTGGTCAAGAAAACAGCAGGGAGAAAGGTGGAAAAACCCTGCATGTGAGCTCCAGGGAATACATCGGCATGTGTGGAAGTCAAAGTAATTCACAGCAGAGGTGCGTTTAAAAAGCATTTAACAGACAGGCGTCAGAGGACTGGCAATGGGCAGGGTGCTGGCCAGCGTGACCTGCCAGGCAGCCTGGAAGAAGGTGTAAGGTGGCAGCCAGCACCTGGGGCTCTCGCAAGGCAGTAACCATCTAGCAGTGCCTCAAGTGCATAAAAACCTCTCGGTTGCCCAAGTATTACTAGAGGAGCCTGACAGACAACTGGGAATAACATGGTGGGGGGAAAAAAAAATTGTTGCTTAGACTGATTTTTAGGAAAGTTTTGCTGAAAGCCCTCTTGCTTGGGCTGTTGGGAAGTAGAGCAGAGGCCCTGAATGGTTCGGGGACAGCCTGTCAATAACTGCAGCGCGGGAGCCGAGCCCTGCCCCGACCTCCTGTGCTCCGGGGTGCTGTGGCCTCGGTTAAAAAAAAATCGATGAGTCCACACTTTGTGTGGGAAGCATGATTGGCGTAAGTAGGGTTTAACTGGTGAATAATCTTTGTGCACAGGGGTGATGTATCAGCCATAATGACTCTTATCTTCTTTCCCTCCCTGGAGACTCGTGTCTGCTCTTCTCACGGTGGGAAGGAGTCGTCCTGAAAACGGTTGGGAAGACAGAGGGGCTGTGCCGGGGGGTGTGCCTGCGTGTGCACGCAGGTTTGCTGCACGCACTCCTGCTGGGTGTTGCAGAGAGGGCTGGGGGGCTGATAGCTGGGGCACGGTTCCACCGTGTTGGTAGTGATGCCGGGTGCCTGGGGCTTTGGGTCGGGGCCGCTCCGTTTTTAGGAGTGGAAATACCTACTCGTTGCTGTCTGTGGCTCCTGCAGGCTGGCTGTCCTTGCAGCTCTCCGCAGCGCTTGCCATCTGCCCGTGCACGGAGACCGCTCTCTGTGACCCCTCCTGAGCGCAGGCACCGCTGGCAGGCGCCTTCCCGTGGCGTGGGCTCTCCTGTCAGCTGCCGTGCCGTGGGTTTGTCCTTTCCTTCTGCTGCCGATCTGCCTCCTTCTTCAGCTGCCGGGAGAGGAGAGAGCCGGCCCTAGGACTGGCAGCAGGTGCTCGCTTGACGGTACCAGAAAGAAAATACTAAGGGTGCTTTTTAGGAGACAGGTTTTCTTATTTGTCTCTCTTAAATTTGCAGACAGGAATGGTTGCATTAAAAATAAACGCCAATAAAGATACAGTTGCATATTTACAACTGCCACATTAAAGCTACTTGCGGAATACAGAATACAGTAGATCCTTAGAGGCACAATTTAAAGCGAGTGTTTTCAGACGTACAATTTTAATTGGTCTGTCTGGCCAGAAAGATAAATAAATGTCTTTTCCTCATTACTGTCAAATGCATGATTTGTTGCTTTAATGCAGCGAAACTAACCAGTTTTAATTATGTAGATGCAACCGTCTATGCTACAGCATTGTAAATCTTGCAGAACATTGAGCATCGTGTTGATTGGCTGTTTAATTTCATATTGGTTCCTGAAGCTTTTCTTTAACCCTGGCAAAATTCAGGTCTTTGTGTAATTTGTTTGCTTATTGTTGGCAGGAAGACTGCCGTGAGTCAGTGGCATCTTCTTCTGTCATATGGCTGGCAGGTGAAAAGCATCCCTGGTGACCCTAAAGACAGTGGTCTTTAAATGGTGCATCTGGCGGCATAGTGGTAAAGGGATGATTTCTTGCACTTCTAGGACTCTTAGTTGCTGTGTAAATTGATAATAGAACTAGAGTTTTGATGGGTTTGGCATATGAAAACATTAAAAAGGCTTGCAAACCTGGAGCCAAAGAAAACCAATGTGGTTTTTTCCCATTTTCATATGAGAACTGCAGCTTAGGTTAATTTATCATTGCTTGTTAGCTTCATTTTACTTTTTCTATTGCAGTAGCCGCATCCCTTATTTTATGACTCTTCTCATTTCCTACCTATTGCTCTCTTTCCACTTTGCTTAGAAAATTTTGGGAAAATTCCCTTACCAAATTATTTTGTGGGATTACGGTTTGCTCCAGAGGGAACCTGCCTCCCAACTGGAGGAGGCATCAGAGCTTGAAACTTTACAGCCCGTTTAATAAAATGGTTCTGTGCAAAAGAGAAGAAAGTTCCACCCCTTTGGATGGGCTGGTAGGAAACGGCTAAATATTAATCACAGAAACAGATATAAAATTTCCATTGGCCTAATCGTCTTGCTTAACAAAATGTGGGGAAGTGTGACCCGAGGGCCAGCTAGCATGCCTTGGTGGTAGCTCCCTTGGCTTCGGTGGAGGCGTCTGCAACAGATAACAGATCCTGATGAATCTGATCTAGTTTCTACTGCGACACCGCAGAATAACTGCTGAGAGTTGCTCCTTGTTCATTTGATTCCTACATAGATTTATTTGGTGTTATCTTCCATTTATCCTCTGTGTTTCCTCAGTCAGGTCTGATAGCGTGGCCCTGGCAGATGGGTTTTACATGAGACCTCTGTGTGCGGAGACTGGGGGGGGGGCATGTGCAGAGGATAGCAGAGATGTATGTATGTGATTCATAATAAAGATTAATTGGCAGTCTCTAATGGAAACAAATAGAATCTATCAGAGACATTTCCTGCAAAGCTAAAGTCCCCGGTGCTTTGGCGGAGGTTGGGGTGGTTCAACTGAGTCAGTAGGCTCCTGCATGCCACCGACCATCAGTGGCTCCGTGTACTTGCTGGTGGGATGGACCTTCCTAAAATGCCTTGGATTCGGGCCTCCTCTGCGGTCCGAGGGGAGAAGGAGCTGCCAGCTCGCAGTAACTGGTCAGAAATGTGTGCACACCTGTGCTTGGGTGCCTCGCTCTGGGTCAGACACAGCCGGTACATGGTCCAGTGCTCTCACGGCCACCTCTGCCTGCCTGCCGGGGCAGGAGCCTGGGTCCGGCACCAGGCGCTGCCTTGCCGGGGCCGGGCGGTTGGCCTCGTGATGCTGGTGCAGATGGTGGAAGTGGAGTGTGCCAAGGTACCGTAGCTGCTGTTTCTTGTCAAGGCATCCTTAAACCCAAAGACCCTCTAGATGCATGGCCTCGTTTAGATGGGGAGCTGGATGGGGGCCTGAAAGCCTGTGTGCTGTGTGTGCTGGCCTTCTAGCAGAATGTGGGGTGATGTTTAAAAAACAGACAGGTGATGTCAATAAAAGTGGTTTTTCCTCATTAGGCACAGCTCTTTGGCCCCAGCTGAAGCTGTTTAACCAAACGTGGCGGAGTGGAGGTGTCTCTGGCAGGATAAGCAGGAAGTCATTGCTTTCCTTCTAAAGATGGAGGAGCCGGCAAAGAGAGCGGCCAAGGGACAAGCCATGAACCTTTTGCAAGACTTGCCGCTGCCGAGTCCAGGTCCCCAGCTTCCGCTGCCAGGCTGGGCTTCGTCTCCCAGCACCTTGTGGTGTACTTATGCAGCTGGATCACGGGTGTGGGAGGTTGCGCTTCTCCTGCTGGTGCGTGGTGAGGGAGGGGGAAGCTGAAGCTCTGGGTTAAAGCTCATTAGTGTGGCCTGACCCCTAGAACGGGGCAGAAGTTGCATTTAGCAACCGTGCTTCTTAAATCCTTAGGTTCACATGGGAGCATCCATGTAAAATGGAAGCCAGCGGCCGTTCTTGCAGCTGATGGCCCTGGGGCAAAGCCTGCACTTCCCATGGCGGGGCTGTGGGCCCGGCGCTCAGACTTTGGTTCAGATTTCTTTCATTAAGGTGACCTTCTTCTAACGCGTTAAAAGAGTGAAATCCAGCCGCATTTGGAAGTGCGCGGTGGTGAAGAGGCCTCCTTTGGGCTTTGCTCTGCTTTGGAGGCCTCCTTTGTGTCCCTGACCTTCCGCCCTGGGCTCGGGGCCTCGTGTGGGGACCAGGAGTGAGAGCGCGTGTGGTGCGTGCGCAGGCGAAGCACGCTGCCCCGAGTGGGTCCGGGCATCCTCGGCAGCTCCTCTGGCTTCTGTGTGTCTGTACGTGACGAGTGCTGTCTCCAGCGGGGATGGCCTGGGTCTCCAGCCTCTCCATTACCTCTGCGCCTGTGGATCATCTCGCATGTGGTCAGAAGTGCCGGACAGTAAGTCCAGCCCAGGGGTCATGGCTTGTCCTCGGGAAGGGCTCTGGCGGCGTGCAGGAGCTGGGGTCCTGCTGTGCTCCGAGGCCTCTGCTGAGAGCTCATTTCAATAGGAGAGAACAGTATTTTGATCCTTGTAAGCCTGGCTATTTTCTTTCCTGATAGCTGGCAGGTACCTGGCTGGGTGCGGCAGGCGTTATTTATCAATCTACCCTTCTTCCTGATAACAGTAAAAACCTCTATGCAATACTTACTCATGGCCTGTAACTAGTCCTGGTTCCAGGTGAAGAGTTTCAAGGGCTGTAAGAGTGCAGCACCAAATGCGCTTCAGGTGCTTAACAGATATTTATAAGCCTCTGCAAGGTGTAATATTTTAAGTTCTGCATGCACAGTTTCAGCACCTGTCAGGAGCAGGATTTACTCTCCCCTTCTGCTGGCCCGTTGAAGGTGGGGGGAAGCCCTCCCCCTCAAGCTCTTAAATTTTCTCATGCCTGAATTTGGCTTTGTTTCAGTAGCTGTCTGTCAAGCTACCACCCACGGCAGCAACAGCAATCACCTTCTGAAATGCATTTACTGACTTCAGAGGCATTCATACTCCTGCCAGGTGGCCGGTGATGGAGCGGTTCGAGCAGGTAACGCCTGGTGTCAGGCTCGGGGCTGGAGAGGGGCGCAGCAGCGTGTGCAGTCGTGTCCCTCATGCCTCTCTTCAGCAAAACTGACGTGAAGTAATCTCCCCTTTCTTACAGCTTGGGTGGCTGTTTAATCCCAAATGTTGATTTAATCCCGGGAGGCTTTTGCTGAGCTGCCAGTGGATCTTCCTCTTTAAAAAAGACAAATATTTCTTACTAACAACTATTGTGTTGTGAGTGCCCCACCTCTGTGTATTTTATTGGTATGTATCATAGCAGCAAGGGAGGACACAGAAATGAGTAAACAGCATGAGCCCACGCAGTGACAGTGGTAATAATAGTTTGTGCCTGTTGCTGATGACCTCCTTGGCTTCCAGTCCTCACCCAGTGCTCCTGCTTTGTGCTTGCAGTTGTTGGATGCACTTTAAGCTCTTCACGTCTCCAAGAGCCTGATTTGTAAACTTTTCTCTGAAAAACTGGCCCGAGATGACTTATTTTGGTGTCCCTTTTCTTGCCTCTAGAAGACAGCTGCAGTGGTTTGGGAAGAGGCAGCTGCTGAACAGCATATTGCAGCGCACAATTTTAGGAGAGGAAGTGAAGGAGTATCGAAATAAAATTATTGAGGGAGTTTATGTAGTTGTAGTATGCTTCCCTGGGCTGGGACCGAGTCGGTGTGATAGGGCTGATGTGTTACTCACTGCCACAGTGCTGCGGGATTGTTTAATGACCATGAGCGGTCAGCAGCTTGGTTTTAGAGTTCATGTGAAAAATGGCACCATCAACAGCACAGCAGCCCTTGCATGCCAGGCTGGGGAATATACAGCCTTGTTTTTTATCCCAGTGCTGTCATTACTCATCAATGAGGAGGCAGCTGTTAGGATCCCATCCATGGTGGGGAGGGAGGGGTTTTAAATCATCCTCTTTGTTTTAAATCATCCCTTTTGTGTTAAATCATCCTCTTTATTTTAAATCTTCCCCTTTGTTTTAAAAACAAAGATATGTAAAAAGGTGTGGTGATATAATTCTGGTGCGGAAATTGGTCCTAGCCTCTTCTAGAAGGTGGGTCCCCAGATGTAGCTCTGTGGGTGCAGCCTTGTCAGAGGGGAGAAAGAGCAGTGCCTCTCGGCTGGTGCTCAGCTGTTTGTTCGGACGTGGCTGTGGAGCGGTGTGTCGGTCTGTACTGGTGTGAGTTCCCCAGTTTGGGAGCCCCTGGCCTGGGAGGGATTGGGGGACCAGGGAGCTGGAAACTGGGAGAAGGCTATGGCTGCGAGATTCTCTTCCACGTCTTGTGCTGTTGAGCTGCTTTAAAGCAGTGTGCCTCCCTGAATGACAAAACTCTTTCTGTTAGCTTTACTGATGTCCTTTCCTGACTGCTGAAGCCACGCTGACATTCAGGGGAGGTTCTCCGTGAAGACATTTGGTGCTGCAGGCTGTTAGTCTGGGAGCTGGAGAGTTTGGGAAAACTACGCAGCCGCTCTGTGTCCAACAGCTTCAGAAGAGAATTTGCGTTAGTGTCTATCACTCTTCTTTCCTTCGAAGTTGAAGAATAGCTTTGAAGAGGGGAAAAAAAGAAAGCTTTTACTTTCCTTTTCCACCTAGGCCTTTGGGAGGAACAGTCATATATGTGGCAAGGGATTGCAGTTACTCTAATGCATCTTGCTTCTCAAAGTAGCTCTGTAAAATACTACTCCGTCTTGTAGCAATGGCAGGTGTGCAGGGAAGCTCGGTAATTTTCTGTTAGAATGACTGTAGGTTAAATTGTCTACAGTTTCTTGCTTGTGTCTATATCAGACAGATGAGAGAGGAGAGGAGGTTGCTCCTTAGTTGAGCATCCCTCATTTTTTAGCGCTCTCTGACCCTCAGTGACCTGTCTGTAAAACAGAGAAGAAGGGATGCAGCTCTTTGGGTGGCTGCTAGTCCTGCTGCTCTTGGGAACACTCGGGGCTACAGCTCTCTAGGGCAAGGATTTTATCCATATGGCTCTTTCTTTGGTTATTATCTAGATGGCAAAGCTAACTGTAGTGATGAGGTGAGACTCAGTGTTGCTTTACTATCTTGCTTATGTTGCAGGAGTAAATATTTAAAAAAGAAAACAGGATACAAAACCATGTAAATGACTAGAGGTCAGGAGATAGAGGTCTGGCTTTAATAATTCCCATCAAGAGAAAAGGGAGCCTGGTTTTCCACTGCCTTTCTCCATCTGTTGGACCAATTTCACCTCTGAGGTCCAACTTTATGGAACAGTATCATGCATTGGAGGACCACAGCAGAAGTCCCTGTCGTGGACTTCCTGAAACAGTGGCTTCCCCTTCACTAGGGAAGAGCCCCAAGGAGTGGTTTTCTTTTAGATGTTATAACATTGATTAGCTTTGTTTGTTTGAAGAGTTATTTGTGGTCTTGAGGCTATTCTGTGGTGCAGTTAGAGCCTGAGGTGATGTTCTGCTACTTGGAATGGCTCGTTTAGAGAAGATGGCCTCAAGAATGGATTTCTTAGTTCAGGATCACCAGTTGGATAATTTTAGGTTGCTGGCCTTGTGTGTGCGCGACATTTTTTTCTCTGTCAAATGCACTGATTAATCAGTAATTGTTTCATGGGAATAAAAACCCTTGCTGTAGAAAGAAAACGCTTCCCCCCCACCCAAGGTGACTAGAATTCCGCTTTACTGCATGGTGAAAGCTGACATACCCAGATCAACTAAATGCTTTTCAGAAAAGCTTCTGTCTATGTAAGCTTACAGTGGGCCAGCAGCTGAGATCTGAGGGAACTCACAGCAGTGAGTTACTTTTTATATTGATGGTGATGTTTAAAGCTTCTGGCTCAGACAAGGTCCTACTGCAATAGGCAGGACTTGCTGTCCAGCGTTAGTGACTTAATGGCATTAAATGAACTGGGTTTTGGGACGAAGTCTGCATTTGAGTGGCTGGGGGG
>JAVKLA010000036.1:24300737-24323707 GCA_034782735.1 Sagittarius serpentarius | reverse complement strand
CCCCCCCCCCCCCCCCCCCGAAATTTAACTCTGTGATGATGCTGTAATTTAATAATTGAGATTACAGAACTCAGAGTACGAGCTAAAGATCAAACTGTTGATGTGGCAGTCTGAAGCTTTTGTGTTGGCAAAGGCTCTAAAGAGAATTCAAGATTTTCTCTGTGTGAAAAAAGGTTAACTGATATTTGGGAAGAGCCTAAATGATAGTTTTGAAATTTCAAAGGTACGGACCTTTATCTGATCTGGAGAGGGAATAACCCAGCTGTCCTTTTACAGTATTGGCAGTGTAGCAGGATTAAAGCTGCAAGAGAGCTTGAAGACCAGAATTGGGTTGCTAGATGGCAATGATCGGGAGGCAAAGCCTTATGCAGACGAGTCCTGTTTGGGAGTGTAGCCCTGGAGTGGGAATGCAGTGTGAAACAGCGGGCTATAGCTCAGAACAAGATGGAAACAGTGCTGTTGACCTTTGTGCAAACTGCTTTGTGTCCTTAATGGGAAGCGATACACTAAAGCTGTGTGAGAGTATTGAAAGACACTGTGTTTGGCTGGTCAATGAAGGAAGAAATACTGTCTGCAAGATTATCCTGCCAAGAGCAGAGAGTATATTTAGCTTTTTCTTAAACTCTCCGTCTTCTGTTCTTGTTTGCCGTCAAAAGCTGATTAGTTACTCCAGATTTATGCTGGTGTTGCAGAAGGTGACCTGTGGTCGTTGTGGAGTTGTGTCTCTGGACCTTGTAAGCCAGATGGGGATGTCTGTTCAACAGGGTCTCTGGAGAGATGCTGTGGACCGCTTCTCAGCAGTGACCTCCACTGGAAGGAGACAGGCCGTTAGTTGATGAAGACATACAGGGCCTTCTAAGAAAATGTTATTGTAGGCAGCTGTTTTCACCTCTCTGTTGTTTGGGAGGATGTGCTAACTCCTCTGGAGGGACAGCATGCCCTAAATGACGGTTAAGGGGTGGGAAAGTCCTGCTCTGGCCAAAAGACAGAGTTTTGTTTGAAAATATGACTCGGCCGCTGTCAAACACGGTGCTGTGGGTTTGAAGCAAGTCCTCTTGAATGGATGGAATATCTCCCATCGACTTGGGCATGTGGTGCTTCATGCCCTTGATATCATTTGCCAAAATCCCTGCCTGCATGAGGGATGACACAAGGTACGTTGCAAGGTTAGAAAGGAGTCGCAGTGAATCCTTCACCTTGCTTTTCATACCCCGGTAACTGAAGCCTGTCTGCGTCCACCCCTCCAAAACGGGCAGTCCTAGGAAGTCTGGCAAAGGCTCTTCCTTTGGTGTGTCTCTTGCTGTAGGTGAAAGACCTTGTCAGTTGTCATGTTGAGTACTTCAGCAGTAATGTAGTGTACAAGAGGGTGCTAATTGCCTACTGGGAAGTTATTTGCACATTGCTCAGTAGGGTTACACTCTACCCAGTACAGGCTGGAATATCGTGATGTGTTCTTATTTTGCAGTGTTGCCTAATGATTGTTTCTTTTTGGGGATGGGCATATTTTCAAAAGGGATGAGTACTTTTACAGTCAGTATTATGTACAGTTAAGCATGCTGAGGTCAGCACAATTGAATATCGTGCTTCAGGGTGGAATGTGATTGCTAGAGAGATCAGAAAACAATTTTTATCCCTGTGTAGAGCATTACACAATTGGCTGGATACATTATAGTTTCCCCTGCAGCATCAAAGCAATGCTCTGAGAGAGGCCACTGGATTAAGTAACACTGGCATGTCTGTAAATACCCGTGTAATAGTTTCAAAATGTTTAAGAGTATTAATGATCTTATTTTCCCAGCGCTTCTGAGAGGCAAGCAGGAGCATTCTGCCTGTTCAGCTGACAGGGAGCGCAGAGGCATGGAGACGCGGGCAAGAGGGCGGTAGTTAGAAGTAGGAGCAGAAGTTGGGTCCTTGAACTCCTCGTCTTGCACGAGGACCGGAAACTGCGTGTGCACTGAGTGTTTGCTTCGGTCGGACGCGTCTTCTGTGCTGCCGTGGCAATTGGGTAGTGTGTGCGCTGTGTGATTCTCCTTTCACCATCTGTTTGAAGCTTGGTGGTTTTGTGAGGTCTAGAAAACGGTCTGATCGGCTGATCTGTGGCGATAAGTCGCGGTGAGGTCCCTGGCTCAACTCAACTGCCGCTTCCTGTTTTCAAGTGAGGTTGTCGGCTCCTCAGGGCAGGACGAAGTGTTCCTCTGTTTGTGGCGCAGAAATAGGTGGATCTTCACCACCGTGGTGCAAGTAATGCTTAACTTCACATTCTGTAGATGTACTGCAGCTCCAGGAGAGTGCGAGCTGCAATCTGAGATTACATCCATCATGGGTAGGAAAATGTGAGTAATTTAGGTGTTGTACAGAAATACTGGTAACTTGGGACAGCTAGCCTTACTCTGCAATGGCAACCAGTTTGTTTCACACCGTAGGGGAACTGAACTGTGTTTTGTGGCTAGGGCTGGGTATGTACATCAGCCAGAGAGAGATGGAGAAGATGGACTTACAAGCCGTTTGCTGCAGAATGACCTGTACAGTAAGTGCACTGTGAAGGTGTGAAGGTCTGTGTCCATTCCCTGTTGCACCCAGAGGGAACTGTAAGACTGACATCCCAGTCGGAGCTCTTTGAAATGACTGTAACAGTCATATGCGGAAACTCTGCAAGATTAATCTTTTAATTTGCCAGATTTTCCTTTAACCATTCTTCATTTTATTTTGCACTAAATACACTAAATGTCTTGTAGGGGACTTTCGTATTACCCTGTTCTTTTTTACGACTGAATGTGACTTCTTTTGTAATAAATGAAACTGGAAATAAGGATCTACGCTGTAATTGTGTTTTTTGGATAGTTAGGGAAGAACCTGGGGAGGTATGGCAAAAACTGAACAAAAATAAATAGCAGCATTGAACCAGTTTTAACTTGGAGTACGTCAAGTGAATTGGGAAGCAGGCTCTCGGCAGCAGATTCTTGTAAAGCGTTTTTTCTTTTAACATCTTTGCTTGATGGTGTTGTGAGTGATTCATGTTTTTAAAAGCAGTTTTTCCTCTGCAGTGCTTCTATGCTCTTGACCTACTCTTGCTAAAATCCCTAAAGAAACAATAAGCAAACATACTGTAAGTGAAAATGTCGTATTATAAACCCCGGAAAGTGAAACCATAACAAAAAGAGTACTCGTGTAGTCTTTGTTCTTGTGGGATGGCAGTTTGAGATACGCTGTTGGAATAAACAATAATCTGCTTCATATAAGAGGTCAGCTCAAAACTAAGGGTGAGTGGGAAGAAGAGGAAAAGAAATGCACATTGTTTGCCTCTCCTCCTAATCATACGGCATGTTCTCGTACATCTCGTGGATTGTGCTGTTGATGTAGTTGCCTGCTGCTTTACAAATGCTTTTTGAATGCAGTGAGAAGACATCCGTGTCAGATGGGAGAGGAGCGTATAGCAGATGGCATATCTCTCCTGAGGCACCAGGCGGACGGAGATAATTTTGCAGGTCACAAAACCAGAGAATAACTGCTTCAGAATTAAACTTCCATTGGGGATTAAAAAAAAAAATAAAATTCAAGAACCTTCTTGGAGACTACTTCCCACAGATAGATATGAACATTTGTTTGCTGTTTTCCATTTCCAGACCCAAATGTGTTCAGAGTCACCTCAGAAGACATAATGCCAGGGCTCTGCAGCTCGTGGCAAAGTCCTTTTTTACTCTAGAACCAACGTAACGTGTCCAGCTAGCTGTGCGTCTTGCTGCATCCAAACACATCGTAGCTCTGGGTGCCATGGCACTGTGGAAACGTGGGGAGCAGTGGGCATGCCTCGGGTATCTGCTTCATGTTGGAGGGTGCAACAGGGACCCAGGTCTGCACTCCTGACTCCTGTGCAGGCTTGAGAGCACGCTGGTGCTGTGGATTTTTGAGTGGTGAGGCTTTTTGGCACCAAAGCCTCTTCACCTGGAGAATGGGGATAATGATGTTGTCTCTCTTGGAGTGGGTGACACCAGAGATATTTCATAAGGAGGGATAGTGTTTTAAGGGTTTAATGCAGTGTATTAAAGATGAGGCACCTGGACAGAACTGGTTCTTTGGTTTGAACGTGGTGAAATGGGACCCTTGTTTATCAGCCATAGCATGCTCTCGTTGTGGAGGTAATCCAGCTGCTCTGATGGTTGGTTTGCACAAAACCGCGGTGATAAGCTCCACAGAGAGCAGCGGTTGGTCATGGGAATAGTCACAGGTCTCCTCCTCAGGAGTTCTGTGACTGCGCGCGAGAGCCACGCGCGAACCCCGGCTACCCCGTTGGTTCCAAGTGCGTGTAGTCTTGTCAGTGTGCCAAGAATTTATGTGGAGGCTGGTCGCATCGTCACTGGTGAGCGTTTGCTGCGGTGTCCTTGTCCATGGTGTATCTCACAATGACAATAAAAAAAGACATTTGCGGCCACCAAACTAACTACCGAGCCTGCAGAAATCTGTGGTGGCACTATGCCTTTGAAAGAAAGGAAAAAAATAAATCTTCAGTGACGTCTTCCTTAGCTTTTTTGGGGGGGTCTTTACCAGACTGCACGTGTCCAGAGCTCACTGGACAGAACTCCTTGTCCGCAGTAGCATTTTTGTGTGAAGACTCTGAAGTTTCCCTGTGGCTTAACTGTTCCTTGTAAGCCTGCCATCCAGATGACTTGCCAAGATGGAAGGCAGGCTCTGAATTGCCACAGATATTTGCTGTGGTTCCAGTTGCAGCTTGAATAGGCACCAGACATCTAGGAGGTGGAAGAGGCTCTGCTTTCTGCTGGAATCACTCCGACAGTGCTGCTGGGTTTTCCCATTCTCCTTGGTGGCATCATTAGGCCCATCTCGGGATGAAACTGAGTATTGTTGGTAGCACTTCCGTTGCTCTCACCGGCTTTTTTCCCCTCTCGTAAAAACCGTTCAGTGTTGCGCGCTGTGGGAGCTCTGTGCTCTTTAATTGTTTGTCATTGTGGGAATTGCTTGTTCTAAAACCAATTACAACCTGACAAAACTGATCTGCCTTATTTACAAATACATCCATCTGGTTGTGGACTGCCTGATATCACTGCCAGAATAATATGAGGCCTTTATTGCCGCTGCTGAGTTACTGAAGGGTTCCTGTGCCTGCATCATCTGGAGCCGCGTGATGGCTTTCTGTCCGCATGTTCGCGTGCATGTTCTTGGTAGGACAGAGGGAATTAACGTTTAAAGCAACAAATCCTATGTAAACCGAATAGAGATAAAACATTAGAGTGCTGTAGCTTGGCATCAGCTGGCGCGGAGCCTTGCGGCATGATTGGAGCGTGCGGTACAATGGAGGGCACTAATGCAGCGGCTGCAGAGCAGCTCTGCTGGGCGCTGATGCCCGGTGCGCCCGGCACCACGCAAACGGGCAGGTGAGCTCTCCGCCATGCTCGGGCGGGGACGAAGTGCAGTTGTAGCTGTTGGCATTAGGAGCATGCACGTGTGTGTGCAAGAGCTGGGAAGTTGAGAAACTCATACTGTTTGGAAGGGGCCGGCAGTAGATACCGCTCTGGTGTGTATTCTGTGCCTTTTGGCGGCCGCAACAGCAGCAGGAACTGGGATTGCTGGCCACCTGGGGCAGGGTCTGGTTGATTCTGAATCTTCCAGAAACTTGTTCGATAATTGAGGTAGGACTAGATTGCTCCTTGGAAGCTGTAGCCTCCTGATAGGTTTCATGTAGAAAATAGGCAGAAGTAGGCAGGTGTCTGGGGTGCGAGACTCCTATTTCTGTGTGTGTTCCTGGAACTCAGTTTTGAAAAGGCTCAAAAAAGGAGAAAGATGGATGACTGGTGACAGGACATTGGAACTTGAAAACCATCACAACTGGTAGCCAAAACTTTCAGACTATTTTCATTTTTCTATGAATGTTCAGTTGCAGCTTAAAAAAGATCTGAGACATTATGAATCAGTACTGATTTTACCCTCAGGCCAGCAGTTCAGAGCTGAATATAGTGAATTTTAGAAGCATTCACTAAAAGCCTCTATTCCTTGTTTACTACGTGTGTTATCCACAAAGGGTAGAAAACAGAGATATACGTATGTAAACAAATTTAGTGTGAGGGAAACAGGGAAGAGTTGCCCCCTAAATGAAGTAATTAAAATTAGCATGACTAGGTTTCAACATATAACTGGAGGTGAGTGAATTAGTCACTGCGAATAATATATATGATAAATTCAGGCCTATTTTTGTTTGTGATTTATCTAGGAATGAACTTTAACTTCTATATTTATAAGTAATGACTCGGTTTTCGCTGGCTGGCTGAATAACTGAAAATTCATAAATTAGTATGAACTGGAAGTACAGAATACTGCAATCTGCATATGAAAACCTGTGTTTACACAAATCTTAAGGGTTTTTTTTTTTTTTGATTCTCCGTCACCATAGTGACTGAACGTTTTCTATAATAGTGAACGAGTCTTGCAATGTGAGTGTGAGATAGGACACTTTTATTTTACCTCCAGGGGCTGAGATGGTGGACCAGATTGTCGGGGTGCCTGGTACCTGCCGGTCCCTTGACATGAGCTGTGAAAATCGGGTGTGTGGAGTCAGTGCGGGTATTTCATAGCACTGCAGTGAATTGAACCCCAATCCTCCTCATCAAGGGTTGGTGCTTGGGTCTGTCAGTGCAAGAAAGTAATCTCCAGCTGTTCAGCCAATTAAAGGTCTGTTTGAGAAAATACATTCCTGCCATCGTTTTGTGGCAGAAATGCACTGTAACTTGGTCCTGGCACGGTGGTCCTGGTCCACTCCGCGCTCCCCAGCTTGCTTTTAAGTAGCATGGTGTTGCTCCGTGGGTCCTTAGTGGCTCTATATCCAAAACGGTGGAGAACTGCCCCAAGCCGTGAGCGTCGTGGTGCTGGCCAGCAGTAGTCTGTGGCTCAAAGTGACGGGGTTGGCAGTTTTGGTGACAGATGTTCCCCAAATGGGTCGAAGCTGCTCGTGTCCGCAGCAGCTGCTGGAGCAGGATGGGAACGGCTGCTGTGCCCGCTTTTGTGCTGCGTTGCCCTGTGCTAGCAATAATGATGGTTGTCTTTGTACCCTCTGTTTTAGCTCGGATCTTTAGTGTCATACCTATGTGGGCTTTTGGTGTGCGCTTTTTGAAATTGGTAATTGCTATCATGCCGAAACTAGTGTCTGTGATATAATCTGTGGTTTCCCCATCATTCTTGAACAGTGCGTGTTTCCTGTTGCTGGCAGGACTGTTAACAGATTTTTAATAAGAATTTTTCTGAAATTCATTAGAGACAAATATGAGCCCTTTGATTCTGCCCTGCTCTCCTTTTATTCTGCTGTTTAACAGGCTGTAGTTTATTGCTGAAAAATGCAGATACAATGCTCCATGAGGAAATTTTTTTTTTTTTTGACAAAATGATTAATGTAAATACACATAGTTTGCTGGTAATCTTTTGGTGGGGGTATGTTCTGCAGTCCCCCAGCCTCTCTTTTGGTCCTTTATAAATATCAATCAAGTAAGGACGTACACTGAGTACAGTGGACAGCTAAAAGCAGGAGGAGGAAATGCAGAGAAAAAGCAGAATAGCCATACGAAAAGAGAACTCGCATCATCTCTTGTAACATGAGCTTTCAGTATGCATCAGGGCTAAGCTCTTCTGGCCATTGCAGCCCTAAAATAATGCTGTATTTTCTGTTCCTTCTCTCTTATGAGAATCAGTGTGCTGAAAGTGGCTGTGTCCTGCGGGCAGAGTGGATAACGCTGTAAGGTGGTTATGAAGATTTTGGCTAACGTCCTGTTTCTCAGTAGCTGACCAGCATGCGTTGGCTTCGGCTGAATCCCCGCAGCCCTGCCAGCGAGTATGTCTGCTTGTGCATCTCCTCTTAAAGCAGGCCAGAAATGTGGAGATGCTCAAGAGGAGACTGAGATTGTACATTGTTATTAGCATGGGGGACTGATTTTGTTCACTAGTTTTAAATCCGAATAGAAAATCATACTTCCATGATGATGACCTTTTCCTTAAAACATAATTATAGCTCTGTGTAATATAGCTGTTCTTAATCCAGCAGTTAATAAAATATCCTAGCTGGAGGCAACTTATTGGACATAATTCATGTGTAAAGGGATCTTGTGACATTTTTTGGTGGGAGAGGGGGAGAGAAAATAATCCATTAACACTTACAGTAAAATTGTTAGGATAAAACCCATGTACTTTAAAAAAGTTAATTTGCTTATAATTGTTAATGAAATTTGTGGCTAAATTTACTTCGGTATTTGCACATTGGTTAGTTTGGACAATAAAACAGGACCAGACAACTTCCCTACCTTGTTTTGTTCAGTTTCAGTGTTGGTTTGAGTCAAAGGCTCTTAAATTGAAGGGAGATTTTTCACTAAATTCAAGAGTTTGGAATTAATCTTTAATAAGATATAGTCACATAACATATAGACTGACATTATTTCAGGGAAATATTAAGATGTAACCTTCCACCTTTTCACTGAAGTATTTTTATTCATAATTTACATTTTAAAAACTTTCAATAAATGTATAAATATCAATTTTGATCTTAAAATTACTTTACCAGTGTTGTTGGAAAAATAAGATTATTTGTAAGGGTCTCGGATGTTTTCTTTCATGCAGTCTGCCTCCCCTGCTTGATCGGTCCCTAGCCTGCTGCCTTCCTCAGCTTCAGCATGTTTTACTTAATTGGTTCCCGAAGGGCCATTATGTGTGATTTTTCCCAAAAAGGGAACGAGCACAAGGCCATCAAAATGATAAAGGCCTTGAGAGCTCTGGCTGCTGCTTTGTACGCTCACAGGAATGAGACACCCCCCCACCCCTCCTTCTGAGAGGCAGCATACAACTCTTGGGAGAAGTTTCATGCTTATTTCACTAAAATATTATTAGCTGTACCCTTTTTGTACTAGAAACTGTTATTTTCGCGTGTTTGCAAGGGGAGTTTTGCGGACTGCCAGGGCCCCAGGTTAGCTGGGCGTTGGCTGCCGGCAGGCCTGCCAACATGGCGGCCAGCGCGTGCCCTCAGTGGGGCAGGCCAACCGGTGGAGCCCTGACGTCCTCGGCAGGGCTGGCCACCCCTGCCCCGGGAGGACGGGGAATGCCTTGGCTGTCCCCTGCCTCTGCGGAAGAGGCTGCTTAGCCAAAAAGGCTTTTCAACCCTCCTCCCTTCAAGCTAGTATTTTATCCATTGGCTTATTAAACTGTGTATTATGTCCCCGAAAAAATGTCTCTCTTCTGTATCTTTAGATCTGCCAGGCAGCATAGACACCTTTGACAGATGCTCATCTAATCTGTTGATAAAAACCTGCAGTGATGGGAGATCTGACATCGTCCCTGATTAGTCTGTTAACTCTTTCCGATTAGACTGCTTTTTTTTCCCAGTATTTAAACTAAATTTTATTTTGTGAAAAGAAGCTGACTCTGTGCTTACCAAGACCAGTTGATCAGCCGCCCTTGCACGACGACTCCTCATGCAGGGCAAGACAGTTACCGTGCCTTCCTCCAGTTCTGTCTTTCCCAGGCTGAGCAAAACTTTCTTCTCGAAAGGAAGCCGTGACACCGGAGCTGCGTTTCCACCATACTTCGCTTCTACCAGTTAGGTACACGACGGATCCAAGCTAAACCTGTTTTAACTCTTCTGTAAATCAGATTGACATCTGTACTGCCATGTGCTAAACCGAGTAGACATCCTTTGTTAAAACCAAATAGTTACACGGGCTGAAGTGTTATTACTTTGCTTAGCAAAGAATTTGGAAGGTGGCATAAATCTCCTTTTATACCCATTATTGCTCTGTGAATGAGGGGGGAAATGTGAATTGCTTTTTCTGGACCTGATGAGTAGGTTTCAGTGTGATGGATGATGGGTGACACTTTCACAACCCATCATTCATGGAGGTGCACAAATGGAAAAGCAGCGGTGCCTCAGCTCATCAGCGTATGCATTTATCATATTGTTTAAGGCAGCCTCATTAGCTGCATCAGCTGTTGTGCTCTGTGTGCTGTGGTGACGTGGTAATAAGTGATGTGTAGCCTGGCCTCAGCAACTGGAAATTACATTATAACGAAAAACTATCAGCTCTTAGACTAAGCTGGGACTTGAATAGAAGGGGCAGCACAGGGAAGCACCAGGAATCTAAGGAGAAAATTGCTTCGGAGAAATGAAAAAACTTTTCTCAGAGTCCAGTTGTATCCTAGGTGAAGAAAGCAGTCATTGCAGCAATTCTTCACCTGAAATACTTGACTGGCACTTTCAAGGAAGTTGCTGTGTGTTCTGAAGTGAGAGCGGTTGGTAGACCGGATGGTTGTGCTGCCGTTCAGAGGGACCTCGACAGGCTGGAGAGGCGGGGAGGCAGGAGTCTCGTGAAGTTCAGCAAAGGGAAGTGCCAGGTCCTGCATGTGGGGAGGAACAGTCCCAGGCACTAGTGCAGGCAGGGGACCGACCGGCTGGAAAACAGCTCTGCAGGGAAGGACCTGGGGCTGCTGGTGGACAAGAGGTTGAACATCAGCCAGCTATGCACCCTTGCGACAAAGCAGGCCAACAGCATCTTGGCTGCATTAAGGTCTTGTCCAGCAAGTTGAAGGAGGTGACGGTGATCCTTCTCCTCTGCGCAACCCTGGTGAGACACAGCTGGAGTGCTGGTTCCAGTGCTGGGCTCCCCGGGACACATGGACACACCAGAGCAAGCACAGCATGGGGCTGTGAACATGACCAAGGGACTGCAGCATCTGTCACATGAGGAGAGGTTAGGAGGGCTGGGACTGTTCGGGCCGGGGAAGAAAGGCTCAGGGGGAACTTAGCCATGTGCATAAATAGCTGATGGGAGGCAGTGAAAATGACTGAGCCAGACTCATCAGTGGTATCCAATAAAAGGACAAGAGGCAGTGGGCAGAAGTTGAAACGCAAATTCTGCTTAAACAAACAGTAAAATTAGGTGTTTTTTTGTTTGATTGGGTTTTTGTTTTTAAATGATGATCTAACACTAGACTGGGCTGCCCAGAGGGGCTGTGAAATCTCCGTCCTCGGAGCTGCACAGCACCTGACTGGACGCAGTCCTGGGCAGCCTGCTTGAGCTGTCCCGGCCCCCAGCAGTGGGGCTGGGCTGGTGGAGGGTCTCCAGAAGTCCCTGCCAGCCTCAGCTCTTTGGTCGTTCTGGAGGTCCATGAAGTGCTCCCAGCAAGGACTTGTCAGTCTAAATGGTTGCTTGATTTCTTCTCTACCTTCCTCCTTCTGAAGACTTACAGCAGATTTCCCCCTGATCCTGTGGCTCCTCGGTCGCCGCTCTGCCTCCCTGCTGCTAAGCCCTGACCTTGGCTTCCCCATCTTGGTGCTGAGCCACGACCAGCTCTGCCAGACCTGATAAGAACAGATGCCTTGGGTCATCCGGGCCCTTCTGCAACTTGCACAGCAGCTGTGGCTCCCTCTGGGCAGCCCACTCTGGCATTTGATCATTGTTGAAAAGAAACAGCCCAAGAAGTTTCCTTGGAGAAGGTGCTGTGATGTCCTGCTGAGTGCTCTGGTTCTGCCCCTGAGCAATGCACTGGCTTGGGTAGATATCGGCATCTTCTGGCCTGCTTCACCATTCTAGGTGAGACAGGTCAAAATTATGTTAGTAAGTAGCTGTGAAATGCTGTAGTGCAGCTTGGAGAAAAACTCATGCTTGTTAAAAAAAAAAAAATCCATCCACCAAGAGTACCTTTTAACATAATAAAACCAGAAGCATTAAATCTGAGTTATTGGTTAAATACATGTGTAGGACTATAGGTGGATCTCCCTGTGTAGCAGAAAGCTATATTTATACCCACCGCTGATAATCAGTTGTTCTTTCCTAAAGACGATAACTACAAATTACAAATATAAAACATACTAAAATTGATTTCCTGCTTGCAAGTTTGAAGCGTGATTGAAATGGTGAGTGCAAATCAGTCTACTCAGATCCAGACTCTAACTCGCACACTTGCTGTTTTGTAGCAGAAGGTCTGTTTTCAGGAGACGATTTTGAAGTTGGAGCCCCATAGGTGAGTGGAAGCTCCAGGCAGCTTCTGAGACCTTGGGCTTAGAGAAGGTAAGTGCTGGATCTTAGGTTTTAGGTGTTGTGGAGGAAGCATTTGGGGAAGGGGGAGTGCTTATATACATACCTGGGTCACAGAGACAGAAAAAAGAAAGTAGGGAGTGCTATCTAAGAGTGTTTCAGTCTCTAGTAAATTTAGTAATTACTGTCTGATTAAAAAAAAAAACCAACGTATAGGTGAATCTTTTTTCCATCCTGCTGCTTGCTAATTTGACTGCACTGTGTTTATAATTCTCTTCAACAAGGAGATGTGCATAGACAGTACAAATATGAAGGTTGCGTGTGTGGCTTTGAATTTTTTTGTCTTTTTTCCAAAAGATGGGGAAATAGCCCTTCTAGACTCATTATACTGTTTCATGTTAAACTTCTTAAAAAGTGCACTAATAAAATAATGGTGGGCTGGACTCCAACTGGATTTAAAATGTGTCATGTAATTCACTAATGTCTTTCCCATCATAATGCCAGAATGTCTGTCGTAACTTTGAAGAGGTAGCAGATGCAATTTAGAGAGAATGAATTGCTATTTATTTTAAGCAGGATCTTACTTCTTACCTGTGGAGCTTCCTGCCATTGCTAAGAAGGCACTTAAATGTTTGTTCTTGTTCTTGTGTGCCATTTAATCCAGTTAGTGTGCTGGAGGTCCCTCTAAATAGTGCTGTGTGCAGCTATTCAGTTCAATAAAGTTTAGTGGAAATTATAAATGTTAAATGCTTGCTTGGGGCAATGTGTGGGACTGGCAGTGCAGTGCGGCGATGGAACAGTGTGCTGTGGAGCACAGCCTGCGGTGTCATGTTTGGTGGCAGTGCCTGAGCTGATTCAAGCAGTTCCTGCTCCTGGCCGCTTGCCCTGGCCCTGCAGGGACCTGGTGCTTGCTGGCACTGAGCTCTGCGTGGCCATCAGCAGAGCAGCACAGTGAGAGTTAATGACAAATATCTATATGAGTATAACCTTCAGTTTGCTTCCTCTTGTTGGCAATTTCTTCTTCTTTTTCTTGGTAGTACCTTTGTCTTCCTCTTCTTGGTAATATCTTCTTCCTCTTTTTGTAGTATCATGTGTCTTTAATAATACAGGTTCCTATAGGATTTTGCTAAGAGAAAACCAGCCATTCTTTGGTAAGGTCATGCTTTAGACAAAAAGTGGGAGCTATGCTTCTGTCATTCCTTGCTGTACAGAGTAACTCGGTACGCTTGCAGTAAGGATGCAGCTATCCTCCCTGATCCTTTGTCAGTGTTCAGTAGGTGCCCTTCTACTGGGGCGGGCATCATGAACAAGAACTGTCAGTGCTGGTAACACTTTA
This sequence comes from Sagittarius serpentarius, assembly GCA_034782735.1. NCBI lineage: Eukaryota > Metazoa > Chordata > Aves > Accipitriformes > Sagittariidae > Sagittarius > Sagittarius serpentarius. The sequence continues at coordinate 24,310,354 of JAVKLA010000036.1, read as the reverse complement.
ACGTTTTGTCCTGTTTTGCATTTATTAGCATGCACTAATTATTCATAGGAATAATTACCCTTTACCAATTCACATTAATTTAGGTCGCTTTTGAAAAGCAATCAAGAGGAGCAGGGAATGATAATACATCAAAATGAATAAGGATATGGCACAAAAGAAATATGGTGTATTTTTGTGTAAGAGACCATGTCAAGTCACTGTCAGCTTTTTCCTTCAAATTGCAATTATTTGAACTCAGTTTGATGGTTGGTGCTAAAGGCCATCTGTTAAATGTGCTCCCCACCTCAAAAGTCCATTCATGCTCTTCATCTCTACTTCTGTATCTCTTCAGCAAGGAAGACCATCATCTTATGGGGCAACAGTATGAAAATGGACAAAAAGACATGCTAGGCCATCGTACCATTAAAAAATTCCTTGTCCGTCCCTGAACAGGTAGGTTTAAGTTCTCAAGTGCTTTTATTATCAAGGAGCACATGAAGCTTAGGAATAAAACAAATTCTTGTCTGCCTTTGGCTGCGGGGATGGGCACTGAAGTGTCCTTCATTGCCATGGCCAGTGTGTTTCTTCTTCTGTAGGTGTGAAGGTTGTGACAGTACAGTCAGATCTGGGTGTTTGTTTAGAGGGTCACATATCTCTGCAGTGCTGTTAAATGTTACTGTCTCTGGATCACCGTGGGTCTTTCCTGACTTTGAACTAGGCAATGAAGATGAAAAACCTAGTGTCACATGAAACACATGGCCTAAAAATACTAATTTTTTTTTTTTGCTCTGGGTTAGAGTGGGTACATGCTGCCCTGAAAGCCAAATGTGATGTGATGAAATAAGAGTGCCTTCGTAGACAAAGATACTGAGTGAGTAATCCTTAGAGAAGGGCAAGAAAAGGCAAGATTAAGTTTATGTCAGAGGACAGAACGAGCAGTGGAGTGTAGATGGAGGCTTCAATGGTCATATGCATATTGGAAGAGAAGAATAATGACCTTATATTGGTTTAGTGCTTGCTATGCTTCGGTGGTTAAAACCTTGTTTTCCCAATCCAGTGAGATAAATCTCTTCTGTTTTTCCAATGAGCTTGAAACTGCTCCTGTGCGTGATTGCTGCCAGTGTTTGATCAGCTGGTGCTGCTCTGCAGGAACAGCCTAATAGCTTCAAGTGATACTGGTCAATATTGACTGTAGCCAGCACAAATCATCTTTTACTGTGAGTGTCTGAGAAAAGGAATGGTTCTTGCACAAAACCCAAATACCAGTGAGTTGTATCGTATATAGTTCCTGGACTATTTTGCTGACTTTGACAAAATTTTAGTAACTGAGAAGAAATCTTCATTCAGGAGCATTTGTCAGGGTATTGGTTACACACTTCACGTGCAGGGAAGGGTGGGTGTCAGTTCGGTTAGTCTCAGATAATGTGGTGTGTCAGTAGATACAGAACTGGGATGCTGCTCGGGCTGGTTTCGTGTATTCTCCTGCAAATTATTAGTACACTGTAGCACGTTCTGCATTCATTATTGGTGGCTAAGTAAGTCCCCTGAGTTTATTTGTTCACTGCTTCATCTTTGTGCTGTCAAATTCAAATAAGGATGCACTCTGAATCTGTGTGCTATATCAGGACTTGTTCCACCACAGAGGCTTGTGTTAAAGAAAAACACAGTCCTTGTATGATTGTAGACTTCTGTTTGTTCCTAGCACTGATGGCAGGATGTAATCATAAAATTCGGAATTCATGTGAGGAACAGTCACAGCATGTTGCCACCTTTATTTGTTTAAAAATTTATGTTTAAAAAAGTCTGTATACAGTATAAGCATATGAGGAAAATAGTTTTCTACTAAAAGTGGTTCAATACTTAATTTGATCTATAGGTGATTTGGTAAGCATAGACGTTCAATAGCAAGGAATTAATTGAAACAAAAAGATTGTGAACATCTTCCTTTACTTTGGGATCCAAACCCATGAGATCTGCTCTCTGGGGCCTCAGGAATTCCTCCGACCGTGCCGTGTTTCCCCCTTTCCAGCAGTAGGTGCAATTCCAGGGGGCATTTCAGTTTGTGAAGTGCTATCAGCCGTTGATGGCGAGCTGTTCACACCGGCAGGTCTTTTTCTGGCACTGCCACTCAGGAGCAACACGCTCTTTAAAATGAATCTCGCATCAGGCAAGGAAGGGCTTGTCATTGCTGCTTGGAGGCTTTGGGTTTGGACCACACTTCTTCTGCAGCAGTTGAAGTAAGCTGGGGCTCTTCAGGCTCCCATCCTCGCATGCCTAAACCAGGAGGCAAGCAGCAGGCTCGCCGCAGACAGCCCGGGACCCCGGCTGGGAGGTGGCCCAGCTCAGGCTGTCTGCAGCCGGCAGAGCCACGGGCAGGACCCTCCTTGCTCTCCAGAACTGCCATTAGGCTTGCTTTTGAGCCCTTTGCAATACAGAAATCACAGTATTGCCTTTAATCTCATTCAGGAGGCGTTGGGTCATAGATGAGATGTGACCAAAACCCAGTCCTCCGAGCTGCCTGCTGTGCTGGTCTTCGGTACACTGCAAAAGAGCCTTCTGGTAGCAGTGGGACAGGAGGATGGACAGTGCCTTGAGGAGATAGTGGAGCACAGCTTGTGGGTGGGGGCATGTGGCACAGAACCAGGGCTGTAGGAACAGGAGCTCAAAACAGTGAAAAGTCATTCTGGATGCTGTGCTGCTGCTGGTAGGTACGTGTGTTGGATCCTGAGATGTCGGTGTCTCTTTGCATGATAGAGACTGATGGCTGGCAGTGCAGCACGCCCATCTCCGGCTGACAGTGGTGGCTGGCAGCATTGAGGGGTTGCTCCTGCCTCACTCTCCCCAGTGCTGGGAAGGGATTGCTGCCTTGCCGAGGATGCTGTATAGCTCGTGTTTCTGGCTCTCTTGCCAGTTGGCTTATAGTGTACTGCTTAACTGGGAGAAACCTTAGATTAACAGAAGCAGGTACAAAGCAGTTGGGTTTAAAAGGGCAGGTGGCTGCTGCTGGTACGGAGAAAAACTCCTAGACTTGATAATTTTGACATTTGGTCATGATCCTGAAGTCTGTGGTGCCTGCCTTTATAGTAATGCTGTAGTACCTTACAGCCACAGGGTAGTTTGAAATGAAGATTTTTCTCTTCGGTGTCCTTGAGATCCTAACATTTAGGGATAAGAATATGCAGGGCTGAATTCTAAAACCAGTGCCAATTAGGGGTATTTTTTATTTTTGATTTAGCATTACCATATCGATGGCTGTTGTAGGATGAGCTGTGGTAAGGTGCTCTGTGGTTGGACTGAGATCTTGCTCCCCCGAGACTTTAAGATGCCTGCTCTTTCCTGATGCTGGTCTGACAGGTACCCCTAAGTGCAGAAGCGTGCCCTTGCTGTTCCTGTGTGGTGTCTTGTCCATCTTGTGTCTCAGTAATACCGAAAATACATGGGATCTGTCAGTGGTGATGTGCATGGGAAGTGCTCTGCCTGAGGAGGTGGGGAGGTGGCGGGGGGACTGCTGATGCGCACAAAGCCCTGACAGCAGAGGGCTGGGGTCAGTGGGGTTTTGTGATGCGTTTATTAAAAGATGGTGCAAACCACAGGAAGAATAGTGCAGTGGAGAAGGGAGAGCATGCTCCCTGCGTTGGGAGCTCCAGGTCTCCAGGTTTGTGCCGAGATGGAGAGGAGACAGTTTAGGGATGGGGGGGAAGCAAGTGTCCCGAGTGTGCGCTAAAATACACCGCTGCAGATGGGGAGTTTGAGCTGAATCCCAAACCCACCAGTGCTGCGTGAGAGGCTGCTCTGGGGCCGACGCCTGCCCCTGTGCACAGCGAGAGGACAGACCCCCATCCACCTTCCCACGCTGCCTTTTGTCCCCCTAGACACCTTGTTTGCTTGTCTTGCTCGAGAGACAACTGGAGGAGGCATTTTATCCAATAACTCTATGTCGAGTGGGGAAATGATGAGATTTAGGTTTTAGTTTAGGTCTAGCTGTTGAGTGAAGAGATGGTGCTAATCAAATTTCAGAACCACGTAAATTTGGGCAAGTTGATGTATGGGAGAGAATGAGAGTAATGTATGGAGCAAAGCAAGGAAAGGATGGCCTTATGAGGAGCCTGGAGGACACCCATTTCTTAAGAGAGCTAATCCAAGCGAGTGGTGATTGGCATCTGAAGGGCAGAGGTTAAAGGTGCTACCAAACGAGCTGATGCGCTTGCCGTGAGAACTGGGGCAACGTCCTTTGTAATGCTGTTCACCAGAATAAATGATGACAAAGTGATGCACAAAGGGACCTGGGCTCCAGGAGAGAGAAGAGATGTAAGGTGGAGCCTGACGGCGGGCAGCTGCTCGCTGGCTGGGGAGGAGCGCTCACAAAGAAGTTCTGGTGCTGAATTCTGCTGGTTTAAGATGAGTAAAATTGTGGCTAATGCCTTCAAAACAAAGAGACCAGTTAGAGCAGAAAGGATAACACATGTTTGGAATGCTACCAATGTATAACATATTGCACATGTGTTATATAGGCTCAGGGAATTATGTTTAAAATAGCTGAGCCTACAGGCTACTTGGACAAAGCAAATATTAAGAACATTAAGCTGTCGTCTTGCTAAGCTTGACTTGTTGTTGTTAGTAAGGTCATTTCATTGCATGCTTTGATAACTAGGAGGTACTTTTCTAGCAACTTTGTACTTCAAAACATTTTTTTGCTTCAGAAGCAAAACATTTTGCCAGATTTCTGTCAGGCTGTCAGTGGGAGTTTCATACATGCAGGAATGATGAATAAACACTTTCCAAACTCATTTTACTTCTTTTTCGCTCTTAGGCTGACAAATCAGGAGAAGCAGCTTTTCCCCATCACGTAGGTCAGGTAAAAGAAGAGGATAATTTTCAGAGGGACTACAAATGTGCTGTTTCGTTACAGGAGGCGAGACCCTCCAATCAGTCGCTGCTGGGAGTGGACAGGGGAGGGTTGGTTCCTTGTGTTTTTAGAAGGCTGTTGCAGTGTCAACCCTGTCCTAGAAATTGCCTGAGTCTGTTGACTCCTAGAAGTGATCCTGGGGCCAAGGGAAGTTCCAAGATACCTGCCCAGAGAAGCTCAGTATTTCAAGAGGGGGTTCTGGGAGAGCTTGGAAAATAATTTTCTGTATGGAATACAGACTCATACAATAACGCATTAAAAGATGATGATGCATGTAAGGCAGTGCTGCTACCTAAAACCTCTGTTCTTCTAAATTCTGAATTCCTAGCAGTTTCTTAATAACTGTTAGTCTGTTGGGCAAAGGTCTTCTCCAAGGTTTGGGGATCATGCTCCAGAAAAGGAGGGTGGGTGTTTCAGTCTGAACAAGACTTGGTTGTTGAAGAAACATCATTTCTGAACAGACCCTTTTTTGGTATCACAAATACATGGGAAATACAAATATAGATGTAGATTAAAAAAAAAGGTATTTGTCAATCAGTTCTAATTGGCCAACCTGTGGAAAATCCCTCATCTCTCTAACACATTTCCAGTTCTCATTGCTTTCTTTAGTCTCTTTCCAATTAGCCTAAGTTAGCGTTGCCAACATTAGTGTAGCGTGAATAAGCATCCTAAGACCAGATGAAAAGATACGCAAGGGAGAGGCCTGAAGGGAAGCTGTCCATGAGCTCAAAACAGACAACAGCAGCTCAGTGGCTTTTTGCATCTCTGCCCATAAATGCCCCCTGCATCAAACCAGGCATGTTCAGAGTTGGCTGCCCTATGTGATCTCAAGTCTCTTGCCAAACTGGTGCTATTTCTGACAGATTTAGCCAGGTTCTGTTCCTTTGAACTTCTGAGGAGGGTAGGAGGAAAGGAAGTGCATTACAAGGAAGTACCTGATACCCGTCTGCACAAAAAGAGGCAAAGGACATCTCTTCTGTATCAGTTTGGGAAGGCAGAGGTGTCAGAATTGCATGTTTGAGTGGTAAGTGTGATACTGTCAAAAGCAGCTTTTAAATAAGCAGCGAACAATAGTGAATCAGCAGAGAGAGGGGATATACACACCGTAGCTGATGCAGCAGCTGTAGCTGGGATGGCAGGGCAGAAGTGAGCTGGGAGGTTCTGGGATGTACTGAGATCCGCGGGATATTTTGAGAAGCTGTCAGATAGAAGAGAACCAGAACTGGTAATTACAAGGTGCTCTCAAGATGCATAGTATAGAGTTAAATGGTTGATTTCCTTTAGGTCCTTTGTGGGATTAACGAAAAAACTGTAATGGTGAGTCAGACTTGTACTTCAGCTCTGCAGGTGGAGGAAGGGAGCTCACGCAGATTCACCCTGGACTTCACATACTCTACTGCAATGGTGCTGTTGCTTTTACATTTGTATTTCCAGCACTCTGGATGAGAATTCACAGCAGTAAATAAGCCCTTAATTTAACAGAGTTTTAAAACGGAAAATCTGTGGTAACTAGCTATGTGTTGCTCTTTTTGAGACGTGCAAAGTTTCGCATCTGACCACTTCAGGATGCACTCAGCTGCACCCATGCTCACCCAGACAACTAACACCTAAAGAGCAAGTCAGCAGAGGTCCAGGTCATGGTGGAATCACAGAGGTGCCGACAGGGCTGTTCCCTACTGCAAGTCTAACCTGAGTAAATAAAATAGGATGTGGAATCTTGTAATTGTTCCTGACAAGCAGATGAGGGTAAATGGGAGAGATGTCAGAGAAGACTGTGCTGGGCTCCCGCGAATGTTGTTCTCTCAGCAGGACTCATGCCAGCGCTTGCAGCAGAAGAGCTGGACATTGGGAAATGCAGGAGAATGCAGGAGGGAATGCCAAACGGGGGCAGAGAGGAAAGAGCGAGGAAGGCTGAACTCCATCCTTAGCTGAAAGGGGAGGAACGGATGGGTTAAAGTCTTGCTTCCTCAGTGTTGCCGTGCTCAGAGAGCACTGACAAGGCTGCCCATGTGATTAAAGGTGGCAGGATCGAGAATTAGTTATCTGTGTCATTGCTGCAAGGTTCCTCAGGAGAGCTGCGTTGCGGCGCTCACCCGTGGCCCCCGACACGTCACCTGTGCAGTGACAGCAGCGGTGGGAAATGTATGCATGGAAAGCAAGCAGAAGCCTTAAAACCCAGGAATACTGAGGAGAGGATTGGGAGACCTGTGAAGGCAATCTTCCCAGTAAAACACAGAGCAAAATGAGGAGGCATACGGAACATGAGATAAAGGGGAATATTTTTGGCTAATCCATAAGTCTTGGAATTTGTGTTTGCAGCAAGAAGGAGTGGGGGAGGAAGGAAGGGAGCTGCCTGGTCTCCTGGAAAAACGAATCGGGGGAAGCTGGAAGCTGGGCATGAGGCATGGCACTGCTGGGATGTGTTCTGCAGCTGTCATCTTGGAGGCTGAAGCGCTGCCCTTGGGGGCAGCTCAGATTTCTGCTGTAGCAGCCTGGGGAGGCATACGAACGGTGATATGTGTTGAGGTTTTCTTGTTTGTTTGTTTGGAAGGATTGCATGGTCTTAAAAACAGTAATGCATAGGGTCCAAACAGCAATAGGCTTCCTCATACTTGCCAGGATTAGGGCAGTAGTGGTTTTCATGCTAGTTTTTCTTCCAGGAAGATCTGTACTGGGGGAAGTCAGTGGTGTGAAGAGTGCAGCTAAGGCAGAGGTAGAGAGCATTTTTCTCCCTTGTGTCCTGAATGGTTTAATTCCTAAGAACTTGTCTGGAGGGGACACTTAGTTTTCTGTTACCTCTGCTTTGCTGTAGGGCTTTTCTTTATGGTGAAAGCATCTGCATTGTTTATTCTGTTGTTTTTTCACCGACTTCAATAGTTAAGACTTGAAAGTAAAGATGCCTTGTCCTTGTGGATGGGCAGGCAGAGAGGAAATTCACCCAGGCAGCGACACAGGGCAGGGTGAGCATCACGGGCCTTGTAGGTAAGGTGTGACAGGCCTGCCCTGCCGTGGCATTGCCCCTCCGCTGTATGCATGGCCCGAGTTTAGCGTATTTGTCAGCTTTTCCATACGTGAGATGGAGTGTATGTCCACCTGCGTGCCAGCTTACGTATGCATCATGTGTATTTGCCATGGCTGTGCAGTAATGAGGGTATTTAAGTGCGGGACCTGATTTGTGTACAGTTGCTCTGTACTCTCTGAAGGCTTTCTGTATCGATATGACTGTGCATGCTTTTTGTGTGGCAGATAATTTGGAAATAAAGGGCTTGCAGGCTTCAGGCATGAGTTTCCCCTACCTTGGTGTCAGAGCGAGTCTCTGGTCCGTGGGAGCATCACAGAGTTTAATGAGTGCGAAACATTTTGATCCTCCCGCAGAGCGGTAAATGGAGGAATCGGTGGTATTCTTGTGTTTGAAAGCAGAGTCAAAGCAGTGACGGCTGGCAGAAGTTTTGGAGCAGTGTGCCTTAGTGCTAAATGGTGGGGTGCATTGAAGTTGTCACAGTCACAGCTGACAATTCAGAAAGATTAAAGGGAAAATAATGTTTTGATGTGCTTTTGCTATTGAAGATTATCTGGTGATAAACTCATGAAATGTTTTATATGAGTTGTTTATTTGCAGGGAGATTTGTTTATGTAATTTCTTTTGCTCCTTGGAGTGAAAGTCTGCAGCCACTTTTTTTTTTTTTTTAAATGAATGGTGGAAACCAGGGGCCAACAGGTTTAATTCACCCCTGACGCCCCCCACTGCTGTGGGGTTGTGCCCACCAACGCACTTCCCTGTGCTTTCCCCAGTCTGGTTTGAGTGATGCAGCGATGTGGTTTCTCGTACTTCCTTTTAGTCTTCGTTTTTGGTACTTGGTTTAGGTAAAAATCCATTGCTTTATTTGGAACGGTCATGTGCGTCCCCTGCTCACCTCCTCGCCCCGTCCCTCACTAGCGCACCCCAGAGCACTGGCAGCTGCTGCGGGTGGGCTCTCAGCCTGCTCCTGGCCGGGGGACCGAGCCCTGGCCCAGCAATCACGGGGAATCGGCTCTGCCACCGCGGCTTCTGCCAGCCAGGCTTGCCGGGCTGGAGGAAAACCACAGGCAGCTGCCTGGGCGCTCTGACACCCTCCCCGAACACAAACAGGGCGTTCTACCGATGTGCCGAAATCTGTGAATTTTGACCTCCCTATGGAGTTTCCTCTCTTTGCTCCGTGTTGCGGTGTTGGGTCCCTGATGTTTCTCTGAATCTCTAAATTGGGATTGCATCTTAAGGCCGAGGGGTGTCTGCAGGGGGTGGCAGTGGCATAGCGGGGGTTGCTAGTGCCTGACTTCACGCCTTCCTTCTCCTGTGTGTTTTGCTAAAGTTTGAATTTCAGGTGGGCGGGCAATTCATTAGTCTTTCTGCAACATCTCTGCAGATTGCAGTCTAAGCTTATTTTAGAAGAGCAAAAATCAGGAGCAATTAGCAATCTGTTTCAGGAGGAATCTATTAAAAAAGCAGACACCAGCTCTGTTGCATGCAAAGGACTGGGCTCTTTGCTAACTTCCGCCAGCGTAACCCCACGATAGCCTGTGGGGCTGTGTGGATGTACATCAGTATGATGTTGTCGTGGTTTAACCCCAGCCAGCAACTCAGCCCCACGCAGCCGCTCACTTGCTCCCCCCCCACCCCCAGTGGGATGGGGGAGAGAATCGGAAAAATAAAGTAAAGCTCGTGGGTTGAGATAAGAACAGTTTAACAGAACAG
>JAVKLA010000036.1:24245560-24290950 GCA_034782735.1 Sagittarius serpentarius | reverse complement strand
GGTGGGGGGGGGGGGGGGGCGTATTTTCTGTCTCCTCTTTTGTATAGCGCTCGGAGACGGGAAGAGACCTCTGTGTTTGGCGGGCATGGGGGTTCATGTTGTGTGGCTCTAACTTGACTGAGAGCTGCACTTCTTCTCCGGTGGTACTGATAAAGGCTCACTTTTGTCTGTCTGTCCTGTGTGCAGTGTCTGGCTAATGTATCTGCTGACAAGGCAAAAACCGCCTGTGACCAAATAGCTTTCGCAGTTTTCTCCTGGAGTCTTGCAGTACTTACCTCCTTTATGGAGAAGGGCAGAAAAAGGCTGGAAGTCTGTCAGCACAGCCTGCATTTTTCAGGCGCTTTTCCGAGGAGACGGGATACATCAGTGTGTGGTGTGCGCCTTGTGATTTTGGGGGATTTTCTGCACACACACCCCCCCCCCGCCCCTTCAAGTGTGCCGATTTCCTGCTTGGTGACCTTGGTTAAGGGACCCACATCGCGTGGGGCCTCCGCAAGGCGTAGCTCATTCCCTTCCCTCCTGAGGGCAAGGCCCGAGCCTCGCAGGGAACGGCGGGGGCACCTGCCCTGCCTGCTGGGGAGGGCGTCGCGGCAGAGCTCTCCCGGCAGCGTCCCGGGCAGCAGCCCTCGCGTCCAGCTCTTCCCTAAGAGAGCTGTGCAGACGCCGCTGTGAATTACAGCTGGCCGCGTCTCTGTTCACGAGCAAACAAGAAGGTGGCAAGGGTTGGGGTGGAAGAGGAGCACGAGGGTGCCCGCTGCGGAGGCCTGGCTGGCGGCTTTCCTTTATCGCACAGCTGCTCTTGCTGGGGTCGGCGTTGGTGTCTCCGAGTATAACGCAGGCTTCACCAGGAGGAAAGCCGTGAGGCTGCCAGCAGGCAGAGGTGGGGTGGGCAAGGACCAGGCTGTTGACATGAACTTCCCGTCAGCTAAAGCAGGCAACGGTTAAACGAAGCAGTCATAGTGCTGGAGCGGACACCGAGCTGCCGGTGCTCCCAGGAGGTGGACCACGGATGAGAAGACCTCACGTGCCTGTGCTTGCTGTGCTTTCCGTTGCCCTGCGCTTTGCAGGCCGGCGCTTTTACTGCAGTAGCGGGAGAGATCTGGGCTGAAGCTTGTGGGTGAGGCACCGCAAGTGCGGCGGTGTCTGGTTATAACCTGCTTTGCTGCTGCGCTCCGGGGAATGCTAATCCTGCTTCTGGCTGGTTACAAAGCAGGAGAAACCATGATAATACACATTTCTGCTCCCTAAATTTAGCTCCCAAAGCTTGTTTGGTCCCAGCGGCAACTCGTGGTAAGCCACAGTTTGAAAGTGAGGGTCAGCCACATCGCCAGCATCTCTCTGACAAGGACGTGGGTAAATACCTGCTGCATGGACTCCGGCTGCACACATACTTCTCTTCCTGGAGAGAGGAAGGGAAAAGAACCAGTTTGGGTTAATTTGCTTAGTTTCTGTCATACAGAGTGAAATAAAACAGACCCTGTGCTGAGTGCCAGGCAGTGCTGGGAGTTACTGCAGGCTGGGTCTGAGAAGGCTAGCTCAGGTATCACTGCTAAATAGCTTGGAAAGTGCAAAGCTCTGCTGAAAACCGCTCTGTGGAAACAGGTTCTCCTCTGCTGCTGCAGATATTTTTTTTGGCCAGAGCAGGCTCCCCAGAGCTGGTCCCCTCTGACTGTGAACCGGGACTGGCCGGGCACCTCCTGGCCACGCAGCCCCCTGAGCTGGCCAGGGCATCGTTTCCAGCAGAGCTGCCATCCGCACAGAGCCCATGGGTTTGCTCCAGCTTCTGCATGCCAGAGCTGATTTTACTTCTCATTTTTCCCTCCTTGCCTTTGCCCATTTCTGTTTAACTAGTCGCATCTCCATTAGCATATGATCCATACTGCTCAGAGGCGGCTGTAAAAAGTAGGTGTATTTTAAGAGACTGGTTAAATGTGTTCTTGCTGCAGTTCCTTTGGGCTGGATTCCACCTTCAGCAGCACTGGAGTAATGCTGGAGTAATCCTGGTGGTGGTTTTAGGTGGACTATATCACGTTTTTCCTGACTCTAAATGTTAGAGCCTAGCTATAGAGCTAGTTGAAGTGGTAAGGGACTCAGGGCACTGAATTACTTATATTGTGATTTTTACCTTGATTTCTATATTAATGCTTTACGCCAAAACTAGTACTGATGGCTGCTGTCAAGTTTGTTACCTGGGTCCTGTGTTTTCCTTGCTTCAACTGTGTATCTCTGGCTTCTTCATCCACCATCATCGCTGCTGTCCCTTGCACTGCTTTGAATCTCATATGTTGGAAACCAAAGGACAGCTGATGTCTGTCGGCCTCTGGAGGAGGGGGCTCTGGGGCAGCGGTCCCTGCCTGCCCCTGCCTTCGCTGGGGCATCCCGAGCCGTGCTCCCGTGCGCCCCGCAGCTTGCTCCTGGCAGGCCGTCAGGTATGGCTGTTCCGCAGCGTTGCAAGCGCTGTCCGTTCTCGTTACGGTGGACGCCCTTCCCTGACAGATCTGCCAATCCACTGCCTGTGCTTACACTGTAAATCTGGTCTGTGCGCTCCGCAGGGGTCAGGTGTTCTGCCTTCTTATTCCCATCCCTGGAAGAAGGGACACACGCTCCCATTCACACGCGCACATGCACGCGCACTGACTCGCTCTCTCGCTCCTACTTGCTGCGTTACGGTCCGGTTTTGAGACGTACTTTCTGTGCCAGAATTTTCTTGCAAAATCCTGAGTCATTTCTAGCTGACGTGGCAGTTTTTGTTAAGGAAGAAGGAAAATTATTCTCCAGAAAGAATTATTTACTCTGAAAAGGAGGCAGGTTTTTCTGCTTGGATAATTCAGTGTCCTGACCTGTTTTTTAAGGTATTATGTGGTTGGCTTTTCTGTGCTGTTCACAAAACTTTTGGCCAAAGCTTGTTAGAGACTGAAATTGAAGTGGAGACCTTATGGTGAGAGTGAACCCATGTTACCATGCAGATTTCAACTGCTCAGTTGCTGAAAATTGCTCTTTGAAGACCGGTTCTGCAGCTGGACCAGGAAGCAGAAGTTCCGTCCGTCAGCCCTGGCCTGTAGGCGAGATGAAGTGTGGTGGGACCTATGTCTAGAGCTGGGCTCTGCTGAAGTCAGCGTCTGTCCCCGCTTTAACTTCTGTGGCTCTGACAGAGATCTGGTCGGAGGAGACATGGCTGCAGTGGACTTCTTTTCAGCGGCATGCTGGGGAAGGGGCAGCGGGGCTGAGGACGGGAAGCGATAGCGTTCGCAGTGAAGGCGCATGCTGCGGCTGAGCTGGGTGGTAATGCTGCAGCAACCCACAGATCAGAGCGGGGGTCTTCAGGTGGCCGAGGGAGCCTGGAGACCTAGTTTCCACAAATGGGAGTAAAATGTCAAAGCACGCTGACAGTTTGACCGTCTCGGTGTGCGAAGCTGTACCACCTGAAAGGACGGTGTTACTGGCCGGTGGAAGCTGAAGGTGGTGGAAGCGGGATGCTGCTGCTGCGGGCTGCTCTCCGGGCTGGAAGTTCACCCATGACAGCAAGTGACTGTGCAGATTAATGAAAAAATAATCTATCAAGAGTTACTGCACCAATGCAGGTCTGTGCCAAAGACGCCCAAACAGGGAGGAGTCGGGAAGGTGGGATCCACGGCTCCTAAATTTCGTGTGAGGTCATTGTCCAGCCTGCACCTGGCCCTCGGCATCGCTGCTAACGTGGGACCGCTCAGTCTTCGGGGAGAAGCTCCGAGTGATGAGTCCATGTTGGGAGCAGGACAAAACCAGCTCTTTTCTTGAGAGACTAGTGGAAACTGCAGGATCCCGTGGGTGTCTCAGAACAACTCTAACCCCCAAACGTTTCCGGTGGGAAATTTGGATTCAGATGTGTGGACTTGGCCATTCTTCCCATCAGTCCTTCCCGTGTCACCATCCTGCCTCTGATGGAAGTGCCTGTAGTTATCTCGATGGGACTGGGAAATTTCTTCCGTTATTGGAAGACAGGGTATTAAATGACTGAATTCTGCTCTGTTTTTCCTCTCTTCTCTAATAATGCTGAACATCTTGCCAAGTTCTTTAGAAAACAGTGTAGTCATCGGTGCATTGAATTCATTAGAGGTTGGCATTTAGACAGTGTGTGAGAACAGCTGACGCCCCATGGAAAAATTTGGAATACGTTCACTTGAGGACTAGTTTTGCTTATGGGTTTATCTGAGTGTTTTTTGTCCACACTTGAATTTGTTTTTCTTATTAGGAAAAAGTATTTTGACTGTGGAGTTCAGCTTTTTAACTTTCTTTTTTTTAAGAAATAATTTCCCTTTGCTAATTTTTACAGTCAGTAGGCAATATCAAAAGAGCTTTTTGTCTGTGATAAAGCATAGCAGCCAGGTAGCGTGAGCTGTGCTGCTCCTGGCACCTCTCCTGCTTTCCAGCCTGCTTCCATGGCACGGCAGCCTTTCCTCCTCCGAGTTGGGCTCCTGCAAGCAGGATTGCTTTCTCCTTGGTCTCAGAAGGGAAGGACCACGGCATCCCCTGATGACACCATGTTTCACGCTGAGAGCACCCGGGGAGGCGGCCGCGCTCTGCTGCGGTCGCTGTTCCCAAAGCGTGGGGAAGCTGCGGCCGACGGCAGAAAGGCCTGTTGGTGTCTGGTCCGGGTGCTCCCGCTGGTCGGCTCTCTTGGACGGCGGGCTTACGCTTTCCATCTGGCGCGCGTGTGTGTGGTTTGAAGTTCTGTTTCTGTTTTTAAATTTAACATAGTTGCAACATGCCATTATATTTGTTGTCAGACAGTCTTTACCCGTGGAAAGTTTTGGTCTTGAAACTCGGCTAAAGTTAAGAATAAATACTGGTTTGTTTTGGTTTTTTTTTCCCTTTCCTGTCCAAGGAACACAAGCTGTCCTAGCATGGCAGAGCTGTCTGAGCTTGGCAGTGCTGTATGCAAATGGAAGAAAACCAGGTGCTTTGCTTCACCCAAAACCACTTACTCTTTGCCGCTGCTGGGTAGTGCCTCTTCGTGAGCCAGGCTGTCCATTTCCAGATCTGCATCCGGAGTCGGTTTGTAAGGGAAATATGCTGTCAGTAACTTTTGTAGGTTTGGATTACACGAGGTTACGATGAATGCTGCCCCCTCGCCAGCTGAAGCGGCTGCTGTCCTGTGCATGGGTCAGGAGAGGAAATGGGAGCGCATGAAGAGCAACGTACGAGATCTGCTGCCACAGTGGCTCTCGGCGGGAGATCTTTGGCTTCTTGTTCATAAGTGCTTGCCCAGCTTATTTTTAATTGTTTCAAGACTTCATGGTCACCACCTCAGCTTGGGTCTTTGCTCTCAGACGTCGGGAAGCAGCCCTTGTCTTCCTTTGCTCTCTACATAAAACAAGGGGCTGCTCAGTGGCTCGTGCGAGGAAGACCTCCCCAGGTAAAGGTGGGCTGAGCATCTCCAGCATGTTTCAAGGCAGGCCTAGAAAGAAGTATTGGTCTTGCTGCTGCTACTGGTAGAGTGCTGTTGTGATGGGGAGGAGAGGCTGATGGAAATAATTCTGTTGTTTTTGAAGGCGGCTTTCATCCTATGAGCTGGAGTGTGAAAGAGACTGGGCGGACCACCTCCGGGGACTCGGAGCGGTCCACTGACAGTGTCTGGTGCATGCTCAGCAAAATAGTTCAGCCGTGGCCATGCTGTGGCTCAGTCCCAGTACGCTGTTTTGAGCAAAACCTTGGTTTTTCAGGAGTGTTTCTACTTGTAAGGTGATAATGTTCTGGGTACATGAGCTGGGCCAGTGCTGCTGTCGGTTATTACTACATCTGGTGAGAGGGCTTGCGGCCAGGAGGGACTGCGGGTGAGATCACTGCTGAAGCTGTTTCACTGCAGCAGGCAGGGAACGTCATGCGGGACCCCCACTTGCTCCGTCTAGTCTGAGCTGGGATCGCCGTGCGGACCGTGGGAGCGCGGCTCAGCCTGGTGCTGTACACGGGGTGAGGAGGCGTGGGACGGGGCAGTGCTGCAGGGAGCTCTTCCCCTGGCCATCCTGCCTCGTGGCTGCTTTGAGATGTGTCCACGGGCTTAGTTACAACAGCTTTTGGCCATAGGAGGTGGACATTACATAAGTCCTAAGCCAAATTCGGCGCTCTCATAAGCATGGTCTCTGCTTAAACCAGGACTAACTTGATTTGAGAAGTTTTTTGGGGAAAAGGTTGATGCCATGAAATTTTCAGTGTATAGGTCAGAGAAAAGTTGTCATTGCATCTGTGTCATGTTTTTTTTCCTTTTGTTCACAGCACTGCTGAATAATATAAAAGCTGCTGATGATTTTGATTATAGGTAATGGGTATGGGCGAGAGAAACCTTGTGCAAGTACAGGCTCCTACAGTGGAAGCCTGTGCTGTCTTAGCAGTTGCATTTTGTCTTTAGTCTTTTTGTGGCAGTAGGCTTGTTTGTCATTTAGGAAGATACTTTATGACCTAGAAATATGTGTGAATTCTGGTGTATCATTTGTAGTGGGATGGAATTCCCCTCTCTGAAGTGCCGGTGAACAGTAAAATGGAAATACTGCGTTAGCTCTAACCAGAGAGTATCACAAGATCATAACCTATTTCTGATCAGGTTTGTTCTACTCCTACGTCTGCTCTTCTCATGAAGAATGCCTTACTAACTTACCTTCTTGAAGTATAAAAGCAAAAAAATGATTCAGTTGCTTTGTTTTTGAAATTTTATGACTCTTTCATTTGCATTCTGAATATCAATGTGGAAAAAAAGAATTACCGGTGTTTTCTTAAATGTGGCCTAACCTGTTGCCCTTGCTACAGCGGTTTCCTGAGAAGCAGGGTGACTGTCCGTGCTCCATTTAAAAAGAAGAAAGGGATGAGGGGGAAGAGTTTCTCTCATATTTGATGTGGCGCTGGCGGAGGCTGAAGCACTGCCTTCAGAGCAGAGCAACCACACTGGTGCCGCGATCCAGGAGGGCTCCCGTTGAAATGAGGCATTGCCATAAGTCTCAGGATCAGGTGGTCTTGACCCATTGTGGTTCAAGCACACCTCCGTGGAAGGTTTCTTCTCTGTTACGTCCCATTTATGTGCTGTGTTAAGGCCTTGAGTAGCTGTATGTTGTGTTGTATGGCTTGAATCTTCCCTTCAGGAGGTTGTGGTGGTGGAGGAGAGGAGGTGGGACAACTCTTCTGCTCTGGCATCCACCTCCCTGTCTCTCCTCTTACCACATGGTTGCTTTCTACCAGGAGCCCCAGCATGGACCCCATGGCCTGGAGAGGAGGAGTGGGGAGTGAGGTGGCCACAAGCAGTGTCTGGTGCTTCCTCCAGCTCTTGAGGTTTCTCCAGACCACTGTGCTGGTATCTGTTCTGGTCCCTCCAGATTCTTGGTCTGGTTTCTGCAGGCTGTTAGGGAGGGGTGTAGGAAGAAGAGGCTGTCGTGGCTGGCAGGTCTTTTTCTGCTGGTGACGTTTCATGTTAGGGTGTCACTGCTTGGGAGAGCTGGACCGTCACAATGGTGGACCCTTTAGCTTGTGTTGCTTTGCAGAAAGCTGCTGCCTGTTGTCCCTGTGCAAAGGCATTGGCTTCTCCAACAGGGAAAGCATGAACGCCTCGCTGAACCCTTCTGACCAGTAGTTACTTACGGTGGTGTAAAGCTTGTTCATATTGAGATACAGGAGCCGGCAGATTTCATGAAAAAGATAACACTTGCTGCCCTTGCCTCAGCTTTTGTGTGTTCGGCTGAGTTCCCACGGGGTCAGGTGGCTCCTGGTCTGCTGGGATCGCACCAGGATGCTGTTTTGGGAATGCAGTGCAGTAGACGGGATTTATGCTCCATGCAGATGGCTGGAAAGCCGTTATAACCCCAATTTTACCCATGCTTCATTTGGGCCTCTAAAAGGGGATGCACGCAGAGATAATTCTTGTAGCCACTGATATGACGGGCTGACCACGGCATTAAAATGTTAATGGAAAAAGCCTAATGAAGGACAGTAAAACACTAGACAGTGCACCCTGATACACACTCGTTCGCCCTACAGTCTGTGTGTACCTGTCTTGGCCAGGGCTGCTGCAACCAGGAAGCGGGGCCAGCAGAAAACAGCTGAACCGAGTTATTAACCTGTTCATTTTCCCATGGGTGAGTTGGGTTTCAGGGGAGTCTTGTTAGAAACAAAATTTGTAGGCAACTGGAGAGAGCAAGGGGGAGGAAAATAAGCTGTGAGCAGTAGTTGGCATGTTCCAGTTGTGTTGCGGCCAAAGTCAGCAGGAGAAGGCAGCGACCTCCTGCCTGGCTGCTGCATTGCTGCGAGGAGAAGCTGCGAGGGTTTCGCCTTCCCCTCTCCGCATGGCAGTGGCATGGCTGCTCGTGAAGCTGTTGGGCTGATAGGTGGTTAGGTATTATAACGTGGCCCCAGTGGGGCGCGTGACTTTGGGCATCCACCCTCTGGCATACCCGTACCCTGCTCTCGAGGGGACCAGCACAGCCGGTTCATTTCTGCTGCGTTGTTCCGCTTGGGGTTAATTTGAAGGGAAGGATGCCTCATTCAAAACTGTTTATGCAAATATCCCTGTAGAAATGGAATTTTTCTTCATGGCTTGGCTGCTTTTTTTTCCTGCAGGTGTGGTAGGGAGCCCGGCGTGTGCCAGGATGCTTGGTCCGGGCTTGCAGGAAACCCCAGGACGTGGCTGTGCCCCCCCGCAGGAGTGAGGGGCGAGCGAGCAGGGGCTTGGGCAGGGTCCAGAAACCGGCTTGGTTAGCAGCAAAACAAAGGAGGTGTTTTCCTGACCCCAGCTGCCCTGAGCTGCTGGTCGGGGCTTCCAAACCCCGTGGCCTCACATCTCTTCCGAGGGGCCGCCGCCCCCAGGTCCCCCGCACCCTGTGCTCTGCCCCAGGCTCCTTCCAGGGCAGGGGGTTTCCCAGGAGCGAAAAAGCCACTCAGTTCAAGATCTAATTTCTTACACTTTCACTTCCTTTTTTAGTAGTTACAAATTAAGAGGTTACCTTACAGCCCAGCGAGTAATGATGTGAGGGCTCAGCGTGGGTATGAAGGCAAAACCGGGGCTGCTGAGTGGAAATGCCTCTGGTTTGGCGTCGCATCCGGGAGCGGGCTGGCTCCTGATGTGCTCCCTTAGATTGGGGATCAAAGACACGCATGAAAAAAACTGTATGAAAAACATCAGTGCCACATGGGTACTTTTCAGACTCGAGAGAAGTGTTTTCTTTTTTCTTTTTCTTCCTTGCCCCAGATTCGAAACTTCGGGTTTTGGATAAAAGGCTTGTCTTGTTCTTTGTTTTACTAAGAGACAAATCTCTTGTCTTTTTCTAGGCAGGCTTGTTAATAGCGACATGTAAGGGAATGAGGGAGGCTTGTTTGCTTGCTTTGGGCTGTTTGCTCTGTGCCGTCCCTGAAGCTTTCACATGTGTTCACCACCGCTGAGGGCACCCTCAGGCTGGCACTCGGAGATCGGCACGGCAGGAAGGAGAAGGCGTGTCTGGCAGCTCTGTGTTCGAGATGCTCCAGTCCGTGGCCCTTGCGGCTCCTTGGCTGTTCAAGCTGAACAGTGTCACTGTTGGGACCTGCCAAAGCCTCGGCCCGGAGTCAGCTGTCACAAGATGGATGCTCCTCCGACAGCACCATCCCTCGATTCCCTCTGCCGCTGCTGCTGAACTGCATCGGTGGCGGGAGCCGCCTGCGGAGCGGGGCGAGACGGTGCGGTTGGAGATCACCGCACCGGAGGTGTCGGGCAGCGGGAGCGTCCCGTGGGCATGTCGTGCTGCGTGGGCTCTCGGGGCTCTGCCCTGCCTGTCTTCATACGCACGTAAGTGTGCGTGGAGGCTGCGCCCGGCTCCCCGAGCATCGCGCTGTGGGGTGTTCTGGCCGCTGTCGGGGCTGCGCTGGCAGCTGCCTGCCCTGGGGCAGGTGCGTTTGGTTGGCGTGACAGCCCACTTGGCGTTACAGTAACAAATCCAGGCTGGTGGTGCGTTAGATGTGTGTGTGAGGGCTCTGGCAAGGGAAATGGTGCATACTGTTGAAAAACAAGATGACAAAGCACTAAAAAACACATAAGAGGTAATTCTGTGGTGAAGAGGGCTGGGCTTTTAGTGAAGACAGCACATGAATAGTTTGAAGGGGGAAGTAAAAGAAATTGGGAGTCAAATGGCCTTCTTCATGTATGCTATATTAGTAGAAGAATTGGATTCTCCTCTGAGTCCAACTTGCCACGCTCTATTTGCAATAAACTATTGGGTCTAATCCCAGTTGTGAGGGAAATAATGGCTTTTGTTGCCAAGCATATTTTCTCACTTGTCACAAATCAGTGGGGTGAAACATATGTTAAAAGAACGGCTGTCCTAGGCTGCCCGTTTGGAAGGTCAGCTGATGACCCTGTTCTCCTGGACAGGTAATTCAGCATCCCCAGAGCAGCTGCTCTTGGCCCAACCAGGGGTGGTGGGTGGGCTGTACCCAAAGCCCCAGGCTGGAGGCTGGCGGCAGCAGGGCTTGGTCCCGCTCTCCCGGCTGTGCCCAGCCCGTGGGAGCGCGCGGTACCGCCGGGTGAGGAGGAGGAGGTCTCTGAAAGCTTTCATCCCAGCCCCTTGCTAGAGAAACCTCTGCTTTTGTCTCTCCCTGTCTGAGCAGCCGGAGCCTGGCTCTGGTCTGGCTGGGGGCTGCCAAAACCGACACCTCCCTGAGGAGGAGGGTGCTCGCTTGCAGGGGGCCTGGCCGCGGGCCGCAGCTGGTGGGGCTGGGGTGTGCGGGGCTCCCAGCCCGACGGCTGTGCCGGCTGGAGCATCGCTGCAACCCCACAGCCACGGCCTCAGGCTTTCCTGCTTGCTGGAGCATGCTCGGCTCCTGTGGTCTCTTGCCTTTCAGTTCAGGCTACGCACCTTCACGAGTCTTAAGTATTTGGGTTTGTCCACCGCCTGTTTTTCACCATTTTTTGCCCATGTGGAACTGGATTTATTTAATAAGTCCATCCTAAACTTGTTGTGTGTTGCCCATATGTGAACTTTGCAACAGGTCCAGGGGCTGGTCCTGGCTCCCACACACAGTCTCGCCTCTTCTGGCAACAGGCTCTGCTGGGACCCAGCTGAGGTTCTGCTACCGGAGTAAGTGTGTGGGTTGTTGTAAAGCCGCGGTGTTGGGCTGCAAGCTTCACCTTGAAGGTACAGCAGCAAAAAGCGCCACTGTTCATCTCATGTAGCACTTTGACCTAGGATGGGAGAAGCAAAAGTAAACGTAGCTGTGACCCATTGTACCTTTGCTGCTTAGTTTGTGGTTGCTTCGCTCAAGCTTATTTTGATTTTTGTTTAAGAAGTTTAACTGTTTATGAAGAAAGTAATTTCTAGAGTAGCAGTACACCAGGAATCAGCACTGTATTTCTGTTGGTGTTGGTTTCCACTGTGGTTGATGCCAGTTAAGGAGCTTGGCCCCTACTAGCTTTTGAGGTAAGAAGTATTTGAGCCAGGGGTTACTGGAAGAGGGGGAGACTTGCAAAATAACTGCCAGAGAACAAGATGGTCTCACTTCCTCCATTTGCTGCCAAAGGATGAAATCCTAGCTCCACTGAAGCTGGTGGGAGTTTTGCCACAGTCTCAGCTGGGGCCTGGGATTTCAACATGGTATTTGTAAATGCCTGAAATTGAGAGATTCTGCTGCCCAGAAGAATATGTGAACTGTATAAAGACACAAGCAATAAGTGAATAATAATTATAATCAATACCACTGGTAAAAGTTGCGTTGATCTAGTGGCATTCATCTAGAGTTTAATTGTTATGTTTAAGAAATGAGTCCATATGGAAAACATCCTTCAGCAAACTGAGGGTGGGACTGGTTGAAGTAGCGGCGGCATGTTAATAATGAACTGGAGCAGAGTGTGCTGTCTTCGTCTTGACCTCTCCACATAAGCATGTTACATCTAATACGAGTGCTCAAATTGGCCACGGTTTGTCCAAAATAATTTTGTTCTTTGTAAAACACTGCATCATCCGTGTTGTCAGAGGTATGCTATTTGGATGTGTGTAATCATTCTCGGGCTCTGTATGGCTGCCAGCATTGTCCTCACTGGAGAATGGATGAGGTGAACAGCCTAGGAGAGGAAAAAATCAGACTTACCCTGATCTCCTGGCCAACGTGTCAACATCAACCCAAACAACACTTTCCCGAAGTGTTGAAAAGGTTTGGGGAATTGCCTTCACTTTACTCTTCCACTGGCACACCGGTGAGTATCAGTTGCCAACCCAAATGCAGATCTCCCTCAAGGTACGAGATTTGGCCTTGCCATGGTAGTGATCGTATGAACTCCAGCAAGGTCCGTGTTTCCAGAAGTTCAGCAGCTGAGAATCAGCTCATCTCGGGACGCTGCGTGAGCCGTTTGTGGTGGTGGTTGGTGTGCTGCGTGCCGTAAGCCTGGGGTGCTCGTCGTTCTGCTGCAGCCCCCTTGCGTGGTGGGGAACAGGGCTCAGCCGCAGCTGGTGGGCGCGTGGAAATGGGCACAGTGTTGCCGTCTCCTCCTGGTGCAGAGAGCTCCGGGTGTCAGGGGCCGGTGACGATCGGACCGTTTTGGAGATGAGTCTTACCTTAAGAAAGCAGCCGAAAAATACCTTTCCCTGGAGATATTCCTGGAACTTTGTGCAGCAGACTTCTCCATTGACATCGAGCACTGACACCATGGAGGCTGATGCCTGATAGCAAATGCTGTCTGAGCCACTGTAAGTCTTCTTGTACTGGAAGAGGAACAGTGTGTAATGTTACAAAACCCGTATGGAAAGGAGTGCTTCCTCCGTGTAGCTCTTTGCAGTTTGCTGCAGAAGCACACTGTTTTGCTGCAAACCACACACACAGAATTTCAGCCAGGCTCAGCATTGTAGTTGGGTTATAGTGACCGTAATGTCAAAACATGCCGCTTCTGAGCCCCCTGCCCAGCCGTAGGCTCACAGGGCTGTCAAGGACCGGCTGCCCAGTCATCCCACCCAGCCGTTGGCCATAAGCAGCACCGTGTTACCGTGTTCGCGCTGTTATCGACTGCCACTGCCAGCCAGCTATGTCTTCTCCCATGCCTCCAGCTGGCTGACCCAGAATCTTACCGATTTTTCAGATTTCTCACCTAATTTTCTTCATGGTGAGTTTACATCTATTTATCTTATGCTAATACTCTTCAGTTTTAAATTGCTTCTTTCTTGGGTCTGCTCCCCAAAGACAACAATTGTATACACTCTTAGCTGTTGTTTTCCTGAGCTGGCTTTTGAATAGCTCTGTCAAGTTTTTGGGTGTTTGTTTTTTTTTTTTTCCATTTTTTTAATGTTGCCATTCATTTACAAACCTGCCAGAGGCTGAATATAAAACGTTTTTCTCGTCTCTATGCTGTCTCTAACACTTGCGTACCACTTGGCTGTTGGCGGTGGGGAGCTGTTTGCAGCGGGTTTATCCCCGCCGAGGCACGTCAGCCCGTGCTCTGTGTCACAGGGCTAGCCGTGGCGGTCACACTCACTTGCCTTCTGCGTCCCCTCTGTCGCACGCAGAGAAACCTTTCTCTGGCTTTCGGAGGGATGTGAGCGTTCTTGGGGGTCTCTGACTGAGAAGGACTTCTGCTGCATTAGGGGTCTTGGTAGTCTGGACTGACGGCGGGGCCCCGCTGCCCCGTGTTGGGCCATGTCAGACGCGGTCCTGGAGGCAGCAGCGGTGGTTGTCACCCTGCCTGCCGCCCCGCGGGGCTGCCGGGCCCCCGGGCTGGAGTGCGTCTCCACGGGAAATCTGATTGCTGTTGACATCTCACGTGGTTACGTGCGTGGCCTAAGAATAATGAGCAGTCGTCGGCTGCGATGTGGGCTAATTGATTTGGAAATATTTACAAAAGCCAAATCCCCAGATCTTCTGGTTACAGATGTTCCCTCTCTCGGCTGGATTAGCAGTCCCGCAGCCCGTCTTGAGCGTTGTTGCTCTCCTTGGTTTGCCAAGGAATTTTGTTTTCTCCGACATCCCTGACACTGTGTTTCAGAAGAGCTGAGGAAATCGTATTTCTTGCATTTTCTACCTCTGATTCTGCATTCTAAATAACAGGACTGCTCACAGTGGAAAGTCTTTTCTTATGAACAGAACCAAACAAACTGGGAGGAAAAAAGCAGCAAATCTTGAAAGCCAGCTGTCCAGCAGATTTCAAGGGGACTCCGAGTCTGTTAGCAGCCTTGTTTGCGGAATGGCTCACTCTGTCTTTCTCCTTTGCCACTCTTTGTGATTTTATATATTGTGAATTAAATCATGGGAACATTTCAGGCAAACTACTGTTGGAAGTGTGACCAGCTACACAATTTTATTTAATGTTTTGCTTTCTGCTTTTTGGCAAATGCTTTCAGCTCTTCCTAAAGCACTTTGGTAGGTTTTTGTTTATTGCTTTCTACTAAAAGTTCCTGTGAATTCCAAGTTCCGAAGCACAAATTGTGAGGTGGCTGTTTTTCTTCTGCAGACCTGCAGCATTTCTGTTCACATCCTGATGGTACTGGGCAGAAGCCAGCGCTGGAGAGTTTTCCTAGTTGAGGTTTGCTCTTCATGGCAAGGAGCTTATTTTTAATCTAGCAAGGAAAGCTCTAAACATGGGTTATTTAAAAAAAACTTATGTACTAGTTGAACCAAGAAAGGGTCTGAGCCCAGGTTGGGTCGTTTCTCTGAGAAACCTTTAGCTTTCACAGAGTAACTTGTTAGTGATGCTCTCCAAGGCATCCCATTTCCTTTTAGTTTGCCAGATTGTTTTTATCCAGTGTAAATAAGGACCTGCCACCATTATGTGAATTACTGTCACCATGTAACTGTCTCCTGTACGTATTTCTCCAACTGTGAGTAGAAGCAGTTCTCCTATTGCTGCAACTTCTTAGTAACTGTTATGTGGAAGTGTGCAACTGGAGAGGTCAGGCTGACCACAGATGGCATTTCATTAGAGTATAACGGCTCATTCCGGAGCTTTGGGGAAGAGGAATGCAAATGAGAGGGCTTGCGGTCCAAACCTGGGCCTGTCGTTTCCAGCTGCCCCCTACTCTCTAGCAGCCGAAGCAAACCACTCTTCTCCCGGTGCCCTGCGGAGGTGCTGCGCGGCTCCGCCAGCCTGTGACGGCTGACTCTCGGATCACTTGGGATAAAATGCTCAGCTAGGGGTTTCTCATTCCAGTTATCTGAGAGAAAAAGCAGCTGTTTGGCCAGGTAACAGCGGTGCAGAGGTGGGGACCGTGTTCATCTCCCCTGGGACAGCAGGCAGACACGGGATCGCTCCCGTCCATGGCGGTGCTCGGGGTGCCGGTTCCTGCTGTAGGGGGTGTTGGATGGAGGGTCCCTCTGGTCTGCGTGGGTGGTGGGTGCTACGCATCCCTCTGCCGTGGGCAGCGGCTGTGGCCCGTGCGAGGCTGTCGGGTGTCCCTCCTGTGCGCAGCCGGCTGGGTGCACCAGGGGTACGGGCAGCCCTGCCCGAAACCTTTGGCTGAGAGCATGCCTGCTGCTGGAAAGCAGGAACGAAGGGGTTAATCCTTGAGTGATGGCAGGTGCCCATTGGATTTTTAACAGCTTAGCTCCTTCCTTGTAGACTTCACTGTAGTCCAAGAAAACGTGAACTTTTCTGTTCCAAATTGCCTGTGATTTGGGCTTGTCTCACTCCAGTCGTTTCTAAAAGCCAGTTTGCGGGGAGGCACGTCAGGCGAGTGCCTGGAGATGACTCCCCTCCCCCCAGTTACAGAAGCACAATTAACGATCTCTTCCCTTGAGCGTCCTCTGCTTTTTAGCTCTGTCTTCCAGAGTTTAAGGTTCTGGGGTCAGGCACTGAAGAGATGTTTGCCTAACATGGAAAACATAATTGGCACTCAGTTGAAGGTTATAATTAAAGGCCTGTTAATCCCCCCATGACGGACAGGACTGACGCAGCTCATGCTCATGCTGCTGGCCAGAAAATTGCTTGCAAACAGTGCTGGTAAAGACAGTGCGGGTTTCGGTCTGGATTGTCAGCTGGTGCCCATCCAGGTGTCACCCTGGATGCTAGTAGAGGCCTGTTGGGTTTTCGTTCGCTGGGGATCCGCTCTCTCCGCCTCCGGTGCAGGAGCAGGCCGGGTTAGAGGGAGAGGGGGAGGATGGAGGGTGTCGGGACCCAACGGCAAATAGTGGCTGCTCCATCGGTGGGGCTGGTCTCCAGCACCACTACGCAGGCCGGAGAAAATGGATGTCCTCTGGGTGCTCCTGCCCGTTCCCGAGGCAGCAGGCATGAAGGGCGGAAAAAGGCTTTTCTGTCTGCCTGTATTGTTTCATGATTATCTGAAAAGGCTACTTAAGAGCAAGTTCATTTTAATTGAAAGGAGGGTGCCTCTTAAATGCAGCAGCAAAGTAACGATGGAAGCAGGGAGCGACAATGCAGGCGCTGTCGGGGGCTGTGTTTGTGAGCAGCTGACTCGGAGACCTCCAGAGCACTGAAGAATGTCGTTTTCTCTGTTATGGCTTCTGTCTTTGCATTAATCGTGCCAGCAGCCATTAATTTTGTTTTCTACTGCAAACCTTTTCCATTTAACATGCAGCAACAGCTCCTGGGGCCAGTGGCCATCTGCATTTGTTTGTGTGACTGCTCGTAGCTGAGTGGCTTTAGGGTCACGGCTGGCGAGCTCTCCGTGTCTGGAGAGACTGCCCTTTGCCTCTGCGCGCTTCGATGGTTCTGGCCTGGCTGAATTCCTGGGAGGAAACTTGAAAGCGTTGAAAGCAACAGGAGCGGGGAAAGGAAAGAAACTCTGTTGACGAAGGTCAAAATGTGTCTTGCTGATGCCTGGATGCCCAAGAGTGTCCTCACCCGCCGGTGGGACGGACGCGCCACTGTTGGGTCCTCCTTGGTACCAGGACTCTGGAGTGAGCCGGCGCACGCGGGGGGGTGGGGGAGAGGGAGCCGGGTCCTGCCGGGCTGGCTGGGGCCGGCGCTGGGCTCGCGAGCGTGCGGCCAGGGGGCAGGAGGCGGTGACCCTCGCCGAGCTCGCGGTGGAGGCTGCTGGCTGCGGGTCTGACGGGCACAAACTGCAAATTCCCGTTACTTGGAGCAGGGGGTGGGGAAAGCTCTGTGAGCCTTGGCGAGTCTCTGTGTTTGCTGCTGCTGTCTGCGCTGCCTGAAATGACCCCTGTAAGAGTCAAGGGGAAATCTTTGTGGCAGATACAAAGATCAGATGAGCAGCAGTTGCTCAGATCTGGAAAAAAATAGGAAGAGGTAGGAAACTGAAAAGACTGGAGAAGCGTTATTGATATTCCTTGTATTTCTGTGCGTTGTCAGGGTTATTAAGAGACGTTCTGGAGACCACCTCGGGTTGTAATCCACTCTGAAAAGTGAACTAGAGACCAAATCTCTGTGTTTTTAAATAAAAATCTGTATCAAACTTGCTCAGGAAAGCAGAGCTCTGTAAAGCAAGTCCTGTCTTGGCACCAGCAGGAGTGGGAATGTAAAATCCATATGGGATGCAATGAAGTTTCCACTGACCTTGTGTGGGAAGGGAACTCATGTTGGCAAGGGAACGTGTGAAGGTTTTAAAAATGTTTTGTTATGAAACTGTTACCTTTGTATCTTGTAGGAACGTAGCAGTGGGTTTTTCAGAGGCTTAATTCAAAGGCGGTTACTCTTTGCCACCCTGGGCTGCAGTGAATGCCATCGTTAACTGCAGAAGTTGTGTAACGGGGGAAGTGCTTGCCTACAAAAGGGTGCATGTGAAGGAGGGCTGTAAGGTAGCAGGCGTGCTGTACCCTGGGAAGCTGTTCCGACGAGCTCGGTGGATGACAGCGCCAGCCTGCCATCTCGCCATCCTGGCTCTGCTCGGGTGGAAAGCAAGGGAGCTGTCGGAAGCCATAGCCGCGTAGGTGGTTGTCTCCTGTTGATCCCATAAGGCATCGCAGCTCTTGCACAACACAGAGTCCCTGAAGAGCAGTCTTCCTGATGAAATCAAAGCTGCGGTGCTGCGTACATGTGATCTTTCTGTAAAGCCTAGGCTATTCTTCAGCAAATGCTGGAGTCCCAGCTACCAAGGACTGGACCAGCTTTCAGGTGTGATGACCGAGTACTGCCTTCTGGAAGTTCACTCAGCTTCTCCAGGCTTTCCCACGCTTCTCTCTAGCAAAACCAGGCTAAATATTGCTGTGTGGCATTAAAGCATCCTTCCTCTCTCCCCAGAGAAAGTGCCGCTGCAAGGGGAGCAAATCTGTTTTCTGCGTATAAGTGTGTGAAGCAAATGTGAAGAAGAGGAGATGGAGAATCAGCGTTGTTTGCGAGGTGTGCAGCTCTGTGTTGCAGCATGGTGCTGGATACCGTAAGAGGAGGATGCTGCTTATTTTGATGCAAGAGTGAAGATTAAGACGCTGACACCAGTCACTCTGAGACCTCGTTTGCAATGAGAATTTAGTTTATTTTTCTCCATTCTTTTGGCAGCCATATTTTTATTTTTTAAAATGTGTATTTCTAGCATTGCTTATATAGTGGAATTGTCTTTCACTTCAGGGTGTTCTGCAGCCCAGCTGTGAATGAGGGCTGATGTTTGTGTGCAGCAGATGCCCCGAGTCACAGGAGAGCCCTGACTGTGCAGCACTGCCTGGGCAGAGGCAGCAGTTGTGCTGAGCGTCCCTGCTGCGCGTCACCCTTTCTCCCCTGCCCGGGGCCTCGGCCCTTCTGGCTCCGGTGTCCAGCGTACTCATGTCTGCAGATGGGATGGATGTAGGTCAGGAACGAATTAGAGTGCTTTGGCTGCCACGGGGATGGTTACACGGTTATCCAGGCAGACTTCAGGAATGGGAAATGGCTTTGTTAGGGGCCAAGTGCAGTGTGTTGTGTCCCTTGCCAAGACTCTGTATGAGCCTCAGATGCATTTTTATTAACAATTGTGCTATCCCCTCTCAAAGTATCACGAACATAAAAGCAGTGCCCTCGGAGGATCCCACATGAGGTGACTGATTAACTTCGGTGCTGTCAGCATTTGCTATTTCCAAGGAGCTCTCGGTTTTTAGGTAACTTTTCACGCAGCCTGCAGCCTCCAGTCTCACTACTGCCGTCGTTAAATTACCCAGTAATGAGATTGCTGCAGGTGTCCTTGTTCCTCCGGCTCTCTGAGTTCACCTGCCAGGCTGCGAGTGCCTCAGTCTCACGTGATAGTTGTTATGTGAAGAAATGTTGAAAAATATCAGGTTGCCTGATTCTCATAATGGCAATTTTAACCTCCTCCACGTGGGACCCTCACAAATGTAAAAAGTTTGAAATTGTCCATAAATCTTTTGTGAGTTCAGTCAGTGCTTTGCATCATCTTTACTTAATAATTTATTAATTCAGCATCCAGTGTGGAGTAATGGTTGTCTGGATAGGACCTTGCTGTAGCTGCAAAGTTGTGGGACAGCCTGACGCTGGCAGGGGACTGGTAGGGCTAGCCTGCCTTGTGTGCCTAGATAGATAGATGTGCATGCTGAAGATTATTTCACGCACTGGAATGACACCATTGTATTGTCTTGGTTCAGGTCATTGAGCTTCCCAGTTACGATGCAGCAATTTCAAGAGCGTGTGTTCAGGCAGTACAGGTATTTTTAGTTTGCTGTGGCTCTTGCGGGTAAGTTACTGTTTGTCATCTTACTGTGCTGAATTTGCAGAAGGAACCAGGGATGAGGTCTAGTCCTCTTGCCAAAGATCTTTACCAGTTTTAGGACTTCCTTCTTAGTACGGGCTGAGTCCTATCACGTAGGCAGCGACAGTTCGACGTGCTGCAGCGTTGCACCAGAAGTTTAGGAAGGTACAGCTCCTGCTGTTGCAGAAAATCCAGGCAGAAGGTCACACAAGAACTCCCGTTTGCAGCCCGCTCCTGGTAATCCTTGTAGGCGGCCGAGCACCCCCTCGCAGTGCGGGAGGGCAGGCGGGGGCTCCGCACCCCTCGCGGAAGGTGCCTGCGGTCCGGCGGGGCTGGCAGCGCCCAGGGTTCCCACTGCCATTGCTGGCAGCTGGAGGAGTCCCCTGGGAGCTGCTTCCTCCTCTGCCTGCCAGGCCAGCGCGGGCTTGCCGGGAGCACGGCGGAGCTTGCCGTCCTGTGGCACGGCGAAATCCCAGAGCTGCGTGGAGAAGCATTTGAACTAAAGACCCATAAATACCTGTCGTCTTCCTTACTCCTGTCATGTCCGTGGGCCTCTTGGCTGATAATTGAGCCTGAGATGTGCTGGGGAAGGAGAACTTGGGGCCGCACAATTCAGTGAGCCCTGACGTACAACTTCTCCAATAAGTACAAGTTGTGTTTTTCCTGCGTGCGTGTGCGCGTACGTGGTGGTGAGCGCGTGTTCACCTTGCTTGGTGATGCACTGCGTTTGGGAGCTAACTGTTAATGCATTGTCAGCTCGTAAGGTGATGGAGGGAAAGCTGTGACCTGTGGCCTGGACGCTGTCTGAGCTGGGATGCGGCACTAGTTGAAATGGTAAGCTTTGGTGCCACCAAAATCGGGCTGTGGGCGCTGTGTGCACGCTTGGGGAGCGGCTGGCTGGCCCGAGGGCTCGTTGGTTGAGCGCAGGATTCGCCCTCTGGGTTGCACAGATCTGCAAGGCCATGCAAGGAGGCTGTAGGATACTTGGGCAAAGAGCAGGTGGAGATGGGGCCTCACCCTGGATTTGGTGGGCTGCAGAGCTTGAGGGGGTCTAGGCACTGATCTGGAAAGGCAAAAATAGTGTTTCTACAGAAGAGAGGGAGTTGAATTGGTGGTGGTGCTGTCACTGCTAGCGTTAGGCCAGCAGTGCATTGGCACATCTGTGGGAGCCAGGGAGGGCCCAAGGTGGGAGAGGGGCTCTCCGAGGTGTCTTGGTGTGCTGCCCCGTACTGCTCTGGCCCCGCCGAGCCCGCAGGGTGTACGCACGGCGGAGGGGGCAAGCGTGACGCTGTGCTCCCATTGCCAGGCTTCTCCGCTGTTTTTTTTGCTAGGTATGCTTTGCAAATGTATCCTGTTGGGGTCCATCAGCTACGGGTGACCAAAGTGAGAAGAATATACTTAATCACAAACCTTAGGAAAAGATAAAGAATATGTTGTTGATTATGGATTGTTTATAAAAATGTTCATAGCGTTAAAAAGGCTATTGCTGTGGGTGGACCAAAACGGCTGCAAGTGCCTTGTCTGCTCAGCAGAGTGCATTTCTGCGCACCGTTTTTGCTGGTGGGGAGAAAGCTAAGTTTCTCAAGGTGAGCACATGCAGTCATACGCTGTTGCTGGAGCTGACCCGCTCAGCTGAGGTGTCTAGCTGCCTTCTGCAGGTGGGGTGTGCGGCGGTGGGGAGGGCCTGGGGGGCCGCTCTCCCCTCTCCCCTTGGCGCCTGGGAACAGTCAGTCATTGCACGAACCGTTTCATCGTCCGACCTCTGTGATTCTGCCTTGTCTGATCCCTCCGCTGTGCAGCTGCCCCCTCCGGAAGCCTGCTCAGCCCAATTGTTCTCACTCTGAATATTTTTTCCTACCGTCTAGTCTCATTTTTTCCCTCCCCTTTGCAGCCCTGCATGCCCGCTCCCCACAGGGCTCCCCTTCCCGCCGGGCAGAGCCCAGCTGCTGCTCCTGCATGAGCGAGCCGCCCCCTGTGCAGGCTTCCTCGCTGCGCAGCGCTCCCAAGAGCTGCTGAACACCTTCCCCGTGTTTGGGAAGCGGCTTGGAAGGCGTATTTCTGTCACATCCCATGCCGTGGGTGCTGCACTGCTCCTCTTGCAGAGAGGGCGAAGGGTCTGGCTGCGCTTCATGAGCAGCATTTCCTTCTCCGGTGCTTGCCTGTCTTCCCGGGATGAGCCCCATGTCAGGGATTTGCAGCCGCGGCTGCCTTACGTGAGAAGGGGGAGCTGGAAGAAGTGCAATTGGTCTTTTACCGTGGGAGAGAAGTATCCTCAAAAGGAGGTTGATCAAGGTGAAAAATGCAACTCCGACTTACAAAGAGGAGACACATTAAACCAGTCTTAGAATAATTTGAATGTGCTGAACAGAGTTAGCGTGCCTGAGGTTATCGGTTATGGCAGTGCTAGATTAAAGGTCAGCCCTGGAGAACAGGTCTGTCTGCTGCTTGTGGGATGCTTGTTTGTCGCAGGAGGCAGCAGGCAGCCTGGCGATGCTGCGGCGGAGATGCAGGCAGCCCAAGGCTCCCGTCCCATCTCCCTCTTCCACACAGGCACCCTCCGGGCACCGCAGAGCCCCTCTTCGGCAAAGGTTGCGGGGGGTAGTAGCGTATCTGTCGCGGTGTCTGAAGATCCTTGTGAGAAAGCGAAAAAACCTGGAACAGATGAAGTCTGTGGTGTTTTATGAGCTGGAGTTTGGAGGATCTGAAAGACTTTTTAAGCCTTTGAGCCAAAGACGAGTTTGATTTGCCAGTTAACCCGGCAGCGCTGGGGGGACGCGGGTGAGAGGAGCAGGCGTTTGCAGCGCCAGCTTCCTTCAGGTCATTGTCAGCCGTTCAGTGGGAATTCAGATGGTCATTTATCAAGAAATAATATGTCAGTTTATAGGCGAACAATACAGGATTTCAGGTAGTACTAGATAAATTGAAGTATCGTTTTCTAGTTTCAAAAAGGCAATTGAAAAGCTCCGAGGGTTGGTCTCTGTGTACTTACACAGCTGTTTATTTTGACAAAGAACAAGGTTTTAATACGAGGCCGGTGAATGAAATTCTTCCATTCTCTCTTGGAAAAAAAAATCTGTTGGCTTTAGCAAGCCTTGAATTAAACCTGAGGCTCGCGAGGGAGCCTGCCCTAGCAGCGCCTGTGCAGTTTGCTCCGTGACAAGGAAGGACAACCCTCCTGGCCAGTGTTTGTTGCTGACATATTTTCTTCTTCTCCTCTCTTGTGTGCATGCAGAAATCCGAACTCAGCTGGTTGAGCAGTTCAAATGTCTGGAGCAGCAGTCGGAGTCGCGCCTGCAGCTGCTGCAGGACCTGCAGGAGTTCTTCCGCAGGAAGGCTGAGATCGAGCTGGAGTACTCCAGGAGCCTGGAGAAACTGGCTGAACGATTCTCCTCCAAGATACGCAGCTCCAGAGAGCACCAGTTCAAGTAAGAAGGCGTTTCCAGGGGCAAAATGGTGCAAAACGATGGGCCAGAGACTGCCTGGAACAGTAGATGTTTGTTTGTAGCCGCACAGTCCGAAAGTGGAGTAAACTAAATAGCATCAGTGGTGACCTTGTCTGTCTTATCACTGTGTGGGGCTCAGAAAAAGAACTAGAAAAGTCTTTTTCCAAGACTTTCATCACAGCATTACTGACCTGGGCTGCCTGAATTAGACTTACTGTGCACTTCTTTGAGCAGTACAACAAAAACATGAATCGGGGACTAGGAAGGAGTCATGCCACTTGATTTGTTTTTTTTGTTAAGAGACTTGAATTCAGCCACTCATTTGGTTGTGCAAATAATGGTAGGCCCATTTTATAAACCCTGATTTCTGTGTATAGTCCAGTCCTTAGATGTCAGTGCTTCACCTTGCACACAGGCCTGCTTACAGGCTCAGACTTGGAAGTGGTTTCTGGAAATCTAATTTATTGCAGTTTTTTAAAATGAAGTATGTATATGTTTTCTGTGTACACACCCGTGCAGTGTTGAAGCTAGGCAAATCCATGGTGGAAATATTTTGAAACAAAGCTTTGAAATGGGAAGTATGAACTGGATGCTGGAATTGTGTGAAACTCAAACTGATGATGAAAACTGTAAAATCTGTGAATGTGTGAATATGTGCAAGTTTGCAAAAGCAGCTTCTTTTCGGTTTAACTGCACTCTCAATCTTGGCTAAAACAAAAACGATCCAAAAAACCAACAACAAAAAAAAAAACCCCAAACAAACTCGAGGCAGAATTTCAGCCTGGAGGCGACTGTGTTTTGTGGTGAGGATACGTAGCTTGTGCCGTTACGCTGGCTGGTTGGCGGCGGTGACTTCAAGGCTCCTGTGAGTGCCACTGGCTCGTCGCTGTTGGAGGAGCTGGTTCCCGCTCTCCGGGCGCAGTCGAGTGTGCCCGGTCGGAGGTGTCAGGCTGGGCTCCACGGGACGACGCTCAGTGTTAGCATGTGTGTGCTGGTAGCTGTCAGGGTTTTCCTTCGTGCTGCTCATTGTGTTCCTTGCCATGACCGGCTCTCCCCGGCAGTTTCTCGGGACGCGGGATCTTGCTGGGCAGCGTGAGTGGTGCCGCTGAGATGTGGCTGGCAGGGTCTGCGCCCCAGGGGCCACGCAGCAGCACCTGCAGCACGGAGGCAGATACTCGTCCTGGCTGCTTCCCATGCAGCACGTCAGCTGAAGTTCCCCGCCTTTGCCTGCCCTGGCCGTAGCATTCTGACACTGGTGTCCATGAAATAGTCTCTCAACTGGGATTATGCCCTTTGCTCAAGATGAAACGAGTGTCATTCAGTTGAACGGCCAAAGACTACAGCCGCTGTTTAGCTCCTTTCCCAGAAAACTGAGGGGTTTGCTTGTCTGATGCACTTAGCCTTGCTAGCCCCTGGCTCTTTACAGTCTTTTTCTTTAACCCCTTGTGATTTTTTTTCTTTCCTGTTTCAGGTGCAAGAGCGGCAATTTCTGCTGTTACTTTACTAAATCCTATTTATTCCATATCACTAAATCCCATTTAATCTGTTTACTCAGTCTCTCCAGTGAGCAAGGCTTTACTGTTGTCTAATGCAAAAGTCTGCTGAAAATGAATTGCCATTCAAATGCTACCTGTTCGTTTAGCATCTGACTGTTGCTTGTCGGTTGTGTGGTGCTGGGCTGGCACCGCTGTGTCATCTGTTGGGGATAACTGTCCTGGGGAAGGAATTGGCCAGCATGGGCTCGAGAAGGTGCTCTTGTTCAGGGATGGAGCCCATGAAGGCTCATTGTGTGCGTGTGTGTGCCTCTCCCATCAGCTGAGAGCAGCGTTACGGCACTGCCATTGCTTATTGTGCTTACAATATTGGAAGGAGGTTGTTGTGCAGGTTCTACAGGTGACAGTGATTCTCTACCTTTCTAAAACACCTGGGCACAAGTGCCTGGTGGTTGGTGGTGGTACTGATAGTGTTAATAGTCAGCTTGATTTCAGTGCACGCTTCTGCTGAGTCCTCACTGTCTCACTCCCTGCTGAGAGAGACTCCCTGAATATATTTTTCTTCCAGACTGCTTTGTACCTGCCCTTTATTAGCTTCATCTGCACTGCTTCCCCAGCTTGCTCATGAATGTCATTATTCTGATGAGGCTTTTGACATTCTTAAGAAATACGGTACCTTCAGCCCTTCCTTTGTCCCTGCGTAGCCATGTGCAGCAGGCTGTGGCCCAGCCGTTAATAGTGGTAATTGCCACGGTGCTGGGCTGTTCATGGTGATTCTGGGTTGACAGACTCATTCATGCTTTTATACGCGGTTGTTTTGTCTGTACGTGCACGCAGAGATTTCCTGGAGTCACTGTGCCTTCCTCTCCGCGGGTTCAGTGGTGAGGTGGGCTGCACAAGCCCTGGTACCACGGGTGAGAACATCTTGGATGAGGAGGAGTACGTGTGCGAAGGCTTTGGCTGCGCAGTGTAGCTGTGGCGAGCGTGGGCTAGCTTTCTGATGGCAGGATTTCTTGGGAAGGACAGTCCTGTTTGAGCACGGGGGGCCGGAAGCCCCTCTCCATCGCGGCTGCGGTGCCAGCGCTGCCGGTGCACGCAGGCTGCCGAGCCCGGGTGCGCAGCAGACCTGGCTCCCGCGTGGGCGAAGCAGCGGGTGCTCCCTGGGTGGCTTGCACGTGTCTTTAGGTGCTGGGGAGGGAGAAGCCTCTGGGGCTTGAACGCATCCATCAGGCATGGCTGTCAGCACACGGGGAGACCTGCCCAGGCAGGGTGGTGGCAGGGGAGGTCCCCGCTGAACGGGGCCGTTTCTCTGGAACCAGCACATCTTGTAGGAAAGCAGAGGTTTGACCAGAGAAAACTGTAGGTGAAACGCTGGGAACAAATCACTTGGCTGCCTCGTTTAGAGGATCTATCTCTTAAGTGTCGCAGTTGGACAATGTGATATGTTTTGTTTCAGTTGTATCATTTCTGGAGATTTTGATTCACTCTTGATTAATTTGCCTTCAGTACTAAATGAGTACGGGGAGAGCAGTGCAGGTTTCTGTCAGTGTGGAGATGACTCACGTCAAAATTAGTTAAGCTCTACTCAAGTGTGAAATGTTTGCTGAAATTTCCCTCAAAAGGGAGTTTTTGGACCACCCCTGGCTTCCATGTGAATCAGGGTCTCGTGATGCCCCTTGGCAGGGTCTCGCCCAGCGAGCTGGGTGGGGACGAGCTTGCTCTGAGGGTGCTGTGCGGGGGTGCTGTGCGGCTCCCCGGGACTCTTCAGGTCACCCGGGCTGATGCCGGCTGCTGCTCATGGCAGTCTCTTTGTTGTCTGCAGCGCGAATTGGATTAAGACCATCGTAAATATTCAGCATACATAAATGTATTCATGTCGTGCACAGGCACTTTGTGTTAACATTGGATGCAAAGCGTCTTCTCCAGCACTGTTTAGTGGACTAAACGCGGTACAAGAGATTGTGTGGCAAATGGGCTCCTGAAACGGAAGCGACAACCTTATTAATAGTGTAAAGTGGAAAAAAGAAGCAAAACCATCTCCCTTGCAAAGCGTTGAAGACATTGCCAGGGTCATCTCTTCTCCTGTACCATCCTCCAGAGCGCCCAGTTTGGGAAGGGTCTGGTTGGGGGTCTGATTTGGCACGGGCACTGCTGGACCTCCCTGTGGGGAAGTGCTTGAACGGCTGGAGGAAACTCCGAAAGAGGTTTCTGGAAACCAGAGCAGGACCACAGATGGGTTTCCAGCCCAGCTGGGGCAGGGAACCAGCTCTCCTGTTATCTCCGGCTGACTCGCGTGTTTTCAGGTCCTGCAGAGCTGTTGCCTGGAGTATCTGTACTGTGTTATGGTAATACTGCTAACTGACCTTTTGCAGAGCGTGCCTTTTTAAAGCACAGGTATGGAGCAGTGGACCAGAATGCACACCAGGTGCCCCAAAAAGTTGAGGTGGGGCAGAAAAACCAGGCCACGTAGGGCAGATGGTATACAACGATCCATATATGTGTGTGTTGAGTGGAGCACAGGGCTGTGCCCAGGGTCAGCATCAGAGCATCCATCTCCCCTGCACAGAAAGCCGCTGTCCTGCCACCGACAGCTGTGGGAGGCTGGTAAATAAGGACGAAGCTGCGGGAGAGAGCAGCTTGGAGCAGAGAATGGGAATTCCTTGGCTTGATTGAAACCCTCACGTACAATATTTAGACTGGGAGCTTCTGCGTCGGCAGAGATATTTAAGCACCTTCCCTGCGCCGAAGAGGAGGCGCTGCTGTGGTCAGCCAGCGGGCAGGCAGCCGTCTGTCTGAGCATGGGGCGTCTGCTGGGTCGCACCGCCACGCCAGTCCGGGCAGCAGCTCTGGGCCGGCGCCCGGACCCGCACCGATGGCCCCGCGGCATCCGCCAAAAGGACGCGGCTCTGAGCTGGCGGAAAGTCCGTGGTGCGCCGGTGGCCTCCATCGCAGAGCTGCGCCGCTGCGAGGGGTGGCAGCGGCAGGAGATGCTGCGGCCGGGTGTCCTCCCCGCGGGTCGGTGGGACGGGGCTGTCGGGAGCGGTGTGGCAGGCGGAGGCCGTCGCGCTCGCAGCCGTGCGCTGGCGAGGCGGGCTGGCTCCCCGACTGCTGCGCTGAGGGGCTGCCCGGTGCTTGGCCGGATGCTGCAGCGGTTTCTGGGGAGGGGAGGCAGCCGAGGGGACCTCACGCGCTTTTCTCGGGGGGCACAACGGATTCTAGTGGATGTATCAGTGGAGGAAGGCAATGTTAATATGCTAACAGCATTCATTTGAAAATTGCGTGCCTTTATGACTTGTTCACTCAACCTTTCTGATATTTCCACCCCCCCACCCCCCACCCCCAATTCCCTAGGAAAGATCAGCACCTGCTTTCCCCTGTGAACTGCTGGTACCTGGTTCTGACGCAGACCCGCCGAGAAAGCAGAGATCATGCCACCCTGAATGACATCTTCATGAACAATGTCATCGTTCGGCTGTCACAGATCAGTGAGGATGTCATCAGGCTCTTTAAAAAGGTAACCAAAGTAGCAGTGGAGAGTTCTGCTCAACGAGGATCCATCCTTGCATTTTAATCTAAAATACAAGCTTATTGTGGACTTCTACACAACTCTTCCCCCCAGCAAAGTCTAAAGCATTACAAAAAGGCCAACATTGTTAAAAAGCAGAGAAAGATGACGGGACTTTCTACAAAGTAGAGGTCCCATCTTAATGAGAAAACTAGAGAGGAGTTTGAGCTCTGGACAGTGAAACTGTAAAACTGTAGTAAGGCAGGCCAAGTAAAATTCTCAGAGGCAACTTCCTAGAGACATAAAGCTAACAAAAACCCCCAGATCACAAGAAAGAAACCTGCTGCAGGATGTGAAGGGGAGTAGATGGGTGAGGTGCAAAAAAGCTACGAGGTAACAGCCAAAGGCCAACTGGCTTCTTTAGCTTGGTACCTGTTATGGAAAAGCTTAGACTAGAGGTTTTCTTGCGGGGGGTGGTGGTGGTGTTACCAGCCTGAGGAACCTTATCTGACTGAATTGTCATTAGACGTTGCAGAGCAAATCTGTACAAGGCACTATCCCTTACAAACCTTTCCAGATAATATTTATCCAAGAATTTTAAAGAAACTGAGATATAAAACTGGCAAGTGACTAGCAGCGAGCTGTGACCTGATGCGTAAACTGGCGTCAGTGCCAGAGAAATGAAAGGTGGAAAATGTGATGAGTTTTTTTAAAGACTCCTGGAGGGCTTCAGAGAACAGATCAACAACCTGACTTTAAAAACAGACTTGTTGGGTGAAACTTTACTAAAGAGCAGAATGACAGGCATGTAGGCAGATACAAGAGAGGAGTCGGCATGGCTTTCTGAAGAGAAGAGTCAGGCCTCAGAAATCTAGTGGAGGTATTTCCAGGAGCCAGTGATCATGTGAATAAGTTGGCATAGTACCTGCGGTGTCTTACACACTTTGGAAAAGGTCCCTTGCTGAAGTTCTCGAAGAAAAGAAGCTGTTGAAGAATGAGGAGTGGTTGTTTTCTGGATTAATGACTGGTTAAAAGACAGGGAACAAAAGGAAGAAGAATTTCAGTGGAGTTCCTAATAAATTACTTGGAAAAAGGATGAATAGCAAGATGACAAAGTCTGCTGATGATACAGAATTATTAATAACCAAATTATCAATGGTCATCAAAGCCTTGCAGGAATCTCGCAGTGAGGTGGACCAGGACTCTTCAGTTGAAAATGAGGGGGGAGTGTGTAATGTGGTAAGAGCATGAAGAGTCGCAGCAGTTTGTAGGAAGCGAGCAGGAATGAGGACCTCATTGTGCTTGCTAACGTAGGCCATGGGCGGTCAGCAGGCACCAGGCAGAAAGAGAAGGTAAAAAGGAGAGACTTCTTAACATCATTAATACTATATATATTGTATTTGCCATATTATCGGTACTGCTACTTGTTTGTTGCCTCATACCATGTTTTTGAAAGCCAGATGTGTAACCTGAGTCCTCAGGCAGATGTGAAGGAGTATTCCCTATCGGAAGCCACCCAGCCCTGCTGCCGGCACGACTTTGGGCTTGGGAATCACGGCCGTGCAGCTCATCACACTATGAATGTGCTCGATGGCGTCACTGGCCCTTTTCTTCCACCTCTGGGCGTTTGCTAATGGCTGCCCTCAGGGATACCATGGTGGGCTGGGTGCACCTTTCGCCTGGCTGTATGGCTCTTATGTTTTTCTTAATTTTTGTCGCTTGTTTTCAACAGGAGTAGCTGGAGAACTGCAGCTAGTGAGCTGGGTGAGCCCGCTGGGATGCCTGCCTCTCCAAACAGGAGAAGGGCTCTCAAATCAGTGGTTATCTTGAAATTTTAGCCCAGCTGGAGAGTAAATTTAATGTGATTATTTTTATGGCCCGTTTCCTCTAGTTTATAGATCTAACCTAGAAAATAAACCACAAGTCAGTGTCTCTTGGCATCAGAAAGGCATGGTTTAACCAAAACTATGGCAGTTCTGCTTGTTTTCTTGGCAGCAATACTGAGAAGCTGGGTAGTGGAGCAGCTCCTCGGCTGACGTTGCACAACCAGACCTTTATGACCTTTCATCAGAGTCAAAGCAAGCTGGGGAAATACAAGTGTGTTCACAATGTCTTTTATTGTTTTTTAAAGTGGAACTGGTTTGATTGGAAGTTTTCACAGCATATTTGTTTGTGTTGCAAATGAGATTTGCTGATCTGTTATGGGACATCACCCCTTTTCCTGTCCTTCTGGCCTCCAGAAATTGGACAGATTTGGGATATCTTGGTCAGTTCAGTTCTGTCTCACAATCTCCCTCCCATTTGCATTTTACTCTGAACCCATTTTTGAGATGTATGTTAAGACTGTCCTTCAGCTTACCTTTCCTAGGTCTGGGAATGGTATATCTCGCTTTAAACCGTAGGACAAATCCAGTCAACATTCAAACAAGGACATAAATAGAATGTTTGAAGTGTTTTCTTGTAGTAGATCAATCCTCAGCCAGGACGGGTTGATAAAGCATTTCATCCATTCAGCAGAATTATTTGTGTTTGCTTTTCCTCCATCTCTCCCCGCCTCCTCTTTCTTGAATTTGAATTTCAGCTTCTAAGGCACAACACTTGCATTCCGTAGAAATTGATGCTCCTTGTTTCTCCCTGCCCCATCTTCTGCCAGGAGAGGTGAAGTAGCACCGACTCCATCTGCAGCCTGCCAAAGCCAGCGCCTGCTTTTAATCAGAAGCAGGCTTTACAGTAGAGCTGTGGGGATCTGTGATTTCACCCGCGTTTGTCCCTTGAGGTTTAAATTGTAGCAGGACTCACCTGTCCCTGGAAATAATGCTCAGCTAAATCATGGAAAAGGCTTATTTTGTGTCAGCATTTGTCCTTAATGTGGATGGGGAGGTTGCCACTTTTGGGGTTATTCGGGTTGTTTATTTTTCTTAAGCTATTGCACACTGTGCCCCAAAGGGATCTGGGGCTCCGCTTCCCGCTTTGCAGCAGTGTTTGGCGAGAAGCCTTAGGCACATGTGTGGGATATGACCATCCCGGTAAGAGGCTTTTTGAGACATCCAGTCCAGCCTTGCAGCTGGTACGAGATTGCTCAGAGGAGGTATCTTTCACTGTTCTATCTGGTCTGGTTTCAAGGGTGTAAAGTGCCTGAAGCGCTCCTCCTGGGAAGACTGTACCGTACAGGGTCGTTGGGCAAATAAACCGGCTCCAGAAGGGTTAAAGGCATCTGCAGTTGTGGTTCAGCTGTTCGGTTTTGCTGTAGATTGCTCTTTGATGGTAAATTAGGGTAACATTTTTTTTTTTCCAGAGATGTCACTTTTAATTCGTCCCATCTCGCATTTATTAATGGGTTGTGACATGCTGCGGGTACAGGGAGGAACTGGAAGGTTTTGTGTGTTGTGCTTTCATTATGTAAATGTAAACAATCTCAGCAAAGAAGCAGGGACGTAATATCTGGGGTATGAGGATGCGCATAACTAAGAAGCAATTGATCAGTGCGGTGGTAATCTGCCAAGAAAGGTGCTGGGTGCTGAGCTGCTGCTCCCCTCGGCTCCCCTGGATGCACTTGGCAGCAGTGGGGGTCGTTCATCAGTAAACTGGGGCACTGCGTTTTGTTCATCTCCACCGAAGTGTTTTGCCTTCCCGCTGACCGGCAGCGTACGTACGGTCCCTGGCGCGTGGGATTGAATTCCTGAAATTGGCAGATAGAGGAATTAAATACAGAAGCAACAACTTTTCAGTAAGAAGTGTGCATTTGTATAAAATACATGCAACAGTGCCTTTAATGCACATGTACATACATGTATGTGCATATTGAGTATATTTTTGTGACCATGTGTGCTACTAAGTAATTTGGTAATAAAGTAGTGCATAGAATCATATGTAAAAAAAAGTTAAGTGATGCATGTAAGGAAGAGCAACTTTCCAACCTGGGTGCATAAGACTGGGCTCAGCACTAAATTTGGGATGGGGTGGTGGGGTTAAAGCATCAGGCTCTGAGCACGCCAGCTCAGTGCTTGCTAGCAGTCAGAAAAGAAATCAAAAGTTAGGAACTGCTGGGAACAGAGCAGAAAACATCATTAATCCCCTGCAAATCCATGGCATGCTCGCATCTCGAATCCCATTGCTTTTCTTTCCGCCCCTTCCCTCCCAACACATACACGCTGCCACTGTGGTTGGTGGCGTCAAGTGACAGAGCACCTCTATGTCGTGACACGTGCATCAATACTTACCGAGGCAGGCTCGTTTGGGAGGGAGTCAGGCAGCAGCGATGGGTTTGCGGTGCGAGGGGGAAGGACTGCAAGCCCAACACGGTGGGTAACGTGAGGGGTCTGGCTGGTGGGACCTGGCCACTGGGTCGGGGCACAGAAGGCATCCTTTAGGGACAGGGGCTGCTTTGCTGTGTGACGGTGCCATGTCCCCCAGGATTGTCATGGGTAGCATGGATTTGGGAACAGAAACTTGGAGAACTCTGGAGAGAAGAAACCTCCCTGTCTGCAGGAGAGTCTATAGACGGTCTTGGCATTGCGTGTGTTTAAGCACAGTGATAGATGTCAATTAAGCAATCCACAGCCCTTTTGTTGGCTTTTCAGGTATTTTTGAATCGCATCCAAAGGAATTGCAATTATAACTGCAGAAACTTGTCTCCTCGAATACCTGCAGAAAAAATATAATGAACTGTGGGATTCATCTGAAGCTGGTCTCGAGGCAGAGCGCAGAGATGCTTGTAACTGATATTTGTAAGGGCAGGAACCATTTACAAAATGTGAGTCGAATCTGGATTTGGACTTGGATAGTTCTTTTGTTACAAAATGGGCAGTTGTTCCCATCCAGTGATTTGTTTTCTTTCTTCTCCTTCCTTTTCCGCCCTTCCCACATGTGGAGTATAGGAATTCCTGTCTTTGGTGATCTGGCTCCGTGAGGGTATGATTTGGGTCACCCTCTGAACTCAAGTTGTTCAGCTGAACCCCTACAGACTGAGGCTATGTCATTTTACACAGCTGTAATCCAAGCCCCTCCACTTGTATCTTATCCCAGCAGTTAAACAAACTGTTCATCTTTCTTCTCCTGGCAATGCTTCAGAATCCAGTGTTTAACATACTGCTATAATCGAGGGCTCCAACTGCATCCCGTTGGTGTGGATGTCAGGGCAGGAATAGCAGTGTAGATTGGGTGTTTTCCTGACACCTGGCCCTCCTTCTGTGACTCTAATCTGAAGCCACGAGATAGATATAGATATATATAGATAGATATATATATATACACACACATATATATATATGGCAATTTTCAGAGTGGGAGTTTTTTGGAGCCTAGAGACCCAGGACCAACGTCTTTCATTAGCCATACCGAGGCTGGGGGCTGTGCTGCTGGTGGCTGTTACAGGGAAGGAGGAGCCCACGGGGATATTAAACGTGTCCTAGTTTTTTTATAAAAAGACCCAATAATGATATCATTTTCTTGTTGCACCAACTGGTTACAGTTGCAGTGACAAAGGCCAATTGTCCTCTAGTGGGTATGGCTTCTTGCGGGACAGAAACTACTGTTCTCCAAAGCAGGGTAGTAAATTTCTGCAGAGAGATTTTTGAGTCGGGCACAGTGTCATCTGTAGACCAGGAGCTGGGTATCCAGGCTGAAAGAGGAGCACGGATCTTTGCCGCAGAAGTGCCATGCTGTGGCTGGTTAGATAGCATGGTCAGCATGACTAAAAATGGGCCAAGAAATCCTCCTGTCTCCTGCTTTGAATCTCTCAGTACAAGGCATGAAAGATGGGGTGCATCTTCTTCACCTTCAGACTTCTGTTTTGTATTTGAGTTGGTTCTCTGGACTCGTGGAGAGACGGGCGCGTCTGAAATGCCCCCTGGTCTGTGCTAATGCCTGCCTTGGGACAGGGTGAGTTTCGGCTGTCCTGGTTCTTCGCAGCACGCGTGGGTAG
This sequence comes from Sagittarius serpentarius, assembly GCA_034782735.1. Taxonomy (NCBI): domain Eukaryota; kingdom Metazoa; phylum Chordata; class Aves; order Accipitriformes; family Sagittariidae; genus Sagittarius; species Sagittarius serpentarius. The sequence goes on along the minus strand of JAVKLA010000036.1, from coordinate 24,257,033 downwards.
CTCAGCTGCAGGCGTGACATTGGAGATGCCAGACTGGGGCCAGTGAAGGCCACGAAGACCTTTGCTGTTTCTCTCATTTTGTTTACCCCGGCGTGCCTGGTCTCGCGGTTGATGCCCAAGATGTTTTCCGTCAGAAAAGCATCCACAAGCACTGGGAGTGGCAGGCCAAGCCAGAGGCGGCTTTCTGAGCTGAGACTGCTTTGAAGAGCCTGGGGCTTAATGCAGTTCAGAGCGGCTCTGGGTGGCTTCGTTTTGGTGGTGGCTCAGCCTGCAGCTCCCCCTCGCAGTCTCCCCGGGTGTCACACACGGCTTGAAAGGCGGGTGGTTTGGGTGGGAGAGTAGTACAGAGCTGCAGGAACTCAAGAGTGGAAGTTGGGTTTGACTCCCCAGCAACTCCTGGGTCTTCAGCAGCTGACACGGGGACTGGCGCTGGAGGTGGGCTGCGGTTTGAGGGATTTCCCCTGCTCGCTGCCAGCCCTTGACGCTGACGTTGAGGAGGGTGGGGCGAGCCGGGGTTGCAAATGTGAAACGTGGGGAGAGCGTGGCCTCTGCCGTATTGTCTCCTCTTTCCCAGCAGAAGCTTTCCTGGGAAGTGTAGGACCTGGAGACAGAGCACTGCTCGCACGGGTGAGGAATGGTGTCCCATCAGCGAGTACTGCAGAGCTGTGCAGGTATTTAAGGGTACTGCAGAGCTCCTGCAAAGGGGTGCTGCGGTGGGGACCTGCAGGTAGTGCTGGGGACCAGCATCCTCTGCCCGAGCATCCCTGGCCTGCAGCTTAGCCTGTGCAGTTGAAATGAACAGCCAGCCTCCCTGGCTGCTCCGGCACCCAGGCAAGCCCTGCTAATGAGGAAAGCAGAGGAAGAAAACTCAACTGGGCAAATTTCCCTGGAGCTTCCAGCGTGAGTCACGTTCCTGGCGCAGGAGGAGATTATCAAGGCAAATGTGTTAATGTTGCTAATAGGCAGGCAATAAATGGCGATGCTAAGAGATGTCACTGCAGAGATCTGACTTGATCTGTTGTCGGAATGACTCTCTCTCACCATGAAACCTCCCAGCACATCCTCCTGGCAGAGGCAAGCCCCGGGTGAGGGGGGACTCACCGCTGGCCCCCTTGGCCAGGCAGGTGTTTTCTCCCCTTTTACCTCCTGCTGTGGCAGAAGGTAAGAAGTTTGCTGCTGCTTCCAAGTATGGAATACAGGAAATTACATGTTTGAGACGGAGCGTTCCTATGTCCGAAATAACCATACTGCGTTATTCCCCAGTGTGAAATTTAATTACGTTCCGTGACAGTGAATTTAATTATGCCCCATACTGCAGTGTCCTGGGTGGAGATTTAATGAAGTGGTGGTGTCTGTCCGGAAGGGAGTTCTTTTCTTTGCCTTTAAAATAAGCATCCTTTGTTGCCAGTAGTCCGTGTTGCTTCTTCCCCTTACTTTGTCTGCTGTGGCAGGGGTTTTAATAAACCTGCTAAACTGAAGCCATTGCTGTCCCAGCAAGCGACTGTTTTTCAGTAGGAATGGAAGGCATAAAGCAAGCGGCTAAATTGGAGCAGCTAAATGGTACCAGGGGATTGGAATGACATTTTGGCGTTGTCCCTCATAAACACACAAATGCAATTTCTCTGTTACAAAAAGGGGAGGCAGCAAACTTGGAGGAGAGACGAGTCCTTCAGCTTCTCGCCTGCCTGCGTTTGGAAGAGGCTCTAGCATCACGAGGGTGGACTCTGCCTGCTTGGGTGCTGGGAGACTTTTGATGTGGGGCGCTTGGTGTATAGTGTCTATAAGCAAATGGGTCTTTAAATGTACCCACCTGTGGTCCCCCCACGTCAGTGTGACTCGTGGGACCGACACGCAGCTGACAACTGAGCCAATTTTGTTGCTCTATTTAGGAGTCTAAAATTAGTTTTGAAAATTACGGCTTTGTGGACTTCCCCTTCGCCACACAGGAAATCTGGGGCAGAGGCAAGAGCTGCAGCTGACTTTGGGCCATTGCTCCTACCACAAGCCCGTCCTCCTCCCTTTGCTTTGGGAGGGCTTGGTTCAGGGCCCGGGCTCTGACTCGCGGCAGCAGGGTCACCTGGAGGGGTTACAGGTGACTGAACTCCTGCAGGGGCCTCTGGGGTCAGAGACCCCCACTTGGTAGACCCTGACTTAAATAGCTCATATTCGGGATGTATCTGGGAGGGATGCATGCTTTTAATAGCTCTGTTGCTTATTAGCAAGCCACAGTGAGATTTTCGAGACCCGCTAGTGACTGCCAGTGTCGGCAGGGAGGGGAGAGGGACTGAGTTTTCCAGCAGACAAGCCTTCCAGATGCCTGGGGGTATTTAGCACCTTCTGGTAATTGGCATCTTCTTGGCACTTCGCACACGTAAGAATGGGAGCAGCGTGCACCGGTCACGCTTCTGAATATGGGACTCCTCCAAATACCCTGGCGCTAATTCACAGATAAACTATAATTACTGGGTATTCACTGAATGCAGAGTGCTTTTGCTCTTTAGATTCCTTCCTTCACTCTTTGCATTCAGTTCTAACTTCTAATAATCTAAGGTTAAACTGTTCAAGTGTGTAGGTTGTCCGGTTACCCTTAATTAGAAGACCTGTCTCTGTTGTGGGCTTCTTTAGCCACCCAGCCAAGAAGCTGATGCGATGTTGTTTTCCCTGACTGCACAGAAATGCAGGGAGTTATTTGAGGAAATCTGAAAGAAACTGCTTGATTTTTTTTTTTTGTTTTTTGGTTTTTTTGGGGGGGGAGGTGGGTGGGTGGGGTGTCTATACTTAGTTTAAACACATCGTCAAACTATAATAAATGTTTCCTAGCCAAGAAGATTCCACAGAGAGATTTGGGGTGTAATTACAAGGGAGGCAGGAAAGCAGTGCATGCACATCTGCAGTAGCATCCAACCACTGCATTTCTGAGTAGGAGTTGACTTGATCTGCAGCCAAGCTTAAATGTTCAGCAGCTCCCCAAGTCGTGGCCTCTCCCGTGAAATGCCATGTTCATGGTGTAGTAGGTAGGCGACTGGATCTGCTTCACCCTGCCTGGCAAGAAAAGTGAAAATACAAGCAGATGATAGGATTTCAGCAGACAGGGGGTTGGAGGGGGGAGGATGCCGTGAGTTTTCACGCGCGCAGTGAGCTTTCTCCTAAGCTTGCTGAACTTTGGCTGTTGCGGTTGTGAAATTGGAAACTTCATTATATAACTGTGGTGTAGCTATTTCGTAATAAAATGTTCTTTTTGAGAGAACTTTGGTTCGCTCGGGTCAGAAGAGTGAAAATGAGCTACTGAAGACAAATTGGGGAGGGTGGGTCATGGTCAAGGTAAACCTGAAACCTGAAATGCTCGGGCAAGGAAGCCCTGATAATCTTTGTTCCGCAATATCAGAGTTGATTGGAAATTGCAAGTCCAGCAGCAGCAGTCCTTAATGAATCTATCAAATCGGGATGGATTGACAGGTGATACTGTATGACTGGTAAATGCAAATCTAAGTGATTTTTGGACCCACACATTTATTGTATAATTTGAGTTACACAGCGGAGTTAATGTAGCACTAACACACAGCCAGCTCAGTGCAGAGAACGCAACAGCCGGTTACCCACACCCAGTAATGCAGGTTTTGTTGAAAAATAGGCGAAGTCAGGCTATGAAACACTCCTGGCTATGGAGCAGGCCCAGCTTTTGTGCACTCTGCCAGTCTTAACGTGAAACAAGTCCCCAAAGTGGGGGAGGGCGTTTCTTGCTAGGTCCACACAGTGAGGTGGCTGTGGGCTGGAGATAATACTGCCAGTGGAAGGGCAAAGCGATATTGTCTGTAACTCTAGATTCATCCCTGTGCGTTTGCAAGATAAAGAAATTAAATTGTGTGATGTTCCTCATCACGGTCTCTGAAACCCAGGGTGGGTGATCCGTGGACAAACAATGACCTCAAACAAAAATGGAGCAATTTTGAAGTAGCACGAGGATTTGCTGCACTGTATGTGTTCATGTTTATATTCACGCATTTTATTTTGTTACGGATTTATAGAAAATTAAAGGAAATCAAAACACCAGTTTACTTTTAAGCTTCACTGTCACAGGCAGATTGGAAGAGGAAGCCATCTGTATTTTGGTTTCAATGTCTAGAAATGGAAGAAACGGAGCCCAGGTCTGGATTGGCAGCCCTGTTGGTGCTGGCTTTTCAGCTCCCATAGCAGGAAGGGTATTAGACAGGATTTCTGAGTGGTGTAAATAAGCCCCCCGGGGCATTTCTCATGCTGCGGGGCTGTGCTGTTTTTTGAAATAATATCTAGAATTAAAATGTGTATGGTTTCGTTAAGTCCACTGCAGAGCAAAGGATGGCAAGTCTCGTCTTTGGCAGGGGAGCCGGGAGAGGGCAGGTCTCCGCGGGGGCAGAAGGGATTTAAGACGGGGGCACTACCCAAAGCCAGTTGTGCTGCCAAGGTCCACCCGCTCCATTGTCAGCTGAGAGGAGGAAAGAAAAAGCCTACAGGCATGAGAGGGGTTGCTGTGGTTTTGTTCTCTGTGGGGTGGGTGTGAAAGCCTTAGCTGGGGATTCACAGGATCCTCTTGGGCACAGGGGTGGAAGGGCTGGGAACGAGTACTTCTGGCTTTGTCAGGATCGGGTTGGTCACTTGGCTTAAGAAAAGGGGAGAAAAACAACTCGCTGCTTCCTTGTCCTACCAGCTCACCAGTGTCCCCAGACCTTGTTCCTTCTGCTGGTGCCCCGGTGTCCCGTACCAGTACGCTGGCGGCACTGGAGACCTTCAGCGTACCTTTGATCAGCTAGTCGGGGAAAAACCCCGTCACCTCATTTCTTCTTCCCGAGTTTGAGCTGGGCATGTGTAGGGATCCCGTTCCCTCTTTCCACACCTGCTGTCTTATCTCTGGAGTTTGATGCGCTTCGAGTGGTGTCAGGTCCTCTGGAGCCGTGGGGTGCTGGGAGCGTTCGGAGCGAGGGCTGAGCATCTGTGTGCTGCTGCTGGCACCCGACCTGCGCAGGGCCGGGAGGGCAACGCGCTTCTGCTGCTGACCACAGCTGAGGACGGGCTCCTGGTAGGGCAGGGCTATCGCAGTAGCGTCCACAGCGTGTGCAGACAGCTCTTGTGAATGCAGCTTGGAGAAAAGGATTAAGATGCATGGAGTATTTGGAAGTCACACAGTTTTACTCTTCCCTCTAAAATGTGTTTTCCTTTCAGAGATGTATGTTGTGAGCATAACGGAGTCTCAGCTCTTCTTCTTTTTGTCTTCCAGAGTAAGGAGATTGGCTTACAGATGCATGAAGAACTCCTGAAAGTCACCAATGAGCTTTACACGGTGAGTAATGAGCTGATCCTACCCGTGCCTAACCTGTGCAGCGAGGGGAACGTAGGCAGCGTCATTTGTTGGAACAACATGTCTACTCAGCGTTTCGGTGACTCGAGGAGGCTTGCTCTCCCTCCTGCCATCCTGCAGTACAGCCCGTTCGTTCCTCCTGCTTTTGTTAGAAGCATGTCACTCTTCACTGGTTTTGACGGCTGCAGAGGAGGGTTTCCCAGCGGTTCTGTCGTGAAGGGTTTCTGCGGCCGCATCAGACAGCGGATCATGCCACATAACAGCTTCGCTTAAGCATAAATGGAGATGTTTTGGGCATGATCTGGTGTGATCCCTGATGTCTGTAATGCTCTCACCTGCCGGGCCTTCTACACTGTGTTGCCTTTAGGCCGATTTCAGTTTTCACTTGGCTGGTGATTTCTACCAGGCGCTAATGGCTCAGAAGTCATGCTCGGAGTTGGCAGTGCCAATTTGTGGCTGAAACCTGACCTGCGCATGTGGGTCTGGTGGCCTGTGGATGATGGCTGAACACGATCTTCTGCTGGGGAATGCATTAAAGTTTTAGCTCGTGCGTGCTCAGCTTCATCTCCCTGCACCAAGGAGCACTTTGGTTGTGGAGCTGTTTCTGCGCCTCCAGGTGAAATCGTATGCTGTTATTCAGGACATTGCTCTTTAAGCAGGTTTTCATAGTAGGGCAGTAAAAAAAAAAAAAAATCTTTGTGTTGCTTCTGTCTCTTGCCCTGTAGCAATTGGATTTTTTCATTTTATTTGTGGTTTAGGATCAACAAAGCAATATAAAGTCTGTCTTGTGTTGGAAAATTGGGACGATATATTTGCTTTCTTTGGTTGTATCTGTTACTGGTACATAAATAACGCTGCAGTAGGTTTATTCCTAAACAATCATATTATTCCATCTTTTTGAAAAATAAGCCTAAACAACAGAGCAGGAATGATATTATTGGAAATTTCTGCCATAAATCTTCTCTTAACAGGTTGGTTTCTGCATTGGTTGTTGAAGGATTCAGTTCTTCTGAGACCTGCAGTGTGGGTGGACAGCCAGGTTGGATTAAAAAGCCTGCCTGAGATTTGGGAGTGCGTTGTTGATGGTTGAATGTCACAAGCTGTGTTTAGTGGTGGTGACTAATTAAGATTAATTACAACAGCAGCATGACAGGTGCAAAACAAGGAGAGACTACCAAGGGCTGGGCTGACCTTAATACCTGTGGACCAGTGTACTTGGAACCCAAACACGGGACAGGAGCATCACCTGAGGGACATGGTTGGGTTAGTTTGAGGATCAGAAGTGTGCTGAGGTCTGAAGTGCGTGCGGTTGGCCAAGGAAGAGCGTAGAGAGTAATTTTGCTCCCGCTGAGTCCGCGGCAAAACTCATCTTCACTGGAGCTGAGATTTCCCCCCATTCACTGCTTTGCTCCCACGTGCTGAGCAGACTGTGTTTGAATGGCGAAACAGACTGGAACGGCTGGAAGAGCTTTGTGTTTTCTTTGAACTGACCTTGCTGCTAAGATAACAAACCAACTGTGTCATCTGGCTGGGAAGGAGCAGGGAAGATACGCACTTGTTTCAGAAAAGCCGATGAAACATGACGAAAAAGCAGGCTCTGTTGGGCAAACAAGATCATCTTAAATCTGTTCAGTGCAAACCAGCTCCCCTCCAGTCAGTACTTTTCTCTCCTTGAGACATCAGGTGAAGCAGGCTTAACTCCGTACGTGGCTTGCAGGTTGATGCAGCGTGCTGGTGGTGTTCTGGGACATCTTCAGGACTCACTTGGAGTTGGCGTCTTCATTGCAACATGTGGGGCACCCAAGAGCAGCACGTTCAATAACCGTGGCTGCTGACAAAATCAGGTACAGAATAAGGACCCCTGGCTCAGCGGACACCGAGCTGCCTCTTGTAAAATGTCATTTGTCTGCTGTCAGCGCAGGGAAGTCGTTTATCTTGCCTACGGCCAAGCCTTGTGTCCATGGTACATCTGTGCCCTGGCTAGGCTGCTTTTTGAGCTTTTTGGAGGGGAATTCTGTGCACTGTGTGGAAACTGTATAATTGTTTACAGGCTTCTCAGGCATTCACTGTCTCAAACTTAAGCCAAAATAACCGAATTGATTTTAATTCAGCCGTGTTGCTGTTCCGATGCGAGTCACCCTGTGGACTTTCTGTGTGGAAAGAACGAAACCCAAAACCTTTGCTGATTTTAATTAAAAAGGAAGTAGATAACTTGCATTTCTGAAGTAGGAGTTGCTTGTGAGCAGTTTTGCACAGAAATAATTCAGCTGTGAATTAAAGCCAGCTTCATTCTTCTGATTCCTGGTTACAGACTGCAGCAGACAGATACCAAGTTGGGAGTCTGTAAAGGTTGGAGATTCTTCGTTCCTCTGCTCACAGGTCCCTTTCTGTATTGTATATATCCCCATCTGAAGAAGTCAGGCCAAAATATCAGGGTGAGAAAAACAGTAAGCCCAGAGCACCATTCTGGTAGCGTTTTCTGTAAGCTTTGGCAGTGATGTGGGATTTGGTGCATGGCACTAACCATGAGCTATTTGACGTATGGGCTTTGTTTGCCGTAATGCAGGGACATGGCTATAGCTGAAGGCAGCACGTTGAAGTCCACAGAAGTGCTGTGATGTCAACCAGTGCGATTCTTTGTCACAAGGTATTATGGAAGAGCATTAATAACTGTGAAATGAATTGTATTAATTAGAAGAATTTCTACAGATACATTACCCAGGTTAAAAATTATAGTAATAGCCGTTGTTCCCTGTGTAGCAGGACATGAATTGGTTGGAGGAAGTTTTTCCTTGCCATCGGGAGGGCTGCGATGGGGGAGGCCATACCTCCGGGTGTTTTCTGAGAGTGTCATGCTGTAGAAGTCATTGACTGTGTCACAGGGTAGAAACGTGTTGATACATTGCTCTGTATCACACCATAGAAATGCTCGGAAAAGAACACGTTCGCTTTCATGCTTTCTTAAAAGACCAGGGAGATGGCGGTCAGCATCCATTGGCCTGATGGATTTGTCCCTTTCTTAGACCTTATGCTATGGGGGGGGTCCTGTCGGTTGTGCCATAGGCTCCATCCGGAGAGGAGGGGACTGGGGTCTGGCAGGCTTTCACCTATGGCCGTGCTCATCTCGGCCTACCCTGTGCGCTGGGCTTGTGTTTTAGTCTCCTGGACTTCAGGAGTGCCTAAACCTGTGCTTAACATGGGTCACCTGGCTTCTGATCTGGCTCCTCTGCTGTGCCAGCACCTTAATGATGAGCTGTTCGGAAATACAAAGCACTTCTAGCTGAAGACAGCAAACAATGCCATTTATGGCTGGTATTTTGGCAATGGCCTTTATCCAGAACATGTTATCAATATTGGAAAACACAACTTGTGTTGTTCAATAACTAATGAACATTGGAACATATTTTTCTCCCTCCACTGCAGCTAATTAACTTATTTGCAGAAAAGATCCCAGGGACGCAGCTGTGACAGTTTTTCTTTATGTCACAATAGTGTGAGACGTGGACAGCGTGACTCAATTGCAAGTGCTGAGAAGGCACGAGGGAATTGCGGATCACAGGGCTGATTGCTGCAGTGCAGGTAGTCCCCATTTGAAATTAAGTCAGATCTTAAACCAAACAGAAATATCCCCCGAATTGCCAAGCGTGAGCTGTGCAGTACGGCAGCTGATGAGGAGCATGGTCGGCACAGTGAGCTGTTTAAGGCATCTGTTTCAGCAAGACGGATGCTGAAGTCTGGCGAAAATATTTTAACATGATCATGTTAGGTCCTTTGCACTTTATTAAAAGAGACTTTCAGAGGAGTTTTAAACCTGGTTCCCGTGTTACCTTTTCAGGTTCAAGCAGGGATAAATTATGGAGGAGGAAAAAGGGCCTTCGTTAGGGGAAGTTTCTCTGGTCATTGGCAAACAAGTCAATAAGAGCCTGTGCAAAGGTACCAGACCACAGCGGGGCGTGGACCCCCCTTGCGACGCGCTGCGCGGTGGAGTCCTGCCTTGTGCTCTGGCTGCCGACGTTCCCCTTGCAGCCGCCGGAGCCGTTGGCGTCCCCGGGCTACAGCAGCATGTCCCCAGGCCTGTGGCAGAGCAGTGTAGCCTTGGGTGAATGGAGACAACTGATGAACTGTGCTGAAGTTTTTCCGGTTAGGTAACCTTCTCATAACCTTTAGATTTCACAAAAATCATGCAATTTGGACCACTGTTTAGTTGTTGGGCTTTTGTGTTGCATTGCGTTGGGGCCTCTCTGGGTGCTGGAGAAACCTTTCTTGTTACTGCCCAGCTGCGCTGAAGTGCAGGACTTTTCTTTTTCACTCTCCTCTGAGTTTTTCACAAAAAGATGGAGACAGTGAAGATGAGGAGGGCTCAGCGAAGCCCTCTAGGCTTTCTCCCTAGGAAAAACTCAGAAATTGTCTGTTTTGTGTGTGTCCTGTGACGTTTGCTGCAGAAACTGCAGTTTGAAATATGTGGCTCGAATCCGTGTTAGAATTTGCAGGATTTTGAAATAAAGCAGTTCAGAAACAAGGCACAAGCCTTTGCTCGCTATTCCTTGCAGTTGCCTAAAATTGTTAACTCCCAGGAATGGCACATTTGTGCAGGCTTCGATGCGGCACTTGGAGCGCGTTTGCGGCTGACGTTTGTGCTTGGCAAGAGGAGAGATCATATGTTTCAGCCTAACCTTGTCCAAGTTAAACACTCCTGGTTCCTGCTGACAACTGCAGCGGAGGAAAACTCTGTTTTCTTCATTTAGGCTTGTGCAAAGTTGCTCTGCTTTTGTGGGTTCCTGCTCCGTTATAACTTGCGGGCCTTGAGGCTAGCCTGTCCCAGTGCTGTTGCCGGTGGTGGCACTTTGCGTGAGACTGATCTTCAGCGAGAAGTCAGGCATCTCGAGCCTTGTCCAGGCAGCATGAAATAAAACATCCAGATCCTGAAGGGAGATGGTAAAAGGGGACAATGTGACTAAAGGCGTAAAGAGAGAAGAGCGGATGTGTTCTTCTTGCCAGCTCCATTAAAATGATCACCGTGTGCCCTGTGGGCTTTTGTATCTGAAAGGAAAGGCTGTGGTAGAAGTTTTGCCTGCAGGAGTTTTCCTGGCAGTAGATCAGCATCGTCTCTCCAGCATCACTGGTGGCGATCTTGAATTTAAAGGACTAGGTGTTGCTGCAGTCCACCTTGACACTGACTGTGCTTACCGGCAGCAGCAAGGGGAGAATTAAGGGGTGATAGGAGACAAACTCCACTTCTGCCTGGGAATTGCAGCTCCTCCACCTTCAAGATGGGATCTGCTGTCAGGACGGTAGAGCAGGGGTTATGTTGATGGGCTGGCTTAGCAAGTTCAAGTGTAGGAACAGAGGGGTTGGGTCAAAAGTGACTTCAGGTTGACTTTGGCCTCCTCACAGTCTCTTGTCACGGAGATCCTTATCCCATCTGCAGAGCACCGGCAGTTATTTCTCATTTCCCTGTAGGAAGATTACACAGTGCTCTTTGAACGCAAATGTGTGCTGGAGGCACATCTCGGCCTGTCCCTGCAGCGGGGACTGAGTGGGGACAATGGTTCTTAGGCCAACTCTGTGCCATTTCGAAATAGGGCTAGTGATGGGGTTAATTTTGTGGGCTTTTCCTTCCCATCTCATTGTTCCTTAAAGCCATAGTGGCTTCAAACAGCCCTGGCACAGCTGAGACTGCTCTGTGCTGCCCACGGCTGTCATCTGCTCATGCACGGATGCTTCGTGCGGCCATGGGGCGGGCGTCTCACAACCTCCTGTTCCCTCAGGTGATGAAGACCTACCACATGTATCATGCAGAAAGCATCAGTGCTGAGAGCAAGCTGAAGGAGGCGGAGAAGCAGGAGGAAAAGCAGTTCAACAAGTCAGGGGACATCAGCGTGAACCTGCTGCGGCACGAGGACAGGCCTCAGCGGCGGAGCTCCGTCAAGAAGATTGAGAAGATGAAGGAGAAGGTGGGTGAGAGGGCAGGACGGGGGAGCCAGGCTGGGGTCGGGGCTCCCTGCCGGCAGGACGGTTTGGCTCCGGCCCTGTCTGTTCCCGTGCAGCCGTTCCTGTTTCCCTGGGAAGGGGTTGGGGAGGCTGTCAACGCGTGTGTGTGTGTGTGTGTGTGGGTGTGGCCGGGGGGGTGGGGGGGGGGTG
>JAVKLA010000036.1:24203008-24245211 GCA_034782735.1 Sagittarius serpentarius | reverse complement strand
TGTGTGTGTGTGTGTGTGGCAGGGGGGGTGTGGGGGGTGTGTGTGTAGGGGGGCGTGTTTTGCAGAAGGGCAGGCCATAATGAGTCTCTTTACTGCGTCCTGGCTGTCGAGAAGTGCCAGAACCAGCCGCGAGCAAGGAATGGGGACAGGGGACATCGGGCAGTGCAGCCTCGGGGGTGGGGGGGTGGACCCACCCCAGAGCTGGATATATAAAATAACAGTGTTTCTTCCTCCACAGACTGTCTGGGAGTTAAAAGTGCGGCATTTAGGTGGATTTGCTAGTCAAAACACTTCACTCCATTCCAGGCTGAGCAAATCCCCCCAGATCTCAGGATCTCCAAAACTGTAATTTTTCTGTTAATTTTGGAGAAAAAGCAATCGCTTCCCCAGCTGGGATGCGTTTGCTTGCATGTTGACCCAGCACAGGGACATGGTCTAGCAGCACGCTTCTTTGAAGGCTTAATCTTTTGTGCTAAACCTTTAGACTAGTGATCTGCCTGAGCCAATGTCCCAGATCTGAGCACATCTGCTTTCCTACCGAGTTTTGAATTCTGAGTCCTGTTCTAAATTTTGTAGCTCGGGCCTCTGGGCCAGATTCCACTTTGATACAGCTGCATAAATCTGGAGCAAGTCCAAATGTATGTCAGCGTTTCTGGGAGGAAGATTTGGCCCTCTAATTTTGATTGATGCCAAAGCCTCCACGAATGCACAGATGAAGGAAGAGCAGCTGTGCTCGGGATGCACTGAGTACGTCTGAGCAGAATGTGCTCATTGTGTGTTGGCTGATGGTACGAGGGATGTTCAGATGTGATCTCCTCCATCCTGGCGAGGGTGCCTGTTTTCAGACCCGATACCAAATTTTATTAATTAAGACGACACACCCAGGCCGCAGGGTGCTGTGGGGCCCTGCGGCAAGAGAAGCTGTGAAAGCAGCATCCTGTTTGTGCTCTGACACTCCATTTTGCTTTTTCAGAGACAAGCCAAATATTCCGAAAACAAGCTGAAGTGTACTAAAGCCAGGAATGACTACCTGCTGAACCTGGCAGCCACCAACGCAGCTGTCAGTAAATACTACATCCACGACGTCTCTGACCTCATTGATGTAAGTGCTTCCTCCCCCTGCGTGCATCCTGGCCGTTTTCTACTGATAAGCGCATGGCTAAATCTTAAGCACAGTTTGGTCCTTAAGTGCACTCTCACGTGGTGGTAATGAAGGGGTATTTGCTTGGGCTTTAAAATATGCTTAACAGGAGCCTGAAAATGTGCTGTAAATTTGGATTTATTTTTTTTTTCCCCTGTGGTGGTTTTCTTTTTCCTCCCAGCTGCAGGCACGCATTTCATTTTTTCCCCCGAGTTGATGTAGGCCTATATGAGCAGAGCTAGAGCTGTCATTCTGCGGGACTTATAGAATCACAGAATGGTTTGAGTTGGAAGGGACCTTTAAAGATTATCTAGTCCAACCCCCTGCCATGGGCAGGAACATCTTTCACTGGATCAGGTTGCTCAGAGCCCCATCCAACCTGGCCTTGAACACTTCCAGGGAGGGGGCATTCACAGCCTCTCTGGGCAACCCTTAAGAGTCAGCCTCCTCTGAACTTTATGGTGGCCACACGATCACACAACAAAGTAATTGACTCGTACTTATGCTACATATAAACTTCTTTCATCAGCGTCTGGAAAAAAAGATGGAGTTTTTCATTATAACTGCAGGGTATGAACCAGCCTGAACCAAACGCCTTCCTGAGCACGTAAGCAGGGGAGTCTGGATTGAACTGCATGGTACGGGCATGTCCAATACACAGTTACGAACTAGAAATTGCTGGAAGGTTTTCTGCACCTTTCATGCTGTATCACAAGCGTGCTAAGGTCTGGTTGTCGGTCTGTATTGGCTCTGTCTTCGGAACCGCGCTGACGTGGTGCTTTCCTCCACGTTAAAGCAACGTCTGCTTTGGCTCCCACACAGCAGGATGTCCTGCGGCTCAGCTTCTCAAAGTCCAGAGCCTTTGGAGGAGAATTTGCCTTGGGCAAGCCAGGTGAGGCTGAGGTTTCCTCCTGGCCCATCGATTAGTCTGCATTTGAAACAGATAAACTCTTGTGAAGATCAGATACATGCTTGTTTTTGTTGTTGAAACACAAGATTTCTTTCTTCTACTACACGCACCTGCAGTTTCTATCAGTATGAGCAGGCACTTGGATCTCCTCCGCCTTGGTGGCAGTTAAGCACAGGGGCTTTCCTTGCTAGGGAGGGTGCTTGCTGAGTTATACCCGAAGTGCTCGTTGCATGAAGTAGCCTCAGGGCAGGAGCTGCTGGAAGCAGGTTTCGTAGTGATGGTAGGAATTAAACACGTGTATCGGGGACTCCTACGAACTGCTTTTAAATGATTTGAGAGAAGGGATTTCCATTTCTTCCCTTAACATAGGCATCTTCACAGTGGTATAGACTGTATGATGCAGAGTTTCTCCCTGCTAGAGTTGCTTCAATGAGCACATAACTAACTGATCTATAAGCACCGAGTTCTGGCTTCATCATTAACCTAAATGTGTAATTCTAAAATGTGCTGGAGTGTTTATTTCCTTTACTAACCACTAATAAATATTTATTCTTCTAAGCATTAATTAAAGTAAGTCTGATGCAAACCCCCCGATGATTTAAAGATTTTGAGATATGATAAAATATTCTTAGCATGTTGCTTTTGTTCTCTTTATTATTTAAGATATATTTAGCCATATTAAAAAAACTAATAATTTGATCGTGGAGACATTTGAATGGCAAGGTATGATAACACCTTGATTTATCTGTGGGGTTTCTGCTTCTGTTGTGTATATTCTCTCTCTCTCCCCCCCCACCCCTCTCTCTCTCTCATTTTTTAAGCAAGAATGACTCTTTTCATGGAGTTTTGGGGACTTTGATTTCCTGGAGAGTTGCCGAGTTCCATTTTAGTTCTGGCTATCTATATTATTCCTCCCAACTTTATTTCCTTGCTGACACTTCCACTGGAGTCAGCAGATGGCTTTTCTTCTGCACTCCAGGAATCGCTTCAGGGGACTTTTAACTAAAGCATCTTCAACTCTGTGCAGCTAAATTCTCCTAATTATATATTCTGTTCACCAAAGAAAACAAAATACCGGATGTGTGAGCTGCACACCGGTGTCCTAATTTTAAATCCCCAAAGGAAGAACAGCTTATTTGAACAGACTTCTGTACAAATTCAGTGTGTTTTGCAAGAGCATGGCAAAAAAGGTTTCGGCATGCTCCAGAAGAAGGGATCCCATTCACTGTATCCCACTAGCACTGAAAGCGTTGAAGGAAAAGGCAGCCATCGGAGCCAGCAGCGTTAGGCTTTCTGTAGGCGTGTAATCCATGTAAAGGACAATGAAGGAAACAGATGGGTTTAGATGTAGTTTTAAAGTTAGTGTTTTAATCTTAGTACATTTAACAATAAGAAGACGGTGCCTTTCCCTCTCAGGAACAACAGTGCTGTTTGCCAACACCAGGTCTGTACCATGGCAGGACGCGGGTCCCCCGCCCTGTGGGGCAGCCCGTCCTTTCGTGGGACGCAGCAGAGGGGCTGTGAGCAGAGAAGGTGAATTTTGCCTTTGATCAAGAGCCAGCAGAGCCCTTGGCTGCAGCAGCGTGAGCGAAGCGAGGCGATGCCGGGCCCTGGGTGTCTGTTGCAAGGGGAGCTGTGTCCGGCGGGAGGAGCGGATCCGCAGGAAGAGAGTGAGTGCCAAGGGGCTTCATGGTAGGAACAGGGTTTTGGTTTAGCTCAAAAACGTTGCTGGCCATGCTTTGATAGGATCCTAGCAGTGTCCGTGTATTGCAGTTATGCAAATTCTCCCGGCTCCTCCGCCCTGTGTCTCCAAGGGGGATGATTAACGATGTACCGGGCTGTCTTTCTGGGGCGCAGGAGGGGTGATGGGGGGCTCCTGCACACCCTTCATATCAAGCATAAATTGCTATGTGCAGTTTTTTGATTTGTACGCAAATCTGAACCGTCAGAACACTGGAGCAGCTAATTTAGCAGCGTTTCCCCCAAATCCCAGATGGCTCAGTGTCATCTATTAGGCACAGCCTTGACATTTCTTGTGCCCTCAGCATCACCACAGAGCAGTGGCTCTTATAACAAAGCCGTTCTGCTAATCTCCCGCTCTGGCGAGAAAGAGGGTCCCAGCTGCTCTGGGAGAGGGCGGAGAGTCCTCCCAGGGCTGCGGTTTTAATGAGAAATGTAAAACTTGATCAGAGGAGCCGTGAAGTGGCACAGAGCGCGTCTATCCCTCCCTCTGTCTCCAGTGGCCTTTTTGTTTTGTCCTTTAGAAAGGAAGAGAAGAATGTAGAGACAGATCAAAAAGTACACCGTTGTGCCTCTTCCCTCGAAGGCAGGCGTGCGTTTGTATTAAAACGCCTGGGTTCGTCTCTCATTTCTGTCGTAAACTATGTGACCAAGTTAATCTCTTTGGCCACGTATGTGAAGTGGAGATAAAGCTGCTTATCTGTCCCTCTGGAGTTCTGTGCAAAATGGCTGCAAAATATTTTGAAGTGGTCACATGAAAGATATCGCTAGATTTAGCAGAGTAAAATGTAATGGTCGGTGTCAATACATACTGATCCGCCAAAACTCGTTCAGCCTCCTGTAAATCCTTTTGAAACAGCAGCTTGCTTCTCTACGGATCGGTGTGTTTGCCATATCTGAGACAAGCAAGCAAGTGAAGGAGGGGGCTTCTGAGGAATTTAATATTACACGTTACTGCCAAATTGTTCGGTCCCTAGAAAACTTAGCTGGTGACATTGTCATTTTTCACACGCAAAGTCAAGTTAGCTTAGTCAAGTTAGGAAACAGAAACAGCAGTTAAAATTGTTGCGTCAAAAATCTTCAGTTGGCTTTACTTACCTGACAGTAGAGCTCTAGGTTTTGCAGCAATGTCAAGAGAGTAGAGGCCAGAAAATACAACATATGTATAGAAGCATAATATATCTTTAAAGAAAGAGTAAAGAAAACGTGAGGAAAAAAGGGAACAGAGCAGAGCAAATAAGGAGAACTGTTTGTTTCCAGCTAGCGCTGGGTACTGTGGAGGACTAGGAGTTAGGCTGCTGTCACTTGGTAATACGTAAAGTGGTTGATGGCAGACTAGCTGGGGTGCTCAGGTCTTACTCCAGGATTGGTCACTTGCTTGAGTGGGGCACGTGGTCCTGCGCCGTGCCAACAGCCTCGGCAGTGGGACTGGCTGAGCTGAGCTGTTGGACGCCGTGGCTGTATTTCGCATGCGGGGTTCAGCCTCCTGAATACGAGGGAGACTGAAAGGTGCTGAAGCCACAGACCGCTGTACTGGGATCTATTTTTAGGCATCTCCTGCAGCTCATGTCATCGTTGTTTCCATCAGTGGCTAATTGCCTGGGCACGTCTGTGCCTGCAGAGCCAGTGCCGGCAGCAGCTTGGCTTTGTGCGGCACTTTCCCCGTGCGAGGGCGCGGGGACGCTGCCCTGGCCTGAGTAGCTCTGTGTGATGCCACTGGCTTTAACGAAGAGATACTGATTTATACAAGTAGAGGGTCTCTTTTGGGGGTTTGCTCTGTTGTTTGAAGCAATTTTTCTAGCATAAAGAGCCTTTCAGTTCCACAAAGGCGCAGAGGTTCCTCCCAGGCTGTCCTTTGAGTGGGCGTTCTGCCAGATACCAGGCTCCTGCCGGCCCCAAGAGCCAGGTATGTTTTATCATGAAACTCCATGCAAAGCATCGCCGTCACCCGACCGTCGTGCGGAGCAGCATCTGTAACTCAAAACTCACGCTCTCCCAGGGAGGAATGCCTGTATGGCAGCTTACCATGCTGTGCGTCTGCAGCTGGGAGATCTGGCTTCAGGGTATTTCAAGTAAAGTCAACAGTGCAGCAATAAAAAGAATACACAGCTTCCATCAGGAGGAACTAGGCTGTCTTAGGAGGCTCAGTGCTCTTTGCTGCACGGCTGCTGTGTCCTTGTTACCCGGCTTCCTGCAGGGGCGGCAGTTTGGGAATGCCACCGGCAGCCGCAGCACCCCAGCCAGTCAGCTCTCCCTGCTCCCGGGAAGGGAGCTCTGGGAAACAGAAAATACATGTTTTTAGGAGGTGCTGCCACTAATTTTGCAGAGAGTTGTGAGATGAGGAACTAGAGATGTCACCCAGCCATCTGAGTGCAAGTGCTTTGCGGTGGGAGGCTGCAGTGGGTGCTGGTGACCGCCGGTGACATACAGTGGCACTCCCATACCTGCGCAGGGGACGCAGGGCTCGCTGGGGTGCCTGAGTTCCTGTGGTGCCCCGAGTTGGTGAAGAGCAAAAACCTCGGCTGCTGTGGCTGCAGAGTTAACCCTCGAGCTTTAACGGTGGGCGCAACAAAACTTGCCTGAGCTTGCAGAGAGCCCCAGGCAGTAGTCCGGAGTTGCCGAGGCACGGCAGAGGTTGTCAGTGGAAATGGGTGACAAAACCAGGAATATCCATTGCCACTAAAAGCTTCATGCATTTTAAGAGAATAAATGGAAGAAAAAGGATTAATTTGTATGATCCTTTTCAACACAGAGCTTCTGTGGATGAAGAGAAGAGGGGAAAGAGGTCCATTTGCTTGACTTCCTTTCAGAAATTTAACAGCATTTTTTCATATACCAGGACCCTGGTTTAGTAAACTTACGTTGCTCTTCTTTTATATGCGGGTTGTTAATAATAGCTACCTGTTTGTAAGCAGGAACCATAAATCATCATACTCTAATAACTAAGCTGTTCTTAGAGTACTACATTAAACTGAAAGAATCCAACCAATACCCGTTTCGTAAATTTTGCCAGCCCTGGCTTTAATAATATGGCAAAACTACATTTTTTTTTTGCCAAAATTTGTACATAGTAAACAATTTATTCCTGACGTGGATACCACAGACATTGGAATTGGCTTGCTAAATTAATTAAGCACGTACTGATTGTTTTATGATTTAGAACTGTCATGCAGTCTGTGAATTTTACTGCCTGAAGACTATGATCGGTCTCTGTCTGATAGACCTCACTAGCTTGGTACAAAAAAGCGACGGTACTTTCCTTTAGGGAAAAGAATTTCTGCTTGACGCTGTGGGCTGCTTTTCCCTGTAGCTTGAAAGAGCAGCCTGAAGGTCTTAACGTCCTTTAAAAGATTAACTTACCAATGCATTCGTCTTAAAATCAAAACAAAACCAAACCATCACCACCACTCCCCAGACAAACAAAACCCCTGACCCCCGAAAAACCCAAATCACTAAACAACCAAAAAACCCCATTAAAAAGCCCTGAGAAAATACACGTGGGAGAGGGAGTTGCTATAGAGAGACTAAGGGGCAAAATAAAATGTAGGTTAAAAATCCTCCAGAAAGAAACCTACTCTGGGGACCATAGAGTTAATTAACTGTAGCTAAATTCAAAAAAGACTACATAATATTTGGCTCTGTAATACTTATAGTTAAGAAACCTTTGATTAGAAGTAATCAAATCTCACGCTTCAGGGCACAAGTCGATTACCATAAGGGTCAGGGACAATCCTGTCCTTCCTCTGCCGTATCCACACATCGTTCCCCATTTGGCTAAAAATAAATCAGTTGTTCAGGAGTTTTTATGTCTTGGTTGCCGCCTCAGGCAAAACACTGAACTTGATGGACCAAGACTGTTCCTTTGGAAGAGATTTATGGTAGCTGTCGAGCGCTGCAAGCCAGGCTGTGGCGTGCGCGGGGGACCCTTCACTCAGTTCAGGAAGCACTTCAAAAACACCTACTTGTCAATGGGCGTAGGAGGAAGCCAGCCTGGCAGCGGACGTCACATCCAGCTGGCGTTACGGCATGGGCTTCCCGATGCCTGGCCTCAGACCGCAAACACCTGATAGTCCCCGTCTTAACGCGTTATGACTGCTTACGTACTCTGTTGTAATAACAGGCACGGGTTTGCTGTGAGTCAGAAATACGGGAACTTACGGAAGGAATCCGAGGTGGTTTGGTCCCGCAGGGTCAAACGTGCGGGTGGCACCCTCGCCCTGGGCAGCCGTCCCCTCGCAGTGCCGACGTCCGGAGTGAGAGCTGCAGCCGAGCCCCCCTCGGCGTGGTAGCTGTCCCCGGGGGCGATGCCAGCGTTGGGGTTTTGTGGGCAGAGGAAGGATTTTGCTGGGGGTGCTGGGCTGCAGGACGCCTCTGCGTGGCGCGGGGACCTGCGTTCTGGTTGGCTTCAGGCTCCCTCAGCACCCTCCTCGTTTGGCAGCGGAGCTGCCCGTTAGGTTTGGATACGCCTCAAATCGCTAAAGCTTAAAAGATGGGGTTGGTCTGGGGGGGATACTGCCTTTATAGTTAAAGTAGGGCACTCAGTGGTCCGCGCCCACTTTCCAGTGCTGAAAAGTTCAGCGACCCTCGAGCCCCCCGGCGCGACGCGGTGGGTGCCTCCATCGCTGCGCCGCCTCCTCTCAGCACTGCTGCGCACCTCAGCATCCCCGATAGCCGGCCCCGCCCAGCGTCAGAGTTGCTGGGGAATGTTAAGGGTAATATTCATCAAAGGGAGACAGCCCTCGCATTTATTTACTTCTTCCCATCTTTTCTGAGCAATTATTTGTGGCTGCTGATGCGTCTCGGCCCTTTCTGCCTTCTCCTGGTGTGGTTTAATTTCCTTTGCTGCCTGGATCCCTCTTGGAGCGCGCAGAGCCTGTTGGTAGTGGTGGAGCGTTGCTTTTTTACAAGCATTTGTCATACCTTGGCTGGAACACCTTTTGTAACAGGGTTTGTTTCAACCCTCTTTTGCTTTGAGGGAAGCGCAGTGGCTGCAGGCTGCAAAGGTGTGACTGTTTTGCTTTCTGCATATTTAATACTTAGCAAATAAACGTTATCCATAAAAACGAGTGAGGACAGAAGCAGTTTGTGTTCTCTTTGAACATGCCTCCTAAGATCTGAAGAGACTTTCAGGCATGAGTTAGGCTCTCTCATAGTACCCAGCATTGTCATGGCCAAGCCCAAACACTATCCTGGTAAAATATTATTTCATGCTTTGTGACAGACACATCAAGTATCTTTTAACTGTTTAACCAGTGAGGAAATGAGACAGATGCATCGGTAGTTTGGAAAGCATTTCACTCTCTGTGGAGCCCGTAGCAGCCTCAGCTATGTAAAAACCCTCAGTGTTTCTGCAGAGCTTTGTCATTCGTATTAAAGCCCATTAGGTTCCTCCGGACCCGCCAGTTGCCATCCTCGCTGCCGTCGCCTCTCTTGTGAAGACGGTGTCGAGCTCCTGGGGCTTGGAGCAGCTGGCCTGGTGCATCGGGGGAACTGCTGTCAACCTGCCCGAATACGCGAGGCGGGCGAACGGAGCAGCAGAGCTGTGCGGGGACGTCTGCCTGTCCCCTGGGGATGTCTGCCTGTCCTGCAAGGATGGGGCGGCTCTCTGCCCGCCACTGAGGAGCGACTGCGGGTCACTGCTGGAGTGCGGCGTGGTTCGGGCTCCCGTATTTTTCCACCCACTGGATGTTGCTTTGTTCTTAAAATGTTGCTTGTTTTCCTGCACTGGTGCAGTTTGGTGCCGCAGTTGTGATCGGTGGCACGGCTTGCTTACTGCCGCGTCGGTTTAGACCGTCCCAGTCCTGATTTTCATAAGAGATCACCCTCGGCATGGCAGCGTGACCAAGCCCTGGGGAAGAGCCGGCTCTCCCTTAGCTGCCTGATTGCTGTTGCCCGAGGGAAGACATTGAGATGCTTGTGCAGGGTTCAGGGCCGAGGCCCCTGTGCCGATGCCGGAGGAGGACCTGCTCTCCCGCCGCGACCAGCCACCCGCAGCCAATCTCTGGCTTTTCTCCTGGCTTTGGGCGAACCTTTTTAATATCTCTCTGTCTAAAATGGGGTTACTGGCGCTGGGGTTACTGGCCAGCATTGGTCTTCTGCAACCTGGCCCCTCCGCCGGTGCAGCTCTGCGGTGGGTGGTGGGAAACACACACATATTTGGCTGGTTCCATGGCGCTTTGGCCACAACCAGCTTGCTTGAGCTCTGGCTTGTCAGCTGATTTCTCAAGTTGAACACTCTAATATTTCCACCCCTTGCAGCGGTGTTACCAGACTTAATGAATTAATATACAAAGAGCTTTGAGCTCTGCAGATGAAAGGCGCTGCAGAAGGGCTAAGGATTATTAGTTGTGGTTCTAATTTATTTTCCATCAAAGGGATGAGAGGGGTGAGAAAATGCCATTTGTTCTGGAGCTGGGAGCAGGAGTTTGAAGTCTTTTTCTTCTTTCTTTTTCTTTTCCCCTCCCCTTTGTGTGTTTCTCTGGGAATTTCGTGGAAGTCTCTGCTCTGTCTTTTCTTCTCTGGGCACCAGTGTGTGAAGCAGCCGGCACAGTGCTAATCACCAGAGACTTCAAGGGCCGTAGCACGTTAGGAAAGGGCCTGCCCTGATTTTCAGTAGCAACTGATTTCTGGGCATTGCAGATTATCTGCTAGCTTCACCACGAGTTTAGCATCAAAGTAAAGGGAAAGTTTCACATGGAATTTTTTCTCAAAAGCATCTGGCAATGCCCTGAGCCGCATCTCCTCGGATTCTGTGGCATTCAGCGATTTTTCCTTTGTAATAGCTCAGTGTTGTATGCTTTGGGAATTCCCACCTCTTGAACAGTGGCAGGTATTTTCTCATGGTATTATTTTTTGCGGTGAAGTAGCAATAATTTGCAGGGGGTGGGAGAACGACAGTGAGGGGATGGGAGGTATGGTGGGAAGCACGTGCAGTCCTGTTTTCAGGGCGCAGAACTGCGGGCGGCTGGTCGTGGCGGGAGAGCAGGTCCTCCCCCGGCGTCGGCATGGGGGTCTCGGCCCTGAACCCTGCTCTGCCCTCGCAGCAGCCCCCGCGGTGCCGGCTTGCCAGCTGCCCGTGCCGAGCCGGGCGGGTGGTGGGGGCCGGGTCCGTGCTCATGGTCCGAGCGCAGAGCTCGCCTCTCCTGCCCGGGGCACCGCGCAGCACTGCTCCCGTGGCCGGCCCCACCGGGGCCGCCCGTCCCTGCCTGCACCGAAAGACGGCTGAGAAGAGCAGGGCGGCTGTGGTGCTGCGTCGTCTCGACTCACTGGTTTCTGTGTGCAACCCTGGAGCAATCGTACAGGCATTCATGCTAAAATTGTCTCATGGGAGAGACTTGCAGAGCTAGAATGAGGTTTCGCCCCAAGCGGTGAACAGAAATTTGCCCTGATTCCTCATTTTTTGTGCTTCTTGCTGATTAATGAAGGCAGAGCTATACCAGTCCTTAACTGCTCATGTTTTCAACTAATAAGGTTAGAAGCTAAAGAGAAGCAGGATAAATGGTAGATTATGACCATTCGATAGTTCCTGCAGAAATCCTCATTATTGCATGTGTAGTTTCACTGCTTTAAAAGACTAGATCACGTATCTGCGAGTGGGAATCGGCCCGTTGTGGTTTTACTGCTGCTTTTAGCACAGACTAAACTAAATACAGCTCTGCGCGTGACGAGATCTGAGCTGAGGGTTGTCTCTTCAGATCGGCCGAAAGCACGAGCTGACTTCTTTGGTTGGAGCTGCTTGTGGCACCAGCTGAGTTTTCATATTTCACTTTGAGTTTATCAGTACTGATGTTCTGATGCAGAATCACTTTTTGTGCTTTTCTGCATCGGTTCAGCAGTGCCTGCGGGCACTGTAGAGCTGGAGAAGGTGCCTCAGAAATGCCAGCTCCTAACAGGGGGTTGTTCTGCCGCTGTGGAAAAGTTGGTCTCATTTTGGGTCATTGAGATTACACTAGCAATCTTTCTTCTCTTTTCTGTAGCTTTTTGTGCCGTCCTGGTCCTCCTGGCAGTGGTTTCGGTGGGGCTGCACTGGGGTTGCCTCCGGCTCGCCGCACGCCTGCCCGTGCCATGCTGAGGTGGTTTTGGTTACAGCTCAAACAGGGAGGACTTCCTACTCGTTCTTGAAGCTGTGTGGCAGCAAAGTGCCTTAACTTCCGTAGTATAAATTGTCCTGTGGTAGCTTTCGTGTAAGGACGGCGATTCGCTGGCAGTGGTTAGTTTGGTGGCATGCGCCGTGGGAGGTATTTCTCACGGGGCCCCTCTGTTTCTCCCTGTGCCCTGCAGCCCTCCCGTGCCTGGGCATATCTCTGCAGATGACAGTGCCTGCGTGCAGGGGTGCCTGAAGAGCTTCAGGCTGCGCGCGCAGCGCTCTGCCAACCGCCTGTGCTGAGCAGGGTGCGCTGGGCCCTGCCCCGCAGCTGTACCTGTGCTCTGCCCGGAGGCAGGAAGGTGTGCGCTGGGGACGGTGATTCTGGAACTCCTTGCAGAGGATAAAGCCGTAATTATCTGTCTGACTTTACGTCCGCTATCAGGGACTCCAGTCCTCTCTTAGGTCGCAGAATAGATGTGCTTCAGTTCTGGGCTGCAGCCCTTCTGGGTCACCGCCCTCTCCTTACAGCCCCACGAGCGTGGCTCAGGCTGATGCGCTGCGCTCCTCCTGCTTCCAGCATCCTCTCCGTCTTGCCGTTCCCCGCAGAACAACATCTGTTGACCTCCAGATTTTGGGTGCTTCGCCGGTGCCCGTCTTTGCCCCCCGTTCCCGGGGCTGCCTGCTCGCAGCAGAGCCAGCCGGTCGGAGCGGAGCCCTGCGGAGGTTTGCGCGGTGTCAGGGCTCCCGTCGGGGACTGGGAGGAGGGTTGCTAAGAGTTGCTTTTTGCTCAGCTGTGATTAAGCGTTCATAGCAGCAGATCCCTACGCTGCTGCTATACTTAACGTGCTAAACTGAGTTATATTGAGAGGAGAGCGTAAAAACAGGCTTTTGTCTAATGTACAGTATTTTGGCAGCAATTAGCTCCGAGTTTTATCATTTTCCCCAAGGTGAACCTGAGAACGATCAGTTATGCATGAGAAGCTGCTCCATCGTGAGAAAGGGAGGCAGCTTCCTAGCGAGGATAAAAGGGTTTGCACATACTGCAGGACGTTTTTCAGTGCCACCTTGCCTGAACATCCGTCTGTATTTGGTAACTTTGGGAAATGGTTTCTTTGGGCAAAAACCACTTGCAGGGCAGTTCTCAAGGTGAGCAGGAAAGCGCTGGGGACAAGCAGTGGCACAGGCCCTCCAGCCACTTCTTTCCCCGGGGGCCTCTGCGGGGCACAGGTTTTGCCATCGGTGGGACCCCTACGGTCACGCTGGCCCTGGGGCTGAGCAGGTAGCCAGGGAGAACTGTGCTTTTGGACGTTTTTTTTTTTTTTTTTTCCTTCTGTCCTGTCTGAGAAGATCCTGTTCTCTTCCCAGTAAAATGAAGGGTATTAAACCCTGGTGTTGTGGCGAGGGTCCAGCACAGGCTCACTGGACTGTCTGGCTGTTTGGTCCCTGGTACCTCTTCTCCTTCAGTCCTCTTTCCTTCTTGCCTTTTCGTATGGTATTGCAGTATGCTGTTAAATGTACCTCGGTACGACAGGGCTGATGTTTCTCTGGGACATACAATGCTTTTTGGGGTGTTTAATGTACACATGACCTTCCAGAACAAGGGTGGGAGTGTTTGTGTGACCAGACCCTTCCTCGGTGTTTCTCAGTGCTGTGATCTGGGATTCCACGCCAGCCTCGCTCGGACGTTCAGAACGTACCTGTCTGCCGAGTACAACCTGGAAACCTCCCGCCATGAGGGCCTGGACATCATTGAGAATGCCGTGGACAACCTGGATGCACGGAGCGACAAGCACACCATCATGGACATGTGCAACCAGGTCTTCTGCCCTCCACTGAAGTTCGAGTTCCAGCCTCACATGGGGGACGAGGTAGCGTACTCACCCGAGGGGCTGCACAGATGCCTCACAGCCTGGCCTGGGCTGGCTTCCTCCTCGTCTTAACCATCACCATTAAATTATTTCTGACTCTTTATCCCTCTGTGCTGTCTTCACATGCTGTTATTCGTGGTTCCTTTCTTAAGGAGACACTTGGCTCATTTAGGGCTCCTCCTTTCAATCTGCCTCTTGCTCCATATCTCTCCCAATTAGGAGGCCTGTGGTTTGATTCTCAGCCGAATGGCCCAACAGATTTGTAAAGCAGAGCTTTGATTTACCTGCTGTAATTGGAAACCTTCAGAGCGCAGTTTTCAAATGCCGGCTAGAAAATGCCTTGTGCTGGCCTGGGTCGAGGGCACTGCTGGTTAGAAACTGGGCGACGCAGCCTCCCTGGAGGCTGTGAGGAGCTTGTGGGTGCTGGAGAGAATTATTTAGGTATTGAAATATGTGCATCTGGTCGGTGCATGACCCACTGAATGCTCTCCTGTCTCTCTCTGGCACCTCTCCCGTCTCAGGTGTGTCAGGTCAGCGCCCAGCAGCCTGTGCAGACCGAGTTGCTGATGCGGTACCACCAGCTGCAGTCGCGACTGGCCACCCTCAAGATAGAGAATGAAGAGGTAAGGAGTCGCTCTGGGTCTCGTGTTTGGCCTCGTAGGCAGCACTGCTGGGCCTTTTGCCCGTTGCGCAGTGGGTTTCTCGGAGTGCTCAGGTGTGGAGTCCTTCCAGCGACCGCGCTGCGAGTGCCCACTGACTGCAGCTAGCGCAAGAGCAAGCCCAGTACTTAGGAGCTGCCTGTTGGCCAGTTGTTTTAACCCAAGATGTGTCACTTTCCCAGT
Source organism: Sagittarius serpentarius (assembly GCA_034782735.1). NCBI lineage: Eukaryota > Metazoa > Chordata > Aves > Accipitriformes > Sagittariidae > Sagittarius > Sagittarius serpentarius. Next base: position 24,230,624 of record JAVKLA010000036.1, on the reverse strand, counting down.
CTGCTTCAATACTATGCTGTCTTCTATTTCTGACAGGTACGAAAAACTCTGGATGCCACGATGCAGACTTTGCAGGACATGCTGACGGTGGAAGATTTTGATGTTTCAGATGCCTTCCAGCATAGTCGCTCCACTGAGTCGGTCAAATCAGCTGCATCAGAGACCTACATGAGTAAAATAAACATCGCCAAGAGGAGAGCCAACCAGCAGGAAACTGAAATGTTCTATTTTACAGTGAGTCTCATCTCATGTGACACAGGACACAAAGCATTAATTGCTAGGGCTGAGTCCCATTTCAAGTGCTCATTAGTGAGGAGCAAGAACCAATTCAGTCTCTTCAAGTATTTGTCTTCTGTCTGATTTGGGTTTGGAATGCATTTTTCAGTGGCAGGGCAGTGCGTAGGGACCGACAATCCCTATGCCTTGTTCTCCTTTTTGAAGGAACAACTGGAGCAACCAGTTGTGACCGAAAACTTACAGAACTCGGTAGGAGTGGCTCAGAGCAGGGCAGCGGACTCCAGCAGCCTCGCAGCGTGTCACCGTTCAGTGGCTGTTCCTGGGAGCCTTTACAATTTTGAACCATCAGTCACGCCTTCCTTTTCTGGCCTACGCAGCTAAAACCGGCCCTTGGCCCGTGGATGAACTAAACGGTCATTTGCATCTCATGCAGGGTGTTGGAGGAAGCTGCGACAGCCTGGCTTTGCGGTGCCTCGCTGTTGCGTGCGTGCTGGGTAGAGGCAGCTGTGCTGCGTCTTCCCTGCAGCCTTGGTCCGTGACTTCCCTTCCAGGCAGATCTAGGGTTCTGTGTTATAGTACTTGAAATGTAAGTAATAAGCCATCCGTTCAGCAGAAGTAGCCCTTGTTTAAGCGTGGTTAGTAGGCTCAAGTTAATAGCATCTTGCGATATATTACATATGCATAGAAAAGCTTCTGCTTTCTGTTAACAGTGTTGTTATTCCAATTCAGGGGAAAGAAATTGCAGTTTTTGTTTTGAGTTGTGCTTGGGTTTTCTTAAATGCTTTTTGAAAGAATTTGATCTTTCCCATTCTCTGTCTTTCATTTTCCATCTCTGTCTCCCTCGCTCCTCTTAGCTGTAAAATTGCTTGCTCTTGAGTGTTACTGGGTGTCAGACAGTCTCACAATGAAATGAGAAGTCGTGCTGCACAGCTAGTGTTGCCCAGTGCATAAAGCGTCTGACGGTCCCTGAGCTGGGAAGGTCTCATGCACTGGGAGTTCTTGCTCTGCATCACTTGTTTGCACAAAGGCAAAGTGCCTGTCAGTGGAGGGAAAGCCTCTTTGATTTTCCGGGCCGTTCCCAGAAGCCTGACAAAAGAAAGCTTGCTTTGAACTCTTTTCTTTGGACCTCCTTGCGTTCCCAGGCAGGAGGTGCAGTACCAAGGAGACCGGGCTAATAAGATCATCAGGACTGTGGCTGGAGCAGTGAGAAGTGATTAGACCGTGCTCAGCCCTGCGGCGCATCTGACGTCTGGTTTGTTAGAGCCTGTCAGCCTCGCCGAGCCCCCTCCAGCAGCCCCCCGGGCAAAAGTGTACATCAATTACGGACTGTTTTTGCCAAGAGTCTTACCCCACCTTGTTTGTTTTATTTTTAATTCCAGAAATTTAAAGAGTATTTGAATGGCAGTAACCTTATCACGAAGCTCCAGGCTAAACACGACTTGCTGAAGCAGACTCTTGGAGAAGGTGAGTGGCGGGGTTAGGTCCAGGGAGGAGCCTCCTGTCACATGAGGTGGTTTTAAACCTGGCGTCGTCTTTCAGTCTTACCTGCTGTCTGTGTTTTCCTGAGTGACTGATGGCTTCTGTGGTTGGCTGCTACTACTGAGTTTAACCAGTGACATGTAAAATCATTATTTCCTTGGAATATTATTCTTTTCTCACCTTTCTTTGGGAGTGGAAATAGAGAAATTTGTTACACTGTGTGCCAAAGTGCTGTGTTACTTCTCCAGCAGCAAAGAGATTCCCACCCACTCCAACCCTCTGCCTTCACCCTTTCTCTCCCCCTTCTTCCCCTCTTAGTGCAGCCCTGAACACGTATTTTCTTGTCCTTGATGCTGTGCTTCTGTGTTACAGATTTGCCAGCAGCCTTGCTGATTTAATAGGCTCCTTACCCCCCGGCTGTAGGTTTTTGACTTGCTCTGAACCAGAACTGCAAAGTCATCCTTGTTCTTTAACTTTTCCATAGCAGGCTTTTATTGCCCCAGATAACTTCACAAGTTTGGTTTAGAGCACATACGCACAAACAGGCTTCTTGCAACAGAGGGGAGAGTAACTTCTGAGGGAGGCAGGAGCGAGTGGCACCAGGTGGGATCTGCCGCTGCTGGGGTAGTGATGTGCAGCTCTGTCCCTGGGGGAAGATTTTAGCTCTTTTAAAGGGTTTTAAAAAATTGCATTATTTCCAGCGTAAGGATGATGGAGATGAGTTAGTGTCCTGATTCTCCAACAGAAGAGAATATATTTAGATTAAAATACACAAATGGTCCATGGTCTTGTTTTAACAATACAAAAATTGGACTCCTCATCTCAGAGTAAAAAAAAAACAAAAAAAAACAAAACAAAAACCCAAACAAAATAAAAGAATAGCTTTTTGTTGGCTATTTTGCCATACTTATTTTCTCTGTCAAATTTATTTAGCCTTAAAATCCACCTTCTAGTTAGATCCTGTGGTATGTTCCACTCAGCGAACACTGAGCCAAATCAAGGCACAAAATGCAATCACAAGGAAGGCTGTGAGGGTAGATGCAGAGGGGTCCATTAACATATTTCTTTTCCCGGGAGTTTCAGTACTCCCTGTAGCTGCCTTAACCCCTTACCACCCTGCACAGCAGGTCAGCGACAGCCCCTCTGCGTCCCCACCCGGGCAGTCCCGCTGCGTGGCAGCGTGGCAGGGGTTGTGCGAGGCTCGGTGGGTTACAGGCAGGGCTCCCCGCTGCTGGGTCCGAGTCCAGGCTTTGACATAGGCAAGGGGGATGGAGCGTGCGCGTCACAGAAATTGGGCCCATCTAAGCCCTTCCCAGAGATCACAGATCTTGCTACAGAAGAGAGCTCTGTTTATTGGATACCGTGCTAAGACTCCTGTGGATTGGCGCAAGAAGCGATGAATCCGTTGGAGATTAATTTGATCACCATCCTGGTCTCTCACACAAGAGCCATACTAATGCCACACTTAAGAGGAAGGGTGCAGGGTCAGGCGTTTTAATTCTCTAGAGTTGTGCAAAAGCAGCCATGGAAGATTTTCACATTAAGACTTTCTGAGTTTCTCCCAGGGCGTGGGATCATCCTGCTATGTAGGCGTTCAGCAAATATTTAGCCCAGAAATGCCAAATGCTGCGTTTCAGTGTGAGCTGATTCTCATTAGGAAGAAGTCTGGATTTGCAGAACAGTTGTGTGGAATTCTTTGCTTTTTCAGTGAGGAATTGGCTGCAAGCTCGCTTTCCGCAGGTGCCAAGGGAGAGCAGGAAGGAGGCATGTGCAGCCAAATGCTCCCTTTTATGTGTCTTAGAAAAAGGAAGAATAAATCAGCTTTCTTGGCCTTGGGAGAAAGGCACAAACAGCATGTGAAATTAGTTTAGTTTTTTTCAGTGGATTGAGAAATACTTTAAAAAATGAACAGATCTTATCAGTGGTGATACGCTGCCATTTATATGAAATCCAAGCACTAAAAATACACGAAGGGAATGAGAATATTGACAGCCAGAATAGAGCCTGCCTGATCGTGATTAGATGGGCTGTTATCTCACAGGAAAAGCCGGGGAACTGAATACTCTGCTGCATTCAGGTACTATTAGTGGTCCTCCATGAGGCAGCTGGATAATCTCAGCGGCCTCCCCCGGGGGTTCAGCCCTTATCAGACTGCCCCTTTCCTGCTTGGGTTTGGCCAGTCCCCAGCTGGTGTAAATGAGCACTTACTGCAGAGGACCTGCAGTGCATCTGGTTGGGCTTCATATTGCAAATAAACTTTTAGTATCAGTGGGAATTGAAGACGCTTTCCCTCTCCTGTGGCCGAGTCTTGGATTTCTAATATGTTTTTTAGTGGTGGGGGCTTGTATAGCAGCCAGCTCGGCATCTCCCCAGCCTGCGGGGCCCTCGAGCACGTTCAGCTCCTTTTTGCCAGAAGCCATTAACTCGGGGCTTACCGAACCAGAAGTGAGTGCGTGAGCGCCTGTACAAATGTGTTTTAACGGCCATTTGGTGGTGACTAATGTGCAGAGATGATGGAAACTTGTGTTTCTTACAGGTGAAAGAGCTGAATGCGGAACAACCAGGTGAGCAGTTTCTTCCACTTCATCCGCTTCTGGGAAGGGCTCGCTCTGGCAGGAGGAGGGTGGCCGTGGGAAGGGCTGTTTGCTTTGCTGCTGATACGGCTTGGCGGGGTCCAGGTTTAACCATCTTCCAGCCGCCCTGTGCTGGCAGGCTGGAGGGCAGGCAATCCCGGGCTCCCCACATCACTGCCCTGCTTCTCAGCTGCATCGCCTGAAGTGGATTAATTAGGGTGATGACAAACAGGCCCTTGTTTTTGCTGCAGTGTAATTTCTAGCTGACTGGCTCTGAAGTGCCTGGAAGTGCTGTGTCAGCACCGTGCAGTGCCTTGTAGCATAGCCGAGGTTGGGTTGTGTTCAGACGGTGCAACACAAGGGTGTCCACCCGCTCCCCACCTCCCCTGTTCATTTGAGGACTTTGGTAATGTCCCCGAAAGCCTCTCCCAGCTCTGCCTTCTTTGCCTAGCAGTGCGGAGCATGCCTGTGCTGACAGACTTTCATCCCTGCACAGCAGGAGATAGTGCTAGGGGTGAGCGTAACAGGGAGGAGGCTTTGATCTGTGTCCAGTTAAAAAGTGTCTCCACAGCACTCTGGTGCCTTGCTATGAGTGTGCTGGTTTTCTGACAGTAAGACACAGGCCAGCAAAGCCTCCAGACATCTCCCTGGGACATGCACAAGCTCTCTCTGTGTTATCTTTTTACAGCCCTGTTTCAGTGTTTAATAAAAATTTGCATTACCAGCAAAAAAAACCCCATTCTGTGTTAGAAATGCCAAAGCAGATGGTGAAGCCTGGGCTGCCTTTCCAGGCAGGAAAGAGGCTGCCGTAGCAGCGGGCAGCGGGGCGGCAGGGTGCCCTGCTCTCTCGCCTTCTGGCTGGAGAGGGACTGTGGTGCCGGCGGCAGGCCGAGTGGCGTCCGGGCTGGACATCCGCTGGGGCTGCAGTGCGGGGCCGCCAGGTGCCGTCAGGACAAAGAGGGGCCTCTCCTGCCTCACCCAGGCCGGAGAGCGGGGACCGCGCAGTGTGCCACTGCACGGGTGTGCTCCCGGCTCCCCTTCGGATCAGCCGTCACGGCAGCCGTGGCCCTGCTGCGATGGCTGCCTCTCCCTGCGGGTCCCGGGAGAGCTGCCCTACAGCACCCGGACGCCCTCGGTGCCCCGGGAGCGTTTGCAGGCACGTGGCTGGCGGGGGCCGCAGACGCAGCCTGTGGGGTGGGCGCCGGTCCTTTGGGCCTGCCAGGCAGGGCTGTCTGCGGAGCTGGCTGGGGAGAGCCCACCCAAACGGCTAGGTGAAATCCCAGGGAGAGTTTGCTCGAGTGCTTTGTTTAGCGGGAGTGGGTGCCCACGGGGTGGTGGTGTCGCAGGCCAAAACCATCGAAGGAATGCATAGCAGCCTTCTGCAGGAGGGATGGTGGCACAACTCCCTGCTGCTTCTGTTTGCTTTTGTTTCAGCAGTTGCTTTTACCTCACAACGGAAAACAAACGAGACGATCTTCTTCTTGTGTGAGGCAGTGCTGTAAGTGTAGGCAGAACAACCTTCCCAGCAGATACAGCCGGCGGCCCGGCTGCCCCGGCCGCCTTGCGCCAGGGCATCCCCGGGGAGAGGAGGTGACACGGCAGCAAACGGCACTGGGTCTCCAGTCTGCAGCGCAGGGCTGCTCAGCCGGGAGTCAGGGGGGCACTTGCATGGACAGCAGTCATCTCTGCTCCTCAGCTACCGCTTGAAGGAGTGGTTAGAAGCTATAGGAGTGTAGGGTCAAATTGCTTAATTAAAGGCATCTGATTAAGGAACGAGGGGATCACAGCTGTCACCTTTGCATTGTAGCTCTGTGTAAATTGTGCGTGTCCATTCAACTCTGCTCTGTGAGAACTTTTGCGTGAAGGCTCCTAGCACTCATTTTTGTTTGCAGTCATGATCTCTCCTCTACAGACATCAATATAGCCTGGGGCTAGAGGACAGATCAAAAATCGGTTAGAGATATTATGCTATTTTTCTCCCTTTTCTAGATCTAGGCACTTCGGTCTTAATGGCCTCCATTATCAGAAGAAGAAATCAAAATGTGAATAGCGTTAATGAAAGCAGCCCCGCAAAGTCCTGATCACTGCACTAAAATAAGTCGCACGTTGCCATGGCCTCATTTCCAGAAGCAACAGGCGTCCGTTACCCTTGCTGAAGTCAGCAGGGCCTTCAAGGTCTGTTCCCTGTGACTGGTGAGGACCCTCAGTCACTAGCTAGCAGGGGTAGGGTCACACCGCTTGCCAATGGGCCTGCCTACCTCCTCTGTTCTTACAGAACTCTTTCTGTTCCGGTGGGTTTGCTCGCGTTTGTTGACTGCGCTCACCTTTTTGTTTGGTGGTTTGAATCTTGGGGGTGCCTGCCAGAAAGATGAAAAGACCGTTCACATCGCTGTGAATGTCTCCCAGACCAGTTAGCGACAGGGAGGTGGTGGTGTTCCCACTTCCCTCTTTCTGACCATCTATGAGGTCCATTTAGGAATAAACAGGAATACCCCAGTGTTTTCCAGGGGTAGCGGTGGTTTAGTTTGGGTATATCAAGGAATCAGTTGAACTCTTCAGCTGCTCTTGGTGCTTTCTCAGGCTGACAAGTGCTGAACTGGTGGAGGTAGGAGGCAGGTGTTAAAAATCCTGCTGAGCACCAGCGCCTTTGTTTTACTTATAAAATGCCATCCCTGGTACTAGCACAAACAGTGAGCAGCAGTTTTGATATTTGGCATTTTGGAGAGGGAGAATTGTATCTGCAGATCATGGGTACCAAAGACAGTTGTGACCAGCTGTGTTTAGCAGCTTTATTACTCTCTGGCTTGAATGAAGCAAGTTCTGCATGACGAGCATTCCGGATCACCCGTAGTTCATTCAGGCTGTGGTTGTTGGTATAGTGACTGCTCTGTCACTGATTTCTGGAGACGACTGTTTTTACAGTAGGAACCTAGGGACTTTTCAGGAGGCCCGGAGCAACAGCTAGTTAGATTGCTGGATGTGGCTGCAGCTGAGGTTAGAGTCTGTCTGACAGGGAAATACTGGAAGATTATGGGGAGGGAAAGTAATGGGTAGGTTGGCTTATTGCTGTTAAATGTTTCTATTACCAAGATTAATTTGAATTTATTACTTAAAGGCTGCAGTCTTGACCTTGACTTGAAATTATGTGTACCACGTGTAGCGAACAGTTCTGATTTTGCTCTGGGCCACCTACACGTTGGCTCTGCTGCCCGTTCAGACGCCTGCCAACTGCATCCGGGCTCAGCCTGGCCTTTGGGACCTGCAGAAGTGAGGCCGTCGTGGCACTGGCTCCAAAATGAGTTAGCCAAATTAGCGCTAGGGTAGCCTGCCCCAGGCTGCTAGAAGGGCTTTGGAGTAAGCGGAGGGCATGTCGCCAGGAGCTGCGGGTGCTGTATGCGATGCGGGGGTGTGGAGCTGAGCTCTTTGCAGGTCCCCCGGCTCCCGGCGGAGCGGTGTCTGGGAGGGGGGGCATGCAGCGGGCGGGGGGGGTGACACACTGGAGAGCGGGCGGCTGCAGAGTGCGTGGAGCCGCATGTCGAGTCCTCACAGAGGGATTTTTCTGTTTATTTCTTACGATCGGTCATAACCTTTGAGATCTCACCCTGTCATTGCATTTATGTTGGTGTTTTGTTGATTTATTTTGTTCCATTTTCTCCCAGGCCCCCATGTCTTCCCCCTAAGCCACAGAAAATGAGGAGACCTAGGCCTCTCTCAGTCTATAATCATAAACTCTTTAACGGCAATATGGAAACGTTCATTAAGGTACTCGCTGGCTGACAGTAAGAGTTTATGAACGCTGTGAATGTAATGGTGGCTTTCCTGTCCTAACTGCTGGCTGCTTTCCTTCCTCGGTGGGGTCTCTCTGGTCCACCCTGCACCCAGTTGACGTGGCCAGCACGCGCTTTGCCTCGGTGACGATTTCTCTCCATAGCTGTCCTCACCCCTCACGCTCTTGTGTTACCTTGTGTTACCTGTCCGGTCACCGCCTGCGTGCCCCGGGGTGAGGGTAGCGGTGAGGACCCTCGCGGCTGGTGGCCGTGCTGGCCGGCTGTGCGGCGCGAGGCGCTCTCGGCTGAGTGCCCCCATTGTCCAGCGCTGCTTCCACCCGTCCTGGGAGGGAAGATCGGACAGCAAGGGCAACCCAGCCCAGCACCCTCAAAGGATGAACAGATCCCTCCACCTTCCCTTTTTCTGCACATTTTTGGTGGTCATCTTCCCCCGTGGCTGAGGAAGAAGATAAAATGACTCATAAGCTCCTAGAAAGCGTCTCCCAGTTATAAGGACTGGCAGCCTTGAATTGAAATACCGTGCATATGGCTGGCTGCGTGGGAGGGTAGACAAGCTATCCTCATCCTTAAACAAAATACATTAATAATAACCAGCCCAGCTGGTTCATCCCAGTGCCAACTGCTGATAGGTGGCTGAGGCCCCCTTGTACAGCTCGGTACCTCCTCGGAGTCGGAGGGCCCCTTCCCGCAGCCTGAAGAGGAGGGTTAGCCTGCGGGGAGGACAGGCAAGAGCTGTGTCAGTGCAGAGCCGTCAGCCTCTCCCGTGGGAGGCCGTTACCCGGAATGCACCAGGAGAGGAGACGCTGCAGCTTGCGCGCTGACCGTGACCCACGCCGGCGCCCGTCCGCGCTCGGCCAGGGCCCCAGGCTCAGCTTCCAGCGCTGGAGCAAAGTGATTCCTAAACGGCTGCTGAGTGGTCAACTCCAGACCATCGCTGATAATGTGCAGCATGCGGCCTTCATAAATGTGGGCCAAAGTATTTTCTTCATTTGAACTGGGGTGAACTCAGATGAACTCAATTGATACCAGTGCAGTCCCAATGGAAGGAGGCATTTGGCCCTGCTCATGCCAGGAAATTACCCAGAAGGAGAGGTCTGAGGAGAAAAATGAAGAGATATGGATGTGGGATTTGTCCCAAAGGATACCTCCAGCTATCTAGCTGCTGATCCTCCAAAATCCAGCCCTTTGCTGTTGCCTGGCTGCTGGAAGGATTTCCAAAGGAAGCGATGCCGTTGCAGTTGCTCAGTGTTTAATCCTGTGGTGAAGAAAGCTTTAGTGAAAGTACTGTAGGAAGCAGTAATGACAAACTGTTGGATTAGGTAAACTAATAGGCATTGTCCGGCTCCGATTTATTTTCTTAGGCTCTTTTAGTGCAACCGTAAGCCTAAGAGCAGTGTTTATAAACAGCGCACTGTCACAAGTAATATACAGGCCCAAATGACAAAGCCGGTAATCTCTTTAATACTTGTAATTATTCCTTACTTAAACTGATTTTTAAAAAAGTAATGCTATTAAAGTCCAGCCTGTTCAGCACTGTGGAGGAGGAATTATCTGCAGTGGAAATCTGAGCAGACGGGTGTCCTGTGCCAGCGGAGACTCCTCAGAGGACGGGGCCGTGCTGCCGGCGTTGCCCTCGAGGCCAGGGACCGCGTGCGGCTGCGGGGAACGTGCGACCCCCCCGTGCCCCCGCGCCGGGGCGGCTCTCTCCCGAGCCTCGCCCGCGCCCGGGCTGGGGCTGGCCTTGTCCTCCGGCTCCTGCGAGTGCCGCAGGTTCAGGGAGGGAAGAAATCCGAGAGGCTTTTTCTGCAGGTCGCTGAGGCTCGGGTGCAGTGTGCTAACCGGGGTTTGGGAGGGAGGGTGGACAGCCTGAAGGCCTGGGTTGGACCTTGCTAAGCTGCCATTGCATTTGAGCGTTCATGGCCTCCAAAAGAGATGCTTACCTCTAACTGAACTTATCCTTGCTTAATCTTTTCTTTTTTTCCCGCTCTGCTGCTTTTTTGTGTTCTCAGAGGAAGGAGGAATGCGCGAACGAGAAATCAGGTATTTACTGGAGGCCTGTCTATGAGACGGAGTAAATTAACCAGGGAGATGCAACTGTACGCTATTGGAAAAAACAACCAAACAAAGCCCCTAAGGAAAATAAATGTCCGCTTAGGCAGTCAGACACAGCTCACGTTCCCCCTTGAGCTCCTTCCGTGAGGGGTCTGGAGGGAAGCAGCTTTGAAACAAAAGCCAAAACTCATTGCAGGTTCAGATACAGGCAGTTATTTCCTGTGCTGTAGCGTTACGGTTTTTTTTCTTAGCATCTGCTGACAATGGTTCTTTCTTTAGGTGGAAATACTGCTGTAAGCTCTGTTACTGGAAGCTTATTTCATCAGATAGGTATAGCACAAGTTCTGCTTCAGCTCAGCATTACACCTTTGAAATGGAATAGCTGTGATCCTGTTGCATCAGTCCCCTGTCTCAACCAGATAGTGAGCAGCAGTCTTTCACACACTTTAGTGAAAGCTTTTTTTGTGCATAATTGACTGCACATGGTATACTCAGCACTTTTTGATGGCTTGATGTGTGTAACGCCTCCTTTTCTTGCCTGTTCTCTTACTAAACTCAATGGCACTGATTTTCAAATCTCTGTTTTTGCAATCTTTAATGCATTTCCTGCGCTTTGTTATGAATAAACCTGTAATTTTTTACTTTTTCCTTTCCTTTCATGAAGGACTCAGGACAGGCTATTCCGCTTGTAGTAGAAAGCTGCATTCGTTACATCAATTTGTACGGTAAGTTGATTCAGTAATATCGACAGAAAATTTCTGCAAAGGAAATTAAGTACTTGCGATTAGCAGTGAAATATAGTAGAGATGCCCGCAGCCCTTTGTACATGGGCTCAGGTTATAATTACAATGGCATTGACGGTGGTGTAGCATTGGATGACTGGCAAATACTTCGGTCTTGTTAGCACTTCCTCAGGTTAAGTTGTTCCCTCAGGCCCCAGGTCAACGGGAGCCCTGTCAACGCTTTGAGCTGGGGGGCCTTGACTGGAGAACAGGAGCAGGAATGAATTGTAGCAGGCTGTCCCCTTCTTGCTCTGAGCCTTTCTGGATGCATGGACTCCTAGTTTCTGCTGTTCTTTGCCAGAAAGTACCACGTAACAGTTGTAGAAATCTTTTCTAAAACATTGTTCTTTTCCAGGCCTTCAGCAGCAGGGCATTTTCAGAGTCCCTGGCTCCCAGGTGGAAGTCAACGACATCAAGAATTCGTTTGAGAGAGGTGTGTTGCCAGAGTGTGCAGCTACAGCTGGGACACCGAGTCTGAGCAGAGATCGCTGGTGGGAGTTCCAGTGTGTGCTGGATGCGTTAGACATTGTGTAAAGCCTGTGCTAAAGGCCTTCCTGCTACGAGACACGAGGAGGTTTTATCTCCTCCTAGGTATCTTAGTATTGTATCTCCAGCAATAGCGAAGGGTCGCTTGGGGAAGGAGTACGAGAAGTAGGGGTAGGTGCAGAGATCTTTTCCACAGTTGTTAATTAAGAGCATGAAAGCCTCAGATGAGAGCCATAAAATGGTTTGTTGGGGATCCATTTTCCTCCTTCCTGCAGCAGTTTGTCAAGGGAGGAGCAGCATTGCCACGTGTACCTGGTGGCAGCGTCGGCTGTGGAGCTGCCGGTGATTCTGTTGAGAAAATCCCATTGAAGGTGCAAGGCTGGCAAGACAGGGCAGAGCAATCCTGCTGTCACCGAGTGAAGGTGAAGCTGTGAAAGGGACAGTCTAGGTGGGGGTAATGGCCTCCATGGCATTAATCTTTGAGCAGCATCGGAAGGATCAGGGTGAAGGTGGCCAGGCCAGTGAATAAGGCAGTGGTGGGACTGTCAAAGGCCAGAAGATGTGCACATCCAATTTAAGAGGAATCAGTATCCAGATCCCTTAGGTTTTGAAAGCCCTTTATAGATTTAAGTCAGTACGATGCTATCCAGAACCGCGCAGTCTATTCTAGAGGCGTAATTGCATCCTCCAGCCAAGCCCATCTTCTCGAGCTTTCACCCACCATTGTTTAGATCTGCTCAGCTCTCTGAGCTGTCGCCGTAAATGCAAAAATGCACCGGGCTGGAAACTGTGAAGGAGAACCGAACAATAACATCTTCAGGAAAGGTTTAAAATCTCCACAGTAAACTGGGTTTTGGTAGGCAGGGCTATAGCATGTCTCAGCATGATGCTGTGTAGCAGAGTACCTTGTTAAACTCTTCTCTTGCTGGCAAAATGCATAGCATAGAAGTTTTGGGTTTCCACTGAGTTAGGAAAAAACACTTGCTGTGTTAGTCCAACTTGACAGTAATGCTGGAAATAAAAACTCTTCCCTGGGCAGGTGAAGATCCCCTTGCTGATGATCAAAATGAACGTGACATTAATTCAGTGGCTGGAGTCTTGAAGCTGTATTTCCGAGGACTGGAAAACCCCCTCTTTCCTAAGGAAAGGTTTCAAGATTTGATATCTACTATAAGTAAGTACATGTGGCAGCTCTTCTCAGCGAATAGGGTGGGACAAGAGAAACAATAAACGGGGAGCAAGTACACCTGAGTTTTGCAAGTAGCAGCTTATGCTGTAAGAAGGACTATAGGTCTGCAATGGAAGCTGTTAGAAAAAGGCTTTAAGAGTGTGAATTGGCAGCACTGGAGGTGAGGGAAAGGTAAAACATCTTGCTATGGCTCTGGCTCTTTTAAAATCTTCCTAGCATCATGAGGATCAGCAGAGAGTCCTCTCCAAGTTTAGGCCAGCGGGCTGCACTTGCAGCAAGCCTGTATACACATTGTGGGTTGCATGAAGGGTCGTTAATTGCTTGACCAGGCTCGGCTGCTGTCCTGCCCGCACAGATCTCTGCAGGTAATGGAGGTTCCTGCGCCTGCCCGTCATGTGTCATGCAGCCATGGCTCCTGGGACCCAAAGGGGTTTTGCTGCTTTAGCTCAGCGTCTTTTACTAAACATAGTGAAGGTCAGTAAGTCTTGGCTACTCACAAAGCTCCGCTGACGCTCGAGTCTGCAGACTTGGTTTCAACCTCACTCGATCGGCTGTTCTCCAAGTGTTCGCTATGTGCGTTTCCCGTCCCAAGGAAAACCAGAAAGTGCTTTGGGATGTGAGCAGAGGTAGAAGCTGAGGGTTTTTAATCATGAAGGGTCTCGGATTGATGTCAGGGAGAGCTTCTTGTTCTGTCCCGAATTCTCCTCCCAGCTTCACTTGTTCCTCTGCAACTGAAGAAACAGATAGCCCAGCTGGGGTTTATTTCTCTCAGTGCCTTGTAGTGATGACGTTTATTTATTGGCAAGTCATGGAAATTACTCCCCTGGGGGAAGGGAAGAAGGCAGAATGAATTTGATGTTTCAGAGATGATGGAGGAGCGTGTTGTGTGCTTTGGCTACAGGATGACTATTTTACAGGAGAGGCGTCGGGGTTGTTTGGGGGTTTGAGTGTCTCGGTATGTGGGTAGCTTCGGGGCAACTGACTGCTGAACGTGTCCTGAAGTCCTTTGTGTGGCTTTCACTGCTTATGGCTCCTTCCCCCACTTCTTAATGTTAATGTGCATAACTGCTAGAGATTTAGTGATGTCAAGAAAGACAGATGATACCTAGAGGGGAATGACGCAGGGATGGGCTTGTTCCAGAAGGAGAAGAATGTGCTCTTATTTTTCAAGAACACTTGTCTTATATAGTAGCTTTAGGAAATTTGCTGTTGCCTCTCAGTTTTGGTGTGTAAAACAGCGCAGCACACCTGTAACACGGCAAACAAAGGAAGCTGTTTCTGTACCAGTTTTGTGCCCTGGACAGGGATTTTAACCTGTCTTGCAGCTCTTGCTCTGGCTGCCCTCCCCAAGGGGCTTGTGGCAGGCAGGGTGGGGAGCCTGAGAGGGCACAGCCCACAGAGAAGGGGACGGGTCTACTTCGGTGCTGGGAAATGTGCCCGGTGCTTGGTGATGGGACTGTCTGTGTGCTTGCAGATAGGCTTGTGCTTTGGAACCATCCCTAATTAATGCCAATTTGCACAATTTATTAAGCTTTTGGGAGCTTTTCATTGCAAACTGTCATCTGTTAATTTTCTGGATAGTATTCTCTTCTTTCTTTCTTTTTTTATTTTAGAAAAAAATCTTCCTTTTCCTCATCTTCCCTTCATTTTCCTGCTGCTGTTGCTACCTTTTGACTAAGGATAGATTTTTAAATGAACTGAACTGCCACATTCCCGTTAAAAATCTGACCTTAAGTGCATCTGATTTTCTGCCACATAAATATAGGCTGTGTAATAGGTGTCCCAACCTAAGCAGATTGAAGAAACCTTCTCTCTTTGAGAACTACTGCTCAGTAAAATGCCACCCTTGCTGTAGGATGTTCTGTCTCGTTTTGTAATTACGGCAGAAAGGTTAAAGGCAGCCGAGCGGTTTGTCTGGGCTCTCCACCGCAGTGCTTCACAAAGCCACCTTGATTTCCCTTGGCGCCTGCGAGGGCTTTCTGAGCGAGGGTTTTGCAGCAGGTGCTGCTGCGCATGTCGCAGGGCCTCCGAGTGCCCCTGGAAGCTGCAGAGCCGCATCATTCCCGGCCGATGTGACGGGGAAGCCAGGCTTGCTGGTGGCGGATGAAAGGCCGGCTTTGCCTTTTGCTTGTGAGGGACTGACAGTTTACGTGGGAGCGTTTCTCAAATGCACGTGAGAGATGGATAGAAAAGGCACTTTGTTTGCAAAGGTTCATTCAGGGTTGTGCCTGTATTGTAAAGTGATTGATGATTACTCCATTAATTCCCCTGAATTACAGCCAGTTGAAACATTTTGCTAAGTGAAAAAAGGCAAGTGCTTCGAGACAATTTCTTTCTCTGGGTTTCAGAACAGATATCTGTTGTTCTAGGGTTTTATCCAGTTTTTATTTATTTGATTATTTATTGTTTTCTTTACAAATGTCCTCTTAAGTGAAACCAAACTGAAGAATTAGAGAACCCAGTAAGCAATAACAGGGGATAAATACATTCGTCAAAAGGAAAATTTTCCAAAATGAAATATTATAAAGATTTCCATCTTTGTACTGAAGCCAAATTTTGCTCAGAATTTTGAACAAATGGCAGCCCAGCTACATACTGTCAGTGAATTTTATTATGATTAGCAAATGTCAAAGTTGGAGCCAGCACAGTATAAAGTAAGCACGTCTTCCATGCATCTGAGGCTGACTCTCAGGAAAGCTTTGGTTCTCTTTGTCTGCTTCCTGTAAAATAAAAGCCACAGAATTAACTATCTGCCTAACATACTGAGCAGACACTAGCTTAAAAAACCGGTAGCCTTGGGGGCTGGAATGTGCTGCCAGCTGCTGCGGGACGGCGCTGAGCCCCCTCGGCGGGTCAGCAGTGGAGCGGGGCTCCCGCGGCTCCGCAGGCGAAGGAGGCTGCTGCACGGGGGCTTCGGCACCCTCCTGGGGCAGGGGGGCAGGCCAGGGGTCCCCGGGCGAGTGAGCTGCCGCTGAAAGCAAGATAGGTCTTTGTCACCCTCCTTCCTACGGAAGGAAGCTGGTTTCTGACAGCAGCTATGGGCTTTGTGTGCTGCGATGGAGAGAAGTGAATCTTCAAGTGCTGACTCCGAATCGGTTGAGATTGAATTCCCATTGAGACCAGTGGGAGGCTGGAGCAGAAGGGCTCAGGAGGACCTGATGGTTAACCCATGAGTAATGTGAATAAAAACCTAATTTTAAAATCTGCACCAGAGAACCAAGCAGTGCTCTGTTTTCCAGTGCCATATTGACTAAAGCTTTTGAGAAAGAGTTGTTGAGGAGTGAACTAAATAACGTATAAACAGTTAGTTTAAAAATAAAACCATGGAAATGTTTATTTTGCTGTTTATACTGAATCTGAACACAGATACGAATTCACCCGTGGAAGAGCACTATGCCCAGATTCTCTGCTTGGACCTTAGTGCCAAACCAGTGGATCCAATCTGGAACCAGGCTATTGTTTTCCTTGTGTAGTGGGCTACTAGATCTGGAGCAAGTCCCTGGGGAGCTGTGTTGTCTGGTCCTGAGAAGGTTTAAAGATGTGCTTTCTGTCCATGTGTTCCAGAAATCGAGAACCCCACGGAGAGAGTGCACCAGATCCAGCAAATCATCGTCACTCTGCCCCGGGCTGTCATCGTTGTTATGAGATACCTTTTTGCTTTCCTTAATCAGTGAGTCTTTTTTTTCCTCTTTCACTGAGTTTTTCCTTGCCCTCCTTTTTTTCAGGGCTTCCCTGCCTTTGTTGCATGAGTCCTTTTTGGTACTGCCATGGGGAGTTGTGTTTTGCTCCTTCCTCAGCCTTGCCTAGCCGTGGCTGCGTGTTCAGGGACGATGTACAGCTCAGTGATGATTGCTTTTTTGGGCAGTGGGGGTTTGTTGGTGGGAGACTTTTCTGAGCGAGCGGGGAGAGTCAGCACCGCACCTCCCTAACGCTTGTGCTTGCAGCTTGTCGCAGTACAGCGATGAGAACATGATGGATCCCTACAACCTGGCCATCTGCTTTGGGCCCACGCTGATGCACATTCCAGATGGGCAGGATCCGGTGTCCTGCCAAGCCCATGTCAATGAGGTCATCAAAACCATCATCATTAATCACGAGGGCATCTTCCCCAGCCACAGAGAGCTGGAAGGACCTGTCTACGAGAAGTGCATGACTGGAGGGGAGGAGTACTGGTAAGGAGCGGGGGCAGGACTTCATTGTTTGCAGGACTTAAAGCCAGATCCCCGTGTTAGGGTTATCTTCTGGCACTGTACGAAAAGAGTGGACCTGTGACAAAATGCAGGGCTTTGGCTTGATGCCTGGTAGACAGAGAATTGACCCCAGCTCACCCAAGTGTAGGAGAAGGGCTCTTGGGAGCAGATCCCCGGGAGGATGGGGTGTGAGGAGAGCTTTGGGGAAGTTCAGACTTAATATTCAGGGCAGCTGAGCCTAGGCTGAGCACAGTGCCGGGGTGAATTTGCCCCTCTGCAGAAGGGGCATGCCCTTTTGCATTTATTCCTGTTAAGCGTTACGAATTAGGTGTGCAAGTGATACATGTTCAGTATGCTTGTGCTGTTTTACACTGCTTAAGAATCTTACTCCATACCAGGCTGTCTGTGTGGTTCTTAGTTATAAATACCTTCATAAAACTAAGAGGATTTTGCACATCTAACCAATTAGTCTCTACTTATACACGTCAGCTTTGCTTTTCATTCTAGCCTTGCTGGTGAAAACAGAGGCAGTTTCGCTGACGTTTTGTTTTCGTTTTTCTCATGCTGACTCAGCATTGTAAACCTCAGCAACAACTTCACGAGAAAAATTGTTTCCAATCTGAATATTAATATTTATAAAAAAAATTTTCGGCTGCAGATTCACAGAAGTGTGTTCAGAGCAAACCAGAATTTTAGGTCAATTCTAACCAAATTTTTCTCCTAGGCTGGAATTTTTGGGTAATGTCCCATAGTTTCATCATAATTTCCTAGCTGGATGAAATCTCTTAGCCCAAAGTTAACCTGAACCTTCCAGTTCTTTTTGTTTTGTAAGTGTTAGAGGACAGATGAGCTTGCATCAGCAGTGGATGGGATCAGCCGTGTGCGATTGCATTGCATCACATCGCATCTTTCTGGTGCACAATTCGCCCTACTTGGTATACGCAGGATAGGAAAACTCCATAAATAAACTCCCACATTAGAAGTTTAAGTGATATTACACATTTTTCTGGAGGATGCTGGAATTCTAAACTGACGTTCAGATTTGAGTTTTAACAAATCAGTATTTATAACAGACTTGAACTGGTTTCTGTGCAAGTTCTATACATTCCTGAGACTTAATCTTCCCTGACACTGATCACTTGCCACCATCCTTACTGATGCAAGGACAGGATAAAGTGCTAAAAGTCATTGTGAATGAGCGACTGGAGCATTTTAATTTGGTATCACTTTATATTTGTTTTACCAAATATAAGTAGGACGCATAAGCAACAGAACGTGATGTTCTGGGCCTGAAGATCAAGGTGCGAGTGAGTGTCTGCTGTTCTCGAAGCAAGTTCAGAGATCTGCTGTGACTTAAAGTGACCATCTCAGTCCTACAAGAACTAAAACCATAACTCTTTGCAGTGTCACTGGGGCCAGAATTTCCCTCAACAACTTACTTTTGCTACATACCTTAGGAACAGAATCCCGTTCTTTCTTTGAAAGCATGGTGTATTTTATTTCAGTGACAGCCCGCACAGCGAGCCAGGCACCATCGATGAAGTCGACCATGACAACGGCACGGAGCCACACACCAGTGATGACGGTGAGCGCAGACATGAGCACCAGAAAATTGGGTCTGCGTTAGAAGAGCTGTGCATGCAGGAAAGCAGTGTGCACTTCGCTCCTAATCAGATTAGGGGCTGGACTAGTGTCTGGCACTTTAGTGGGGGTCAGTGTTTTTGTGTGCTTAGTAATGAATATGCTTATGAATAAAGGTTGTGTGTAGGTTTTCACCATAGGATGTGCAGGGACCTTCGTAGTGCTCTGGCTCCATGGCAGGATACATGGGTTGGTTTTTTGGAGCTGGTCTATGAGATTCTCTTGATCCCATTTATGACTTTTTTTTCCTTCTCCTGGTCATCTGTGCTTACCTGCAGCCATGCGGTGGTGAGGACGTGCTGTGTGAAATGGCTCGTGAGAGCAGGAGGGCAGACGGGGGACTGCCGTGGGAGCGACCAGCTCTGTTTGCTGTGGGCCCTTGGGGGGTGCATTGCTGGGAAAACAGTGAATGTCAGTGGCCCCGTTGCGGGGCGTCTGAAGTGAAGGGGGTCTTTGCAGCTGCTTTCATGAGGCTGCGGATCATCCCCTGTCAGGCAGCCGTCTCCTTGGCAGGAACGAAATGCTCCTGTATTCGACCAAGCCGCAGTCGGTTCCGTTTCCTTCGGTGACAAAGTACCCGCCTGCTCATTTTCACTCGTGTCAGGCCCGTGGAGCTGGCTGGCTTCAGGGGGCGACGCAGGATGTGTTGTGAGGCAGGTGCAGCCGGGGGTGAATCCCTTGCAACTGGGTGCATCGTCAGTGTTTCCTAACGCTCTGGAGGAGGCTCAGGTCCAGCTTTCTGTAAGCTCCTGTCTGCCTGCACATCTGCGTAAACCAGCTCGGAGTTTCACGTACGTTTCACTTCACTCAGTAAAAGCTTTGAAGCTCACAGCGACCACAGAGGCGAGCGTGGAAACGGGGGTGCTGCAGAGCTGGGCAAGAAGCACGTTTGCTCCAGGACGCGGTACCAAAGCAGGAGGAAGCACCGTGCTTCCCGCACCCCGAGGCGCTGGCGGCTCGGCCACGGGGCGAGTCCGGGAGACGCCGCTGGCACTGCTGAGGGGCGGTGAACGTGCAACCCCACGACACCATTCAATGGCAGGACTTTGCTGTGCGGAAGGGCACCGGGCAGCCGAATGCCTCTTCTGCTTTCCTGATGGCTGCTGTCTCCTGGGACGCGTCCTGCCCCGACAAAGCCCTGACGCCCGCCGAGGCTGGCCGGAGGGCTTGCCCGGCTGGCCGGCGCTGCGGGGAGGAGGGGAAGGGCGCAGCTGGGCCGGACAGCTCAGGACCTGCCTTCAGCTACAGACAGGAGCCGACAGGACTAGAAGATGGAGGAGAGCAAGCTGCCATTTAGCCAATTTTATGCTTGGGTGGTCACATTAATAGCTCTGATTGGAGTTTCTGGGTGATTAACTGTGGTGCAAGTGGAGAGAAGAGGAGCAGCTTTATTTTGTGAATTCACATACTCCTTATTTTCCCCTCTCCTTTGCCCCGCCAACCCTCCCTGCTGGGAAATTCAGGATTTTATCAGGGCTGTGAAAGCCCTCCCGGTAGCCTCCCCGGCTACATTTCCTCCAGAGCATTCCCCACTGACCCTGCTGTCGTCCTCCCAAGCACCCTGCTGCTCGTCCTGGTGCAGATGTGGTTTTTAAGCTGGGGAAAAATCAGTCTGCTGAAGTGACCTGTCCTGTCCCACACGAGACAAGGAAGGGGCCAGGGGTCTGATACAGTGTCTCCCACGTCTTCCCCCGGTATCTCCTCCTCTGTGTGGATTTTGTCACTGAGCAGAGCGACGGGTCGCATCCTGATGGCTGCTGATGCTGAGCCTGTGGTTAGTGATGAGGCAGACGGAGCAGAGCAAGTTTCCATGTTTTAATGAGAATGTGGCAGATCTGGAGGAACTGGGCAGATTTGCCCTGTTTAGCTTTGTCATCACCTGTCTGCCAGGCTCCAGGTGGGGTTTAAAATGATCGGGTGTCTCAAATTATCAAGGTACGTTAACTGCTTGCTTGCTGGCTCCGATAGTGGCTAGAGGTGGCTGAGCAGTGGCAGCCTGCTCTTTCACCTCTGTCTCGGAGCAAGGTGAGGCGGAGTGCAGTTTGCTCCTGCCAGTGCAGAGAGAGAAATGCTGTCGCTGCCTTGCAATCGCTGCAGCAGTTTCTCTGGGATTCAGTGCTCCCAGACGGAAACAGGTTTGCAGAAGAGCCGGGCTCCTCCTGGGTGCACCAGCAGCTCCTGCTGTGATGCCCTTGGCCAGGGGCTCAAAGGCTCCTGGTGTGCTCACGACCTCCCAAAGTGAAGTCCTGCCTCAGGCCTCTTGAATTTCAGGCCCTGAGCTCCCAGTTTATGAATTCCTGGTGTTTGGTAGAGCTTAAATTAGAAAAAGTGGAGAAGTGGTGAGGTAGAGTGCTGGAAGGTCTGCAGATGTGGGGGTGTGATGTGGAACAGCTGCCTGGCCAGAGCCGGTATCATCATTTCTATGGGGATCCCCAAAGGCAGATTCGTTACTCATCGACAATTCAGGCCAAACTGTCTCCAGGATAAGGAAAGGAAGAGAAGGTAAGCGGGGCTTTGATCACAGTGCCTGACACAGCTTAGCAGGATCCCGGTCCGGAGGATAATGGGGTTCTGTAACCAAAGAAATCACTTTATGGGTAGAAAATGAGAGTGTGGGTGACGATGCCATATGCACACAGGGAAATTTTAACTACTCCCCATCTGGTTTGTAGCTTTTTGTAATTGCTGGTAGTTTGTGAGTCTGTGAGAGATTCCAGGGAGGCTGGAAGAACAAAAAGAATTGATCAGTCTAAAAATGAGATGGTTTGTACTCAGTGTAAGATGCTCTCGGGAAGCTAGGGCAGCAGCATTACTGCTGTTCTGGTGAGATGTCTCTTTCTAGGATTTATTGTGCCCTTGTGACTGTTGAACTAAGCTTTGCTCTATCTGTGCTTCTCTCCTTTGCAGAAGTGGAGCAGATTGAAGCCATAGCAAAGTTTGACTACATTGGACGATCTCCACGAGAGCTCTCCTTTAAGAAAGGGGCTTCGCTCCTCCTGTACCATCGGGCATCAGAAGACTGGTGGGAAGGGAGACATAACGGTGTGGATGGCCTCATACCCCACCAGTACATTGTGGTGCAGGACATGTGAGTAAAGTGGCGTGTGTTGATCCAGGATGTTAAAAGCATGTCATTACATGAGGTCTATCTTTATCCACCCAAAATAGGTCAGATTTTCCCAGGTTTAATGACTTCGGTGAGAAATCTGGACCTGTTCGCATCTGCCTCTCCATGTATTGGCTCAGATTGTTTCTCGTTAAGCTGATAAAGCCAAGCACTAAATACTGGACTTCACTATGCCTGAACCCCATCTATCACTGACTCCTCAAAGTGGCATGACCCAGGCTTAGCATTGGCCTTGCCCCCTCTGCACGTTGACCTGGCATTGTTCAGTGCCCAGCCGGCCTGTAGGCAGATCCCGGGTCCTTCGCAGATGCCACTTCTGTTACAAGTACTGTACCTGGATTCATTAAAATGGCAACTACAGCGGAGGTTGATAGGGAGGCGTGATGTTTGCTTTTTCCAAGCTCCAGGTGCTGTCTGAAGTGGTGGCCTTGGTCCAGCCCTTTGTTAACAAAGTCTGGAGCTGCTGGAGTGGTGATGTTCAGATCCATGTTGTGGCTGGGCCCTAGTCTCTCTCCCGGGGCAGAGCCCTGTTAACTCATGGGGGGTCTCCTTTTCCCTAGGGATGATGCGTTCTCCGACAGCCTGAGTCAGAAGGCGGACAGCGAGGCAAGCAGCGGACCGCTGCTGGACGATAAAGCCTCCTCCAAGAACGACATCCAGTCTCCGACGGATCATATTGTGGACTATGGCTTTGGGGGAGTAATGGGCCGGTAGGGAAACTCTCATTTTCCTGTGAACGCAGAGGTGGTCGCTGTCTCGTGCGGGGAGAGTCAGTGTGTGGTGTAGGGCAAGACAGAAGGGAAGGCTCCAGCAAACACTGCAGAATAATATGAGCATGGAGAGGGTTTTCGTGTGCATTGCTAATGTAGCTCTTACCAAGTAAAGAAGGTACGATGCTGTCCCTTTCTTGGCACTGGCTAAAATGTCTGTCTTCCCTCTTGCCTTAGTCTTGTGGAGCTGAAAGTTCCGAGTTCGGTTTGATCTGAACTCAGAGCTGAGCAATTGTCTTACAGCATGCAACCAGATGCTTTCGATCTGACGGACAGTGACCTAGTCTTGTGATGGATTCTTTGCAGAGTGAGATTGAGGTCTGACGGTGCAGCTATCCCTCGCCGTCGAAGTGGGGGGGACACCCACAGCCCGCCCCGAGGGATGGGTCCTGGCATAGACACTCCTCCTCGAGCAGCGGCCTGCCCTAGCAGCCCCCACAAAATACCTCTTAACAGGGGCAGGATTGAGAGTCCTGAAAAGCGCAGAATGGCGACATTCGGCAGTGCAGGCAGCATCAATTTCCCAGACAGGAAGGCCTTGTCTGATGGCCACCCGCTGAGATCGACCTGTGGATCGACTAGACACAGTAGTCTCGGAGATCAGAAATCTCTAGAAGCAGAAGCACTTGCTGAGGTAAGAGGGTTGTGAAGTGGCTCTCGGTGCCCAGGGATCGAGAGGCTGTAAAATAAAGGTCACTCGGATAGCACCGCAGAGCCCCTTCCATCTCAACGCATTTCAGAATTACAGCGCTGTTGTAGCTGCGACGGTTTAAAGATAAAAATGAGCAGCCAACAGCTTGCCTGCTTTTCCAACTGTATCGGTTGGTCTAATAAAAGATACTGCCTCCTTCCACAAACCTTTTTTTTTTTTTTTGAAGCAATAGACAGAAACGTTCGATCCACCACCAAAATGTGCTGGCAGCTCTTACCTCCTGCAGGGAGGGAAGCACGTTATCTTCATCTGCTGTTCCATAAGGAGCTTAGATGGAGAAAAGTGGATTTGCCAGATCAGAATTTGATGCTCAGTGTTTGGAGAAAGGTGCTTCAGGTTTGTTACTGACTTTTTGTAGCTGGGACCTCAGAATGTTCGTCTAATCCCAATATGACACCTCCAGCCATGCAGCATCATTGGCATCACAACAGGCCATTGGTTCCGTGGTGCTCGTTAAATTCACGTTACCTCCAGCATAGTCTGCACGTCTCCTTTCCCTCCGGCTGGCAGGAGGCCCCCAGCCAGGTACCAGTCAGGTTATACCAAACCTCTTAACATCTCGGAGAACGGTCCCTTCACGGAGCAGGCTGCAGGCTTCTCCAGCCTCTCGGGGACCACGTAGTTCAGGCACAGTCCCTGTGGATGTGTCTGGACAGCCATGGGCTGGGCTGGTGCAGGGCCCGGGAGCGCTGCGGACAGGCTGTTCACCGTCCCCTGTCTCGGCAGTTTCCCGGCAGTTTGCTTCGTGCCACCCTCCGGCGGGAGCAGCAGCTGTGGGGCGGTCGGTGATGCCCAGGCGGAGAGGTGCGGCTGCTGGGGAGACCGCTGCCCGCCACCTGGCAGCAGCCCCTGTGCCACAGGGTTTGGCAGGCTCTTGTATGGCGAATCAGCTGCTTTCAGTGGGATAATTAACGGTGATTGCAGAAAGGAAGAACTCTGACTGTCCTTTTTGCTTTTCCACCAGCCACGCTCCTTGTTCTCTTGCTCTGCAGCACGCTACCCAGCTTCTCTGTCCGTCAAGAGCTTGCGTTTGGTGTGATCAATTGGCAAAGCTGCGGACGTAGCACAGCGTGTGTCCTGAGCGATGGCTCGAGCTGGGGCACCGCGTCTGCCTTGGGACGGGATAACAGCACGCACCAAGTCCCCGGGCTCGGCCGATGGGCGGTAGCATGGCACCCTGCGGCGGTGCCCGGGGCCGCCTTCCCCAGGTGCAGTGCAGGGCTGTGGGGTCCGGGAGCCTCCAGAGGGACGGGTGAATGCTGAGGACAGAGCACGATGCGCACAACTTCCTTGGGTTTTGGGTTGTTTTTTTAAACCTTGAAAAAGATGCTCACGCAGCTGATGTAAATACTTACCTTGAAGTCGGTAGGACTGCTGGACTTCTAGTCCTGAGGCTTAGCTCTGCGAGAATATTTTCACTCATTATCTGAACAGCTCAGTAGAATTTATTGGAGCTAACTTGATAATTATTTCCCTTCTGCTGATCCTCTGAACGTTATCTGAGGCTCACCAAGCGTTTTGTACGCATTATAAAATTAAGGACTTGTCTACACAAGGACAGCGAGGAGAGTTAACGAGAGCTGCTTCTTAAATGATTGATTCAGTTGCCTCAAGTCACTTTTCAGATGGTCTCTTTCTGAGTTAGTGGCCTTAATTCAGTTAAGGAGGATCTAAGTGAAGCCGACCTAGGGCCTCTCTGTTTCTGAATTGAGACTGTCAGCACTACTGTTGTAGGCGATTTAGCAAATTTCGTTTAAGTGGGCGCTTCCAGTTGAACTGGGTTCACCTTCTGGAGGATCTCTGTGGACGGACCCATGGAGGCCGTGCCTCGGAGACATGACCAGAGGTGGGCAGGTGGTGAGGGGCTGGGGCCGCTCTCACCTCGGGTGCCTCCCCGTGCACAAGGAGAGGTGTTGTCGCCGCCTCTCCTCTATTTATGGTGAGCTGCCATCGTGCTGCTTACTCTGCGTACATCCCCGTGTGTGTCTGTCCCCACATGTGCCATTGCCCTGTAGGCAACAGGGCAGCAGAGGTCCTCTGCATCTGATGGAGGCTGCAGGGCCTCCTTTTTTGGGGAAAAAGCAGCCTCAGTGCTGCAGGGGAGTGTGGAGATGGCCTGTCTCATTGGAGATACGGACAGGCTGATGTTCACCCCATCGCTCCTGGTGCTCAGGGCTTGCTTCTTTTGGAGCTGGTGACCACACTCCTGTTGACTTGGGAGACGCGGGGCACCTTTGGGCGGCCAGCGTTTGGGCTTTGCATCTTCTCCCAAAGCTCCTGCTTTGCCTGGAGGCCCCATCTTAGGTCAGAGACCCACACACACAGACACATATGCCAGGGCGGGGGGCGTTCCACGGGGTGGGGTGCAGGAGAAGCGGGGTGATGCTGTGGCATGGTGCTGACATCCCTTTGTCGATGGCGTTTGCAGGATATCGAGAAGACCATGAGCACGGCGCTGAATGAACTGCGGGAGCTGGAGAGGCAGAACACGGCCAAGCAGGCCCCCGACGTGGTCCTGGACACACTGGAGCCCATGAAGAACCCCCCGATGGGCGCTGCCAACTCGGAGCCCGCCAGCCCCCTCCACACCATCCTGATCCGGGACCCCGACGCTGCCATGCGGCGCAGCAGCAGCTCCACCACAGAGATGATGACCACCTTCAAGCCAGCCCTGTCGGCCCGGCTGGCCGGGGCTCAGCTGCGGCCCCCGCCGATGCGGCCGGTGCGGCCGGTGGTGCAGCACCGCTCCAGCAGCAGCAGCAGCTCGGGGGTGGGCAGCCCTGCCGTCACCCCCACCGAGAAGCTCTTCCCCAGCAGCTCGACGGATAAATCGGGCACCATGTAGGCTGGGGCGCGGGGACTGCGGCGGGGAGAGCCGGCGCCTGGACGGTGGGAGCAGGGCTGGCAGCTCAGCAGAGCCTCGCTCGGCCAAGCGGGAAGGCGGAACCGTGCTCAAGAGGAACCTCTCCAAAAGGGGAACAAGTGTTTAGCCTAGGCCTGATGGTTGATTGTACATACCTGTGCGTGTGTGTGCATGTACCTGTGTGTGCACACACACCCCATCCATGCAGAAACACTTCCCAAGCTTGCAGTCCTACGGCAGGAGGAGACGGCGGGTCTGTGTGTTGGCACTGGAGAATACATGCTATATGTACAAGTATATATTGAAAAGAAAAAGTGTACAGAATTCGGTGACTTTTAAAAAAAAAAGTAGATTTACCTCAGAAACTGGCTCTGAAATGTCCTCTCTAGAGGTGCTGGGTTGATTTGGGTTTTCTTCCAGGCTATTTGTGTGCGTGTGTGTGCGTGGAGGTACGTAGCAGCTGTGTGTCGAGCAATACAGGGCCAATCCTGGAATTGATTTTCTTCACCTCGTGGCATTCAAAAAAAAAAAGGGGGGGTGGGGTGGGGGGAGATACCGTGGGTTTTGTTCACTGCTGGACCATGGAGAAGAGCTGGAAATTCATAAATTCCAGTGTGCGTCAGGCCGGCTGGAGTATCTTTTCAAGCTGAATCCCGAGACGCTTTCGCGTGCGCTGTGACGCCCCAGCGAGCAGCACCTGGCAGGAGCAGGGACAGAAAACGGGGTGTGCTCCGTCGCCTTGGCGCAGGGAGAAGGATGCTGCTGCTGCACGGGGGCACGGGGCTGCCCTGCCTGCACCGCGGGGTCCACAGAACTCCGATTTTCTTGAAGATTTCAGAATGAACAAGGACTCGTGACAAACCTGTGGTAAAGCATAAATAGAGTAACTTACAGAGTTTTGAGATGCTTCATTTCCCTTTCCCCACACACTTCTTTTTCTTTTTCTTTTTTTTAACAAAACCCCTAGTGATATCTCAACAGATGGGACTAAACAGGCGAGGAGGCTTTGGTACAACAGCGTTCCTTTATTTGAAGTTGCACAGCAGTACATGAGGGTCTTGATTCAGATTGCATCTTCTTGCATGAAAAGCATGAGCCATATTTGACCATATCAGATGCGGAACCGATCTGATGGGGTGATATTTTGCACTTTCTGTACTGTACTATATAATACAACAGTTTGAGTTTATGCAAAAGAATCTACATTTCGTTTTTCCTCTGAACGTTTAACCCAGAGAAAAAATATGCAGAAAGAGCTGGGGATTGCATGGTACTTTGTCTGATAATCAAGTCTCTTCTGTAAGCGCTGAATTCAAGACGCTCTGTGCTTCTCCTGCAGTTTTTTTCTTCTTGCACAGATTTCCGTGCAATGACCCGTGGTTTAATTTGGTCTCTTCCACATGATCACACACACAACCCCACCGTGAAACGGGCCGTCGCGAGTCTCTCAGCTGCGTAGAAGAGCTGCGCTAATGGCTCCTTAATGTCCATCCTTTCTTCCCGCTATCAGATTTCTGCTGTTCTGTCTGTCCCTGGGCAAAGACGCTCGCCAGCCCTCCTGCCTCATCCAGCAGTCACCTGCCCCTGCCCAGGGCTTGGTTTTGTTCCCCGCTTCGTCCTCCTCTCCAGCACCGCCGCAGACCCCAGCTCGCACGTGGCCGGAGGAGCAGCCTGACTTCCAGAAGGCAGCGGAGGGGCCGGCCGGGGCGGCGGAGCCCACCCGTCCC
>JAVKLA010000036.1:24181138-24198979 GCA_034782735.1 Sagittarius serpentarius | reverse complement strand
ACCTGGTCCGTGTCAGGCCTGCTGGAAAACTGAATTCACGCGTGTGGCCCCGCCGCTGCCAGCCCCGCCGTGGGGATCCCCCCAGCCCTGCCATGGAGGACGTGCCGCACGGCTCCAGGAAGGGGACGCGTGCCTGCAATGCACAAGCGGTATCAGACAAAAGCAGATGTCGACGTGAGGTTGAGACAAAGATGATTTAGTGCTTGCTCTGTTGCAAACAGGACAAGAGCGATTATCTCCTCCCAAAGGGAAGGAGCGATGGGGCTTAGGGGGCCGCGCAAGCCAAGGAGACGAACAAAGGCCCTTCCTGCGGCAGCGCGGACCCCCGCCAGGCCCCATGGCCTTCGGGACTGGCCCGGTATTTGCTTTTAAAGGATTAACTTGAGCCAGCTAAGTGGATATGAAAACCGTGGCGAGTGCAGGGGGACGCTGTCCGTGGCAGCCCACTCTGTGCTCGGCTGGGCCCCGCGCTGCTGCGGTGCAGCCGGTGTCCTGCCGTGGAGGTGCCCGGGCGGCTCCCAGCATCGGTCACCGCCTCGCCAGCGGCCCCCAGCCACGCTGCGTCACTCCTCGCCCAGGGATCTGCACTAAATGTGCGGCACCTCGCAGCACGGCAGCTTTAACCCGTGAGAGTTATTACCAGATAAAGTAAAGCAGCGTAATTAAACAGTTTTCCTAATGCACCTGAACTGCTGGTTTCATCAAAGGTCTGTCCTGCGCCCAAATTGTTCTGCTGGGCTCTCTCTGAGTTGAGAAGGTCCCCACTGTAACGCTGGTACTTAATGAGCCAAATGAAGCCTTTGTCTGACAGTAAATGTCAACATTATCAGTAAATTGATAATTGATTTCCAATTAAAAGTCCGTGTTCCCCAGCACTCCTAACTAATACAGGCTCATGTTAAGCTATTTTTCCTTTCTTCTCCTGACAACAAGGCTTTTAGTGCCATAACTGGGACATGAAATTGGTACTGGGAGCGGTGTCCTTCGTCACGTGGCTCCGTGGCAGGAGCTGACCTCCAAGGCCGGCGTCTGTCCCGCCACGCATACAGCACCTCGGCACCAAACAACGCGTTTCACACTGGGGAACAATGTATTTTTCACGAAAAATAAAGGGTAACATCCCTAAAGATAGCTCAGGCATCAGTGTGATAGGATATAGCTCTGTCTCATCGCACCTAGGGCGGCCATCTCGACCCAATTCTGGCTCAGCTTTGAGTAGAAAAGGTTATAAATTTGAGGGGGGGGAGAGAGCGAGGCAATGCTCTGCGCTGGCAGCAGCAGGACACTGCCTCTCCAGCCTGGGAGAGGCCGCACACCTCATTTTATTTACCTCTTTGGAAACCTACAGGAACCAGACTAAATACCTGGAAGAAACTGGCTTTGCAGAGGGCATCTGCTTAACGGCTGGGATGACCACGACACACAGAAGGAAAGGAAAAAACCCACAAGACAGCAGCCGCGGGGGCTGCTGGTTTGCGACGCGCTGAACCGACGGGGCCAGAGGGGAGGCTGGCTCCTGCCGCGGCCGCGCCGGGCGAGCCGGCAGTTTTGTGAGCTTGTTGCTGGGGAGGGGAGGAGGGAAGGAGACACCCTGCTTTCTCGGTACCGCCCTTAAAGCGTTGGACACGAGTCTTTGGAAGAGGGAAAGGAGGCACTTTCTGAACAACACGGGTTATATCAGAACTGGGGTGTTGCCCGGCTGTCATGTCAGGCAGCGCCTGCTGCCACCGCTGCGCAGCGGCGCGGCAAACCTGCGCCATTTGCCTTTTGGGAGCCATTCCGAGTTCTTGCTTATTCACTCCCATTTGCATTGCCCGATGCTATGGCTCCCGGTTTAAGGCTGGACTTCAGTTCCTGGGCTGAGAATATCGGCAGCTTTATTGACTTACTTTTGGTAAGGCCGGCCTGGAGTAGCAAGCCGGCCGCCGCGGCAGGCCTCACCCGAGTCCGAGTTTCCCAGGGCTGCTGCCGCAGCGCTGGCAGCCGGGTTTGCTCCTGGGGGCCTCTCTCTCTTTCGGGCCTGCCTCCCGGTGCAGTGCCTGCGAGGCCGGGCGGCAGCTGGCGCTGCTCCAGCAGCCGTCAGCCCGGCCGCGATCCCTCAACCGCCTGCTGTCACAGCACTGCCAGGAGCAGCCGGCGGTGACGGCGTTACACCGCGATCTGGAGAGCCGGGAGTCGTTTATTTAGCCCGTGGAGTGCCTCGCACGTATGCCTTGTATGGCCTCGCTCAAGCATGCTGCCGAAGAGCGATGCGCTTGAGTGATGAGTGGCTATGAA
The DNA here is from genome assembly GCA_034782735.1 of Sagittarius serpentarius. NCBI lineage: Eukaryota > Metazoa > Chordata > Aves > Accipitriformes > Sagittariidae > Sagittarius > Sagittarius serpentarius. The sequence goes on along the minus strand of JAVKLA010000036.1, from coordinate 24,196,702 downwards.
TATTTAATTTCATCCCGTCCGTGTACATTCTTAATTCGGTCCTTGGTACAATTCTTCCTGATGGATTGCCACTTGGCTGACCGCTGCGTCGCACGGTGCCGCAGACATGGTTTCAGCCCTCACCGGCGATCTGCGTGAGGCAGAGACCATCCCCACCGCCCGGCTCGGGGAGGAGCAGGGTGGGGAAGAGTCACCCCAAAGCAGGCGATGCTGCAGCCTGGGGAGACAGGGGACCCTCGGCCCCCACCGCCGGCCTCTGCCCCCTCCCCACAGCCTCCCCTGGGCTCCCCGCGCAGACTGTCGAGGTGCAAAGCACTCCTGCGCGGCCAGAGCACCCTTCCCTGCCCCGTGCATTAACAAACGCCATCTCCTGCCCCGGGAGAGCTGGGGCTCTTGGGTAGGGTTTCTAGCTGCTGAGTAGATAAAGAGCTCCACGACTAAATAAACAGCTCCAGTGAAGTCAGAGTGCACTTCACACCCGAGCCGACGAGAAGCTGCGGCCGGCAGTTCATGCAGAGGCTGTATCACCTTTCTTGCCATTGTTTTTTTCTGCCGCTGGTTTGTGGCTTCACCTTCCTCCCCGCCCTGGCAGCGCAGAGGGGCAGAGACCTCCCTGGGTTCTTCAATCCACCCCGATGTGTGCCAGCTGCAGAAACGCAGCCGGCGACGCTTCAGCGGCGGTTTGCGTGGGACCGTACCAGGGAGAGGGCTGGCTCAGCTGCAGGTGGGGCTCGACCTGCACCTCGGGAGGGCAGGGGCCCACCCGGCCTTGCTCACAGCCCGTTAGCACGGCTTCGGGCGCAGCCCCCGAGGAGGGGAGCGCAGGGGTGGTCCCAGGCTGCCAGCACCACCCCGGGCCGGAGCTGCTCACCAACCCACCCTCTCCCCACGCGCCAGGAGCATCCGTAAGCAGGTGGGTCCCGCGCTGGCACAGTCCGGCACTCACCAAAAGGGCACCCTGTGCCGGGGGAGGCTCCTGGGACACAAAAGCCCCCGGGGGCTTCGGCGGGTCCCTCAGCAGCCGGGCGGCCCCAGGCAGCGGCTGCGCGCGGGGCGACTCGGCCCTGGCCGGGCTCTCGGGCAGGTCGAGCGTGTGCAAGGGTGCGACGCGTGCAAGGCAGGCGCGTTCCTCGCACGCTCCGCAGCGCCGGTGGCGGGGAGAGCGGCGGCTGCGCCCGAAGGCACGCGCGAGGCGAAGACCAGCCCGCTGCTGCTTCGTTGCTTCTTTCGGGCAGCGTTTGTGCCCCAGACCGGGGGAACGGCCCAGGCGGGCTTGCCCGCGGCCGCTCGGCAGCGGGGTAAGGAGCTCTTAGAGTGCGCTCCTGTGCTCCGCAGCTCTGCTTTCCCCGCTTCTGTCCGCTGGCAGCTGTGGCTGGGTGAACGGGGCTGCTCCGTCTGCTTTCCTTCCCCTTTGCTTTCGGCACAAAGCGCCAATTGCTTCAGAGGAAGGTGCTGTAAGAGGTGCCGATAATTGACAGCCACGGAGCAGTCTGCCTTCAGGAAAAGCCCGTAACTCTCTAAGTGGCTGTATGATTGGTAGCTGGACGGTGCTCCTGAGCATGAAGGTTTATGTGCTTGTCTGTGTTATGCACCTGCGGTCAGTCTCTTTAATAATACATGTGTGATGCTAAGTGCTTCCTGGGTAGCGTACTGTTCAGCTTGAGTAACAGCCCCGTTCCTGGCTGGCTAACAAGCGGAGGTGGCTCGTTTGCAGCTGTGAGCTGGGGCCTTGTTTCAGAGCAGCATGGGCTCGTACCCGCGCCACGAGCTCCAGCTAGCGTTCGCTTTGCCGACGGAGGGCTAACGCCGAGGCTGTCCGAGGAGGCCCGCACGTTCCTTACCCACAGCTAATCCCGGCACGCGTGGCTGGCGCTGGTGCGCGACCCGGCTGTTTGCGTGGGCCCCGCGGACACCGGCCCCGCGTCTAAGCATTAGATACCTGTCTGAAACGCCAAGTGGCCGTATCTGAGCTTATTTCTGCTTAGCTGAAAATGAAGACCCGAGTCATTTCTCTGCAACAGGTCTAGTTACCTGGCTGAAGTGGTAATAATCATTAAGTATAAACAGTAAGTTGAGTGTATTAATTTCTATGGCCCCAGTGCAGCATTTGCATTTAAATTAACTTTCCACATTACCGCACACTAACATACGTGTTCATTTCCCCCTAAAGGTAAAAATACACGTGAACGTGGTACGTGTTAGTACTTCCCAGCCTGCTGTGTCAGAGCGGTCTCTGGACGGAGCTGCTACGCGCCTCGCACCGCGGGAGGGTGCCAGGTCTGGGACGGTGAGGCCCGTCAGGACAGCGGGGGGGTTGGGGCCAGGAGGAACCCCCGGCTTGAAGAAGCCTGTGGTGCCCTGGAAGCAGACCGGGGGGCCGGGGCGGGGCGGGCCGGGTCCCTCTGTTTGCGTTTGGCGTTTTGCTGCTCAATGGGACGTGCGGGGCGCGGAGCAGGGGGCTGCGGGGAGCCCGCCCACCCCCTCCTGAGCCGGGAACCGAGCAGCAGCTCGCTTGGAGGCGATGGGGGTGTCTGAGGCGGCTGCTGGGGGGGTCTTGCTGACGCCCCTTGCTGCAGGGTGTCAAGGGGCTTTGGAGACAAGCCGTATGATAAAAAAGGAGGCGGAGGTAAAATCACGTATCTACGTCTTCCTTTCCTGGCACTCAGGTCAAAAAGAGGTGTCTGCCACAGCTGTGCTGCGTTTGGTTTTGTGGGTCGAAACTGCAGCTGGCAAAATACCCCGTCTTTGGGGACTTTCCTCCTTCCCTCCAGGAGCGGACACTCCGGAGAAGGCTGCTTGTCCTCAGCCTGCTCCGTTCCTCCTGCGCCGGCGCCCCGCGGCTCCCGGCCGCGCGGGGGGGGCTCTGCCGCCGTCACCCCCGAGCAGGGCGATGCCTTGTTGCTGCACCTGCCTCAGGTTTTACATATAAAATAACTGGGTTTAAAAAATATATATCTATCTAGTCTGGCTGATTCTGAGTATTTTGCAGTGGTTTTCTGTCCAGATGCCAGGGGCAGTTATTGCATTGCACAAGAACTAAACTTTCTCCAGAACTTTTTTCTCAGCATTTCTTAATACTGAGATGTGGGTATTTTATTAGAAGGGAAAAATGAGCGAAGAAGATACGAAGAGCATGATAGCGAACAAATGATTTCTAAATAATTTTTCCTCAAGCCTGACTCTCAGTCTTATCCAAGACAGTTATTACAGCTGGAACTCGCTGTCCTTGTCCCCAGGCTCAGAAATCTGGTGCATTTTCGGTAGCACTAACTCAGAGAATGCTGTCAATGGAGGAATGAAGCCGATCTGTAATCTGGGAGGGGAACTTAATGTATTTTTTCTTTTTTAAATAGGTTGCTCTAACTGGAGCAGCCTGTCGTTTGTGAAGTATGTGCATCATAGCATATCACCTCTGCCGTGACTTTTTTTTTAAATAGAAAATTTGATGACAACATTACTCTTGAGCGATACTGTGAAGAGGGGCCAGGGATTGTTGCTTGGCTGAGCAAGAACAAATGCAGTGTTTCACGGAGCACATGTGGCAGTGCCTTTGATTTGCAGCAGGACCCATTTGTTTTTTAGACAATATTGACTGGGAAAGCAGCTCCCATCGATTCCTCCCCGAGGACTCTTCTGTTTTCTTCGTTTCACTAAACGGTGTTTCCGTGTAAAGCACTGAGTTTTCCTGCGATAAACTAGACCTGCCTGAGGTGGCAAATGGCAGGGTGAATTAAGGCGGTTCTGTCTGCGGCTAACGAGGTGGCACACAGGCGTAGGGCCTGCTCCGCCGGGTCAGGGGCCAGCGGAGGGTCCGGCATCGTCACCCCACGCGCGGCCCGGGGCTCCCTGCCCCCCCAGTCCCAGAGCGCAGCAGCACCCACGCCGCTGGTACTGGTGGCAAGGGGCATTTCTTGTTAGCGTGCGGCATCTCGAGATTGAGAGATACAAGGTGTTGGAGGTTTCGGTGATCACGTAGCGCTTCTGTGCAGTTTTTACCGTCACAAAGCCAGGGCTGCAGAGCAGCTGCCCGACCGTGGGGTCGTGCCGGGAAGGGTCTCGGGACAGGAGCACGCCCAAGGGTGCTGGGAGACACGTATCTTGTGTCAGACCAACCGACTTTTACAAACAAGCTGTTGGCTGTGTGATGAGGTGAACAGCTGGTTGGGGAAGCCGAGCGATGAATTCACTGCTTGCTGGTAGCACTACTCTTAAAGCCTGACCCCCCCGCCGTGGGAGAAGGGGGACCCAGCGGGGGCTGCAGCGAAGCACCCAGCACCCGGCACCCGGCTGGGAGCGGAGTTGCACGCTCCCGGGAAGCGTTCCTGGGAACCCCCATGCGCTGAGCTTGCATTCAGTATGAGAACGTCGAGGAATGTAGCCTTAATTACATTTAAATGTGACGAGTCTGAGTGCATCGTTGCTGTTTTTAAGACACCCTGTTCTCACAGGGACGCCGGGAAGAACAGGATGGCTCCGAAGCCTGCCAGGCAGCGGGAGAGGCAGGGCAGTCAGGTCGCCTGGTGTTCGCTTTTGTTCTTCTGCTATTTTACTTTCTTTTATACCTGCCCCATGATTGCCTTTTGTGGTAGGATCAGCCACAGCAAACAAACGAAGTTGTTTATAGGTGTGATGAAAGAGGGAGGGAGATTTCAGTTGCACAGCAGAATAAATGGAGAAGAATTTGTGCCCAGGGGCATCTCCTCCGGCCTTCTTCCAGTTGTTCTTGGAATCGATGCGGTTGGCTTGCTTTCGCTTCTGGCATTCATCCTCCAGCACCATAATCATACCTGCTCACACGCAGGCAGGGGAGCCGCTCCCCAGCACCCAGAGGCCCCCCCACCTTGTGATCCAGTGTTTCGCTTTCAGCCGTGACTCCCAGGCCCTTTTTGCAGCGAGGGGTGGGGTTGGGGGGGGGGTGCCCGGCCTCTCCCCAGGCTCTGGTGGGACCTGCCCGCACCCGCCACAGCCGAGATGCAGCCGGTGCAGCCCCTAGCGCTCTCCAACACAGCGTGTTTTAGCCTAGGCCACAAATTACCAGCTACCGGGGCGGGGAAGAACCAGTGCTGATCGCACTGAATTAACAGCCCCCCGACGATAGCAGGGTGAGAGTATTTGTGAGGGGATGTGGATAACGTCTCGCCTATGAAGCGCTCGGGTCTACAGCGGGGCGGGAGCTCGCAGCGTCCACAGCTGCCTTCTGTGCCCCTCAAACGCCAAAACTTTGTGTCCTTGCTGCCATTTCAAGTCTTCAGCTGGGGTGGGCTGTGACTTTGCCCATCGGGTCTGCGGTAACCCCCTGGGGCTGCTTTCTGCCGTTATTCCTGAGGCAATCTTTTCCTTGGGAAAACCAAGATAAAAATCTCTTTTCCACCTTCTAGAACCGCTTCGGCCTTGAGCCCTTGTTCAGTGCCCAAACCCGCCTCCCACTCCTTCCCCTCCCTGCGCCCCGTCAATGTCTCTTCGGCTTTTCCTGCGCCGGTTCGGGTGCCGTTCGGCTCCCCCGCGGTCCAGCACTCCCCCCAGCATCCCAGGACAATAAAAGGTGTGTTTGCCGGCCGGGCAGGGAGCTGCGGCAGCCCGGCGGAGGGGCCGGAGGGGGCCCGGCCAAGGCTGGGCGGTGGGGAGCAGCAGGTGCTGTGGCTGCTCGGTGCGGTCCAGGGCACACGCGGCCCTTCCCTGCCCCCCGCAGCACCCCGATCAGCGCGGCTGGATGTCAGCACTGGCGGAATACAGCCGTACATCACAACCCGCCTTCAGTAGCGTCTTCTCCTGTTGCCGACAATTTACCTGTTGTTCACGCTTGTGCCTTGTCCCGGCGTTTGAGGCCAGGCTGGAGGGGGGCTGGTCTCCAGGGTTCGTACCTCTGAACCCCGCGGGAACGCTGCCGGGGCCCTGCGGGAGCCAGGCTTGGCTGTCACCGGGCGATGCGTGTCGGCAGGGCCCGGCACCACGGGCAATGCCGGTGCGGTGCACAAGGCAGAGAGCCCGGCGGCGGCGCAGCCGCTTCTCGGACTGAAGGGCGACCGGGCTCCTTCGTTCCCCAGTCCTGCTTTTTAATGGGCTGAGGGCAGGTAACTTTTTTAAATGGGAAGTTGTTTAAGTGCAAACCCAGAAGAAGACGAAGGGAGAGCTGGGTGGAAAACACTGAACTAACTGGCCCTGTTCTTCACTGGTGAAGACAAATAGCACAGCACTTTTATTTTTAACTTTGCGAATGCTGCTGGGAAGATTCTGCTGGCGCTGAGCGCGTGGCCGTGCCCCGACTTAGAGTCTCAGCCTCACCAAGGACCTGATAGTTTAACGTGAGACCGCTCTGAAGTGCTGAAATGAAACCTTGGCCTCCTCCGATCATCTTTCAGGTAATTAATTGTCAAGAAATGCTCAGAGGGTAATTTGCCTTTTATTTAGGTGGATCCAATAATTCAATACTTCGATGGCTCCAACAGCCATTCACTGTATGTGCTTTAAAGATGCACCCAAGGGCGGTCTGTCACTTGTCATGCTCATAGCTAATGAATGAAAAAATGGCATAGGAATGAAAGGTAAAAGAAACGGTGGCAGAATTTAGAGTGATTAATGCTTTGAACCTGGACTTGAAGTGCAGCAAGTGCTTTCAGTCTTGCTGACTGAATTAAATAATCCAAATTAGTAATACAATTTAATTTTTTTTCCTGTGCAAAGACATTAAAGTGCTTTTAGCAAATGAGGTAAAGATTTTCCATCCATGTTTAAAACAAAAATGGAGGACTGTGCCGTGGCATGCCCAAAGCCTGCAGCAAGCCCACGGCATGGGCCGTGCGTGGCCGTCCCGTCCCCCACGCAGCCTCTCCTGTAGCGCCCGTGAGCCTGACTGCCCTGCAAGCAGCTCTGTCGGCGTTACTGGTGACAGCGGTCATCCGCAGACAGCCACGAGTCACGCTGCGGAGCCAGCATCGAACCTGGGGGGGGTTGTCCGTCCCTTGGCGAGAGGAACATCCCCTCCCGGCGCGAGCCAGGGCCCCGCGGGGTGGTCTGGGGCCACGTGGCGGTGGGGTGGTGGCTCACCCCGGGCATCCCGGTTCGGAGGGATTTTGCAGACCCTGCTGCTGCCCTCAGCTCGGGCATGGCTGCGGGTCCCTCCGGGCAGCGGTGAGCTGCCGGTCTGTGCTCCGACCTGCCTGGAGCTGCCCTCTCTTGCTAGCAGTTGACAGGGGCTCTATTGCGTTGGTCTTGTTAGAAAGGGTATCTATTAATTGCACCCTCATCACTTGTAGCTGGACCGCATCCGCCTTGGGCCATTTAGGGCATTTTCTCCTCCCTGATGCCCTCTATCCGTGGCACACTCGGCGTCCAGGGCTGCCCGGCAGGCACGGCCTCCGCAGGGCTTGCTGCCGCCGCCGCCGCCGGGCAGAGCAGCGGCAGCAAACCCGGCCCAAGTCATGCGGCAGAGATTTTCCTGGGTGGGTGCGCATGTGTTTTGGAAACATCCTCTGTGAGCATATGTTTAATTTCCTGTGGAGAGGGGAAAGGATTTGCCAGACGAGATTGATTCTTGAAACTGGCAAAGCATTCTTTAAATTCCCCTGGGTCTGCCTGGCGATAGCTGGTCAGCGTCGGGGAAACCGGCACCAGTTAGTGCCGCTGCGGTGCGTGCTGGCTTTCAGTGCATTCTGGTTTTAGTTTTAATATTTCTCTCTGAATGTCTCCCTTCCTGCTCCAGCATGTAACCAGAACGATATCCCCATCTCCCTGGAGCTGCAGCCCTTCCCTTGGCTCTGCGGTGCTGACGTGGGGCCGCCGCATCTTGCGGGCGCGCTGGGGGGCCCATCTGCGTGGCGGTGCTGCCGGTGCCGCCGGCGGAGCCCCCCGGCTGCCTCCACCCTCCCTGCCTGCCGGCTGGGCTCCGGCAGGACGCGGCGGCGGGGCAGGGCCAGCTCTGCGGTGCCTGCTCCGGTGGGTTAGCCGTCCATCCTCCCGGCCGGAGCAGCGCATCTCGGGCGGCCAGGAAATCCTCCTCCGTAGGGATGTCCGCAAGGCAGGAGGGGTTTTTGCCGCGCTAACGCCCCGCGCAGTGTCGGCGGGCCCAACGTGCCTGCAGGACGGGTTTCAGTGCTGGAGTGCGTCTGCCGAAGCTCTTGCAGCCAGGTCAGAGCTCGCCTGCTCCGGTGGGGAAGTTGTGTCCTGTGCCTAAGCCGGCCACTGGAGCAGAGGGAAAAATGAGAGTATGTCCCCAGCTTTTGTTAACGCCCCCCCCCCCCGCCTTTAATAGGCACCTACAGGCTCACTCTCTATAGAAACATTGGAAACCAGGTTTTAGCAGGCCTTAGGGGCTGCAGCATTGTCCATCTTCTGTAAGTACTGCAGAGCTGTGTGGAGCTGGAGACCTTTTTATGATTGCAGCTCGGCTGAAAAACAGCGCTGCGTTGCTGGTGCGCTGCAGGATCTCTTCACTTGTCAGCCGGGTGGAAGGGAACAGCTGTTGAAGCAGTTTGGTTTAAGTGTTTCATGAGAGCGAAGTGTAGGAAATGGAATTTACTGAATTTTAAATACCTCTCATGCATCGGGATCAGAGTAAGCGTTGCAGGTAAACCAGTAGTGCTCCATACCATAGAGACGCTTCTTCCCTCCCCAGAGATCTTTCAGAGACTTAGTCTTGGAGTACTTGATGCTACAAAATCAACGGAGGTTTGTGTCTCGGAAATAAAGCTCCAGCACTGGAGCTTATCTCAGCCCTTTAAACCTAATAATGCCCCTTGTCAGCATCCAAAGGCCAGACACCCTCTTGACAGCTCCTAATTCCACCCCGAGTGGCCATCAGTATGAATAAGACCCGTCTCTGTGGACATGCAAATGTATTCGGTTCTATTTAACAAAGATAAATATCTTAATTAAGATAACGAACCGCCTGGGGGATTTTGAAAATTAGATGAGCGTGAGCTCCGCCGTGAGAGCTTGGCGCCGATGCTTTGGCTGCGCTTCCAGAGAACTCGTGCAGTCTCTGACGGCCGCCGTGAAGGGACGCGGCTCCGCAGCTCTTGCAAGGGCCCCGTGCTGCCTGAGGTGCTCCCCGTGGGGAAGGGCCGTCGCTGGTGCTGAGCGCCAGCCCACGCCTCCGTACACGGGCTCAAAGCAAACGTGCTCCTCTCCCACCCCGATCCCTCTCAGCCAGCGAGCAACAAACGTTCTTGACAGAGCGGCTTTAACCGGCCCCTTGCGTGCTGCCGGTGAAGGCTGACGAAACTCGTGATGAATTGCTGTCGTCACACTGTCGTCGCACCCATTTTTTCACCCCCTTCGTAAAAGTCTTTTTAAAAATTGTCTTTTTAATAACGACTAGGCAAGTGCTGAAGCTCGGCGGAGCCCTGCTGTGGGGCTGGGGAAGCGCTGGGCTCGCCAGGGGCCGTGGCAGCGGCTTCGCTGCTGCTGAGCGGCTCAAAGGCAGGAACCAAACACGGGAGCCCAAGAGCCCCCCTGGGGTGGGCCAGCGGCTGAGCCTGCACAGAGCCCGGCCCGGGCGCGCGGCACCGCTGCAGGGCGGGAGGGACAGGCCAGTGAAAGGAAACGGCTGCAGAGCCAGTGCTAAGGGGATCGACGTATTTTGGTTTATCACTTGGCTTTTGAGTGTTCCACGGGACTTGCAGAGAAGAGCGCGTTGGGCCCCGGGGCCAGCCGCGGCCCGTCCCAGCAGGAGACTCGGTGTCTTGGTGTTTCTCCAAAGTGTTTTTGCACGGGAGGCGTGAGCCGGCTGCGGGCCGTGAGCCGAGGAGCGGAGCTCGACGGCAGCGCCCGGGCTGCCCGGGGGAATGGCAGGCAAAGCCCTCCGGGCTCTGCCTGGCGGGGATGGCCGTTTCATGTTGGAGCGACAGAAGGGAAAGGCACGCGAGGAGGTGTTCGTGTCTGCTGGGGCGTGAGCACGAGCCCAGCTGGCAGCAGCTGCTGGGACGCGCTGGGAGCCCCAGCCTCGGCTCGGCTGTGCCGGGGGGGGTCCTGCGCGCGCAGGAGAGAGACACCGAGGTGCGCCGAGGGGGAAGTCGCCTCCTTTTTGCTCTCCTCACCACTTTGAAATGTGAGCGCCTTTTGCGCAGCGTAGCTGGCGCGCAGTTGCGGGGAGCCCCGGCGCGGCGCCCTGTACCTCGGAACGTGGCCCTCGCCTCCTGAGCCCAAACCGCAGCAGGCGCCGGCCTGCCTGCAGAGTGCCTCGCCGGGGAGAGGCTCGCGTGGGTCCCCGGAGCCAAGCGCGCTCAGTCACTGCACCACGGGCTTGCGTTCCTCGGCTGTGGTTTAGGAAGCTCTGCACCTTCCCTCCGTAGCAGCCCGCTGCGCTGCTCAGCAGAAGCAGCTGAATTACCCTTTGCAGGAGCAGAGCCCCAGCTGAGCAGCTTTCTCTGCAGTCCCGAGACCTCCTAACCGCCCCGCCGCTGAGATGACTGAGGGCGAGGGGGCTCTCAAGAAGTCTCCAGGGTGAGATGCAGCCTTTTTTTTTAAAAGAAAGAAAAAAAAATTCTTACGTAAGTCAAAACATCTGCTAGAGCATGACTAATGCCTTCCCTTCTCCCTCCTCCCCTGGCGTGGTAACAGAAGTTCGCGGGAATTATATAAATGATTGTTTCCTGTAAGAAGTTATACATTGTCCATAGGTCTTTTGGGGACAAACCTCATGTTCAGCCGTCTGTTACCTTGCGGTGTTTACTAATAGCTTTGCATCCAGCTGACGAACTGCTCCGCTGCCCCGCTGCATTTCTGAAACCAGCTGATAACAGCGAAGTCCCAACCTACTGCTCCCGGCCTGGCGGGTGCGAGGGTGGCGTTATTCCTGCCCGAGTCAACTCAACTGGCGTGCCTGGCGCGGCAGCCTGCGGCGGCTCTGGCCGTGCCCTCCCAGACCGCCCTGCCTGGCGGCGGCGGTGTCGGTGCCTTCCCCAGGGAAGTGCTGGCTGGCAGCAAGTGCAATGACGGAACCAAGGATTCCCCTTTTTGGTTTAAGGATGTGTATTGGCAAGCTCCTGGAAAATTACGTTACGGTTGGTTTGTCTTGTAAAAAGTGCAAGGAAATCTTTTAAAGGCCTACAGCTAAACCGGCCTCGAGACATGATTTATTTCATTCCAGCTGTACTTCCCCCTTCTGGCAGTGCTTCTCTGCACGGTCTTCCTAACTTTGTTGCTCACTTGTTTGCCTCTTCCTGGTTTAAACCTTTGGTGGGTCCGGCTGGCCGGCGCAGCGGGCGGGCAGCAACCGGGAGGGGATGAGGGGCTCCCTGCCCGTCCTTTGCTGCGGGAGCAGCCCCAGCACCCGGCTCTGCAGGGGGAAACCTGCGTGCGGGCGGGTGCCCTCTGCCCAGCCGAAGGCTGCCGACCTCCCCCGGCTCCCCTCCGGCATCCCAGCGGGAGCGCTGCTGCTGCCGCCGGTCTGCCCAGTACCACCCAGCGGGGAACTGGGCTAAGTCACTTTTATGTTGAATTTCGGATGGTATGTCTTGCTTGAGTTTTGTTCTTGTTTTCCTGCGTGGATCTCTCGATTTTGGACATTTGGGGTCTGTGTCTCTGTTTAGACCAGTGTGAGCTCACGTGTCCGTGGCAGAAAGGCTCGGGCTGCCAGCAGGGATTCCTCAGCCTCAGGTTTCGCGGTCTTTTCTGAAGACGAGCTTCTTGGCACAAAGAGCTGAAGAAACAGGAGTGTGCATATACTGACCGCTGAACTTCTTTCAGAGAGAGGGACTCCACAAGCCTGCGTTCAGCTGACAGCGCGTCGAGGTCAGACCTCTCCCTCTGCCCCAGCACGGGGCACACCAGCACCGCTGCTCCCCGTGCTGCCGGCCGCGGTGCCGCCCGGGGGGAGCAGCGCGGCCAGGTCCGGCAGAGACCCGCGCTCCCGGCAGAAGGAGCCGGTGCCTGAGCGCCCGGAGCGCCGGCTGTCCGGGGAGGGGCTGGGGCTGCCTCTGCGGCGGGGCACGGGCAGGGCTGGGGAAACGGGGCTGGTTTGTTTCTTGCAGCCGATGCCCTTCGCCCAGGCTCTTGTCTTCCCTGGGCCGTGGCTGAAGCAGCTGGATGGCTGCAGCGTGTCTCTGGTTTCCAAACGCTGCACCGCCACGGGACACTCTCCGGGTTTCGGCTTTGCTGTGGTCTGGGAGGTAAACTGCTGCTAGCGTTACTAATGGACTTCGGCTTTTAGCCTGAGTGCTGCAGGCTTCTGTACCCAGGTAGAAATCATGGAGTCAATTAAGTAATTACCTGGTGTTTCAGTTGTCAACATACGAGGCTTTTTGTTTTTTACCATTGACGTCAAACCCTACATGCGTCTTACCCCAGACTCATCAGCGATAATTTGCCCAAACGGCTCTGCCCTGCGGGTTCGGGGTGGGGGAGCCGGGCACCCTCCTGCCCTTCGGCGCTCACCCTCCCGCCGCAGCTGGGCTTGAGAGGCGGCACAGGGCACCGCGCCGGTCACCGCCGGCTGACGGCACCCGGCCGGCCCCTCTCCTGGCGCTTCTTGGCCGGTGCCTAGTGAGACCTGGCACAGCCGGGGCTGCGCTCACTGCCGGTGTGGAGCGTGATCCTTTGGACGGCAGAGCTGCACGGTTGTGCTGGCCAGGAGAATGTGGTATTTCAGTCACCTTCTGGACTTTTCAGAAGAATGGGCTTTAAACCCTGAGCATTTCATCACCGTAACAGGCCGCAGCTCATCACGGCGCAGCTCTGACAGAGTCACCAGCACCGCTCCCGTGAATGCGAGATGCGAGTCCTGAGGCTGCCGATGCTTTGGCACGTTCCCGACAGGACAAAGAGACCACTGCGGAGCTGCGCCGTGGGCGTCTTCATGCTGCGTTGGCCGGGAGGGGAGAGAAGACCAGAAGCAGATGTCACTCACAGCGGGTCCTGGCTGTCTGTCGCTGCGTTTGCCGTCTCTGCCATGCAGAGTAGCGCAGGCGGATTCGCGGTGCCCAGGCAGCGCTGCATGCACGCAGCACGCACGGAGCACGACCGGCTCCTGGGAAAGGCGACGCAAAGCACTGTCTGCACAGGGCGGGAAATTGTGGGAAGGCTTCAGAAGTCCAGGTGGTAGATTATGCTTTGGAAGTATTGGTCAGAGTACGTTTTCTAACAAGCTATGACGTAGTTTGTACCTCCGGCTGAAAGCCCTGTGGCGTTTCACTGTGCGCAGGTCCTGCCTCCGCCGCTGGAGCATCCGCATCCCGGCCGGCATCAGAGAGTCCTGAGCGCAAACCCTGCAGGGATCCAGCTCGCTTTGCTGCAGCTTTTACTTTCAAACCGTGGTGATGTATTTGAGGTTCTCCAAAGGGAAATGTTTCCCTACTATAGGAACAGAACTGGTTTAATGGTTTTGTTTTTTTCTCCATAGAAAAATGTTGATCTCCCGAGTCTCCCCAGCGGCGGCAGAAGCTGTCGTCTCGACATCCAGCCGATGTGCTGGCTTGTCTCCTCGATCCCTGCTGAGGAGCTGCCCTGGTCCTGGTGAGGAGGCTCCATCCACCGGCGCGCCAGGACCACCCCCACCCCCAGCAGACAGTTTTGGGGACAGTTTCTGTCCAAGCCCCAAGCCTCCCCGTTCCTCCTCGACTCGTCCGCGAACAGCCTGACGGAGCGGCTGAACGGAGCGGGCAGGTGAGCGGCCGCAGCCCGTCGGGGGAGGTGTCCCCCGAACCCCTCCGCAGAGGTGATGCAGGTGGCGCGGTAGTGGTGCTTTCCTACAGAAACGGGGGGCACTCGCTGCTGTTTGCAGGCGGCTGCTGAAGTAGGAAGGTGACTCGGGGGCATGGAAAATGCTGGGGAGTGGCTCCGAACCAATGGAGAAGGTTGAAGAAAGTTATTTATTTAAAAAAAAAAAAAAAAGAATGAAAACAAAAATACTTTACAGACCAAAAGCTTCTTTCAGTAATTTTATCCACGTGCGCGCACACACGCGCACACACACACATGCACACGGCTGTTCAACTCATCACCCCAGCGACCGAGCAGGGTCTGTCTTGTGCCAGAGATCACGCTCCCAGCTTTATTCAGGGAAAAATGGGACGAGCACCTGCCTGCCAGGCAGGTCCAGCATTCAGCCTGGTTAAATCATTTAGTGAAATATTTACTGACAGCCTCCTCCTTGCTTTGGGAAGCAAATGTCAGTCGCCGCCCCGGACCCTGCCCAGAGGCGCAGAGGCGTACCGGAGGGACTCTGGTAACTGATGGTGCAAAACCGTTCGCGGGTAGTTGCCGTGGATTTTAGTGCATTACGCCGCAGCGTCGGTAAGCGCACGGGGCACAAGTGCGAGGCGCGGGCGTCTGGAGCGCCGCCGGCTCGCCGCGTTTCCACGCGCTGCTGCGATGGCCTCCAGCAGCAGGGCGGCCCTTGCCGGCCCCGGCGCGTGCCGGCGCGGCAGGGCACGGGCGGGGGGCTCTGCCGGCAAAGGGGGCAGGGGCTGCAGCCATGCCCGGGGAACAGCGGCGGGTTTCTTTCTCTCGCGCGAGCTTCCGGAAGGATCACGTCGTTCGGGGCCACCCAACCATTGCGCTGCGTCAGGCAGTTGTTGCAATAGAATAAAAATGATTTTCTCTTGCACATGCTGCTTTAGACTTTTCTGCGTTAGATATATTTAGCGTAATTAATGAGGATAAAAGGAAAACCACAACTTTTGAATCTTGAAATTTGTTCTTTTGGAAACACTTGGATTTTATTTGACGTCAGAATTTTGCATGTCATATATTCTTAGAGCTTTGCCTGAATTCCCCCGAGTTCAGTCAGAGTGTTTGTACTGAAAGTTTGTCATGCTGATTTTTTTTTTTCAGTGAGGAATGACTCCTGCTTGCGCTTTTTTTTGACAGTTTGGTCCAAATATTATTTTCCATTGTCTGTCTCCAGCTGCCCGTTCCATGTCCTTGAGCATTGATCTTTGGGGATGTTGCTCACCAGCACCCGACAGTATTTCTGTGGTTTAACGTAAAGCTTTTCCTTTGCAAAGCAGCTTCACAGGAAAAAGTTTGGATCGTGGAGGACTGAGAACTGATATTGCTCTGTTAAGACAGATAGGCCTGATTAGTTTACCTTTAGAGCATCCCTGCGGTACAGTCAAGTATGATCAACCTCTTCACAGACAGAGATTGGCGTCATGGCGAGATGACATCCTTCGAACTGAGCTACAGAAGATGCAGCAGAGCTGGCGACAGAAAGTATTATCTTGCGAATCCCAGGTGAATGCCCTAGAAAGCCTTTCTCCTTTGGAAGTAAATCCTTAAAACTTACATCCGTCCATCAGTTTCTCTTTATAATTTATTTCTGCTTCACGTATTCCTGCAAATATGATGTTTTGATCTTTTTCTTAAGCCTCCTTTATGTTCTGGGAATATTTCCAAGTTGCTGTCTAATTAGATTTTTACATTGTTATTACAAATACATATAAACTAGAGTTTTTTTAGAATTTTGATTTTTATAATTGTTTAGTGAAACCAAAGGAGTAATCTCCAAATTTTCTGGAGAATGAAATAAATGTAGTTTTATGGGAATAACATTTAAAGGGGGATTAGAAGATTGAAGATAACTGAGAAAATGTTTTCAAATTCCAACCTACAGTCTCTGCACAAAGC
>JAVKLA010000036.1:24163644-24181117 GCA_034782735.1 Sagittarius serpentarius | reverse complement strand
TTCAGAGTTTGGTAGATACAGCTTCGATTACCTCCAACACCATTTTTCTTCTCAAAAAAAAGAGAAAGCGACGGCGTTGCAGCCAGCGTTAGCGAGCGGCGGGCAGCCGCTCCGCGCAGGGCAGCAGCACGTCCCCGTTCGCTGCTGGTGCCAGTTCCCAGCCCGGGGGCTGGGGCTGGGGGGAGCTGGCGACAGCTGCTGGGCGTCTCCAGCGATGATCTGTGCCCCCGGCTTTGCTGGTGCCCGCGGTGGGGAGTCAGAAGTTATTTCAGGGAGGAGAACGGCTTTTGTGCTGTGGCTGCAGGAAACTCACGCTGCGGTTGGTTTGCATGGCTGCGAGATGGGGCCCTGGAGAAATAAGTCCCTTCTGCTTAGTAAGTTGTATCATAAATGGATAAATGTCATACTGTCCTGCTCCTGTTTTCTCCGTCTCTTATCAGAACGGGCTCTTGAGATGCATCCCTGCAAGCCGACTCACGCTGGATCTTACTAAACCGTCCCCTTTGACTTGCACGCCTGTGAGAAGCAGAAGGCAAACAAATGGCTTGCAGAGAGCAGAGCAGAAATGATCAGCCTGTGTGCAGGCGATGTAATTCCCAAAGCCTTGCCGTGTCAGAAAAGGGGCCATGGGATGTGTCCTACCTCCCAGCGGCGTAAATCCGTCATCCGTATGGAAGGGACTCCATCTTCCCTCACCTCCTCAACGCTAACTTCAGCGAGTCCCTTTCCATTTTTCTTCAGCGGCTGCTGCCTGCCATCCCTCTGCCTTCACCCATTAGACGCTTGCCAGAGAACTGTGATTTACTCTGAATGAAATTTTAGTAGTAAAAAGAATAGAGTCACTCTAATTGTTTTTTCCTTTGAAAGCGGGCCAGTGAGCAATATTGTGTACCAGGTTCCAGTTAATTTGGCTTCTAGCCCACGTTGCAGTGACTCACCTGCATTTCTTACCTTGTTCGCTGTAGGCGTGGAGAGTGGAAGAAATCATAAATCTTGCCGCACGCTATTAAGGTGAGGAGAACCCTGTGAATCGGCGGCGTTGGCCGGGAGGATCTGAAGCGTTCCCTGATTCGACGGGACCCCCCGCGCCGCAGCTCCCCCACCGCCCCGATTCCGCACCCCTCGGCACGCGCTGCTCCGTGGGCCGCTGCTAGCGCTGAGCCCCGGGGCTTGGGTCGCAGCAGTGTAGTGTGGGCTGAGAGCCCTGGTGTCGGGAGCGGGGGTGGGAAAGAGACATTTAGCTTTTTCTGGAACAGCTTAGAGAGACGAGGTTTCCACAAAATCCATCAAATGCACCATTTCTTCCTCAGAGTTATATGGAGAAAGAAAACATCAGTAAGCATTGCTAAGGAGGAGGAACCTGCTTTCCCACTTTTTTTGTTTTAGTAGCTCACTTCTCCAGAAGAGACTTGCAGTGCGGTAACAAAGTGTTTTCTAGCAAAGAACGCTTTCTGACTGCTACCAGTGAGCTGATGTATGAAAAAAGAAGCGCCAGTAGCGAGGCTGATTAGCCACAATAAATTATGCAATCTAGAAAACATGTCAGCCACTGAGTGTGCAGGATCTCTGACGGGCAGAAAATCTCATTACTGAGCCGGGGTGAGCGGCCAGGCGCCGTTTTGTTCAAAATACAAATGTGCAAATTAGCTACGATGAAAGGCCAGGCTGTCGGAAGCATGAGCTGTTTACATCTCGTTGCAAATGTGAAAGTAGAGCCCGTTTCATTATAAAAGATGTCACAGGCTGGGGATTTGTACTTGAAGGCAGTCTTACTTTCCCAGTGGGAAATTCAGGCTTGTGGCCGTGACATCCGACCGTGCGGGGCCTGGATCCGAACCCCTCTGCAGAGCCGGGCTGAGCGGAGCCGCCAGGGCCAACAGCAGCAGAAATGGTTTTGCTGCAAAAGATGATGCAGAAATTCTCCGTACTTTGATGGTAAGTCCCCTCCTCGAGCTGGGGCTAATGGACTGGTGGAAACCACCTGTTTTATCCTCATTTCTGTGGACTCCGGCATCTGCAGTGACCCTGGTGCAATTTACAGCCAGTTTCAAGTACTTACTGAAGAAGTGTTAGAAAAAAAAACCATGTGGGTTTTCTGGGCTTGGGTCTCTTTAGCAGATAATAACTTCACCCAGCAACAGTTTTTATCAGCCCCAAATTAGTTGTGAATTCATTTCAAATGACCCAGGCGGCACTGGTTGGGGGAAAAAATTATGAAACGCTCTGTGGGGATGGTCTCTGCTGACACAGCATTTCAGAGGCTTCGCGCGGGGCGCTGGACACCGTGCTTGGCGCCCTGCCCTGGGGCTGCCGGCCCCTCCTGGTCCTGGTCCTGGTCCTGGTCCTGGTCCTCCTCCTCCGCGGGGCCGCGCTGTGGGCACTGGCTGCTCCAGGGCGCTCCTCGGGCAGCAGAGCCTTCACCCACCCGGCGGGTGCCTGGTCGGTTCGTGCACAGCGAAGCAAATCCCCCCAGACCTTTTTCTACTCTTGGTTTAAGCCAGAGTCGCGGCTCTCGCTCCTTTTTGTGCGTGGCTGGCTGGCAGTGGACCGGAGAAGAGCTTTGCAAATCCCAGTCGTCGCCACTCTTCCCGTTCATCCCCAGTATTAAATACTGGTACACTGTTTTTAAGCAGTTACTCTATTTCTCCCTGGAATCAGCTGAATTTCGGAGCTGGGAGAAGGATGACTCCTATAGAAAGTTTCCGTATTCAGTTAAATTCAGCAAGGAAGCCTCTCTATAAATGTAAATGATACCCAGCAGTAACCCAGGAGTTATGTGCCTTCAGGTCTGCTCTGCAGGAAGGAACCGAACGGTTTCTTGGAGGCTGGAACAGTTGTCTGTTGTGGAACGACCGCAGGAATAGCTTTGCCTTTTAGTGAGAAGCTCTGAGCCATATGGAGAAAACTGGCTTAAGTAAAAAATGGAATTTTTCTTACCCCATATTCATGCAGAGAAGGAAACAGTTTAGCAGGTGCCAATTTATGGTGAAATTATTTACAGAACAAGGAAACTTGGGCACAACCTCTGTGACCGTCTCTCACACTGAACTTCCACTGATTTACACTTCCAATAGAGTTTTAATTAATACCATCATTTTCTTTCTTTTTTCTTCAGTAATTACAAGCAGAGGGTCAGCTGGCAGCGAGTCCTGCAGCGAGCCACGACGGCGGGAGGGGCCGCGCAGCCCAGCGCCGGGGCGGGGGACCAGCGTGCAGTCCAGGGTTTACGGATGAGAAAGGTAGCGATGCAGAAGGGTAATAACGACAAAGAAAGAATGCAGGAGCTAGCTATGCTTAATGGCTGGCAACGACGACACAAAGCTCTTTTTGCCTGTTAAATGATTTCTGGGAGGCCCAGACAACACGAGACCGGAGGGGAAAAGAGATGATTCTGGGACTGTATCGGAATTTGTCCTGGGAGGCTTCATTTAAAATGGTCCGGCTAGGTTTTTGATGGGAAAAGTGGTGACAAAGGCTCTTGCTCATCCGGTTGCCCGGAAGATGCACAAATAAGCGGGGAACGAGTGCCTGTTTATGGCGCCATTAAAAAGTTTACGGTCTCTTTGCCAAAGCCTCCGAGGGACGATGTAATTCTCTTCACTTGTGCCTCTGACAGGACTGGCGTCAAGCAGAGACACTGGGACGGGGAGCCGGTCTCGAGGCGCAGCGTCCAAGGAGAAGGAACTTTTGACCACAGCCGTGCCAATGCCGGACGCGGGCAGGGGCTCGCTGCCGCCTCCCGCCTCGCACGTGCCTGTCCGTGTGCCCCCAAGGCGCCGCGTCGGGGGTGCAAGGGGAGGTGCAACAGGGGAGGTGACAGCCCCCCTGCTCATCCGCACGGCGGGCTGACGATTTCCACGTTACCTGCTGTAGCTGCATACACAGCAGCTGCTTTAAAGACTACTTAAAAACCATTTTTGTTTCCTTCATCTTCTCTGTTTACAACAGTTCCTGAGGCTCAGAAATAGAAACTTCCTACAATTTCTCTTTTTTTTTTTTTTAACCTGCTTTCTCCCAGGAAGGCCAGCGGGACGCGGCGATCCCGGGTTGCGGGGTGCCCCGTCAAACGGCTGGCTGGGCGTGGGTGCCCTTGCAAGAGCAGAGCAGAAATACCACCCAGGACCTATCTTATGGTGAATAAATTCAACAATGTACGGAAGAGTTTTTTCCTACAAGTAGATGACAGCACATAAAAGCCAGGGGACATCGGCGTCAGTTATAGCACTTCACAGTGAGGTCACATGTTAGTGTATGACTATATTTCCTGCTGCTTGTTAATTCATAGTTAATTAATTAGCAGAGATGCCTGATTAAATTGCAAATTAAAGAAGGGCAACTATCACACAAGTTCACGTATCCTAATTTTGCAGATAAAGCTGAATGAAAAATTTCACTGAACTTTTTGGTGGGGAAGCAAGTGTTAACCATCTATTATGTTTTATAGGAAAGGGAGTCACTCTCATTGGACACTGAATTAGAAAATCACTTTATTTTGAATTTATCAAAATGAAATGTACTCACTTTCTGTTGCAAGAGCCGTTACATGGAAGACTGAATTATAGAAAGGGAAAGAGGCAAACCAGAAGCAGCAGTAGTAGAAGTCCTTTAAATTATTGTGGCAACGTCTGGTTAATCCAAACCGATCCTTTTTAAAAATTGTAGATTCCGCTCCCCCCCTTCCCCCCCGGCCCCAGTTGTACGTTTCGGCCGCATTGAATTTGGGTCTGGAAACAGCCTGGGAATCTCAGCTCCACCCTGGGAAAAGAGTTCTCTCTGCAGGCTGAGTTATCGATACCTATTCGTCACCGCCCAGAAAGGAGGCTCGCTTCTGCCCTGCAAGTACCGCAAAGTGGCTGGAGCTGGTTTTTCCGCAGGTGCCCTGGTTATAGATTGCTCTTCCTTTCCCTGTTTAGTTTCACTGCTAATACATAAATCCAGGCATAAAGAGGCTAAGTTGACCGGGAGCCAAAACTGCCTGTTCATAGTTCTCTTGTTCTAGCTATTTTACAACCCGTTTATTTGATGAGCAGCAGTTAACCCAGTAAAATGAAGCGATAAATGCATTGTTGGTGGCACACGCAGCAGCAGGAGGAGCAGCGAGAGTCTTTGCCGAGGCACAGTTAGCAAAGCCGTGACTCAGGGAAATATATCTTCAGTGGCTGCTGGAGACTCATCAGCATCTTGGCGAGACGATGCTGAAAGCGCTGGGGACCGCTGGTGGTTACTAACAAGCAGGTTTGCTGGGACAAACTGCTCCTGGTGGCAGCGTGGGGCGGCGGGAGGGGCAGGACAGATGCACGCCCTCGGGGAGCGCCGGGCAGAAGGTCCATGGTCAGCTGTAGGGCTTGACGGCAAAAGTTGTATTCCTAGTTAAACCAAAGTTGGAAAGTGCTCGAGGGGGCCAGAGCCCAGTGAAAAGATATTCACCCTCTCTTGCACGTCCGAGTAATTAATGGTGGGAAACTAAACAAATGCGTTTTGGAGCAGCGGCAGGTTTGGGGAATGATGTCTTACTCAAAGTGGCTTTGCTGTCGACTCCCTCCTACTCTTCGACTCCCTTGACTGTCGCCCCGTGTTCTTCGGACTGCCTTCAGGGAAAGGGAAATACAAGCCAAAGAAGCGAGGGCAGCCTGTAAAAGTTTTATACAGAATAATTTGCAGATCTGGGAGAACCTCCTGATTTTCTGTCCCTGGTTGTAGTGTCAGGCACGTGGCTGCCGTTACTTGGTTCGTTTGGAGGTTTGCTGGGCGATGAGGGGGGCCAGAGCTCGAGAGGATGTTGTCCTGGAAGATTACAAGATAATTCTTGCAGAAACCAGAAAAGTTGATCAATTTGCTTTAACACATCCCCAAAACAAGAGGTTTATTGTTAAGACAAAGATCTCTCGATGAGGGCAAGAGATTTCTGGCTTATGTGGGGAAATGGCAAAAGAACTGTTTTCCCCACCGCCGTAGCAAAGCAAGCTGTTCAGAGTTGCCGTGGCTAAACAGTCCAGAAGGATACGGCACAGAGCGTTGCCTTTACAATCCTTATTTAAACAACTCTTTTGGGGAACTTAACCTTTCCTTAATTCCACAAATGCCTACCGCGCAGAAGAGATTGGGGCTAGAGGTCTGTTTAGGTTTAATTTCAAGGCTTTTCCTTTCAAAGTCATATATTTTACTTCACGTATCTTTTGAAGTCTTTTAATTGCATTAGAAAGTTGACTGTTTGGCCCACGGGACACCGAAGGAAACCAGGACACAGACACAAAACTTACGAACCTCAGCACGTCGGTGAAATTAAAATAAGCCTCATCCTGAGCCCCCTCTCCAGTTCTGTATCCCCGGAGCGATGTCTGGCTCCCGGAAGGGTGGCTCAGGGACGGCTTCCGTGCTGAGCGTGTCCTGGCTGCGTCACTGAAGCGTGGCGTGCCGTGCCGTGACCCTTCAGTAATTTTGGCTGGTGAAAAACGAGGCGGTGGGAAGGCAAGAGCCCACCCGAGGCTCTTTAGTGCCAGTGCAGGGACCCACCTGACCCCCGCTCTGTGTATTAGTCAAGTGCATTTTCAATTATCCAGATTGTTCTTTCTTCCTAGATAAGCTCTTGGTAAGCAGGCGCTGGCGATGCTGCTGCACCTGCATCCCTGGGTGCGAGCTCTGGAGCCCTTTGGCTTCTCCCTTCAGGTCCACACGGAATTACACAAAGCCCGTCCTGGCTACAGCCCGCACCTTCTGCGGAGCAGAAATGCCAGCTTCTGCTGAGGTCACGTGCAGGAAATAAGATTCTCTCCCCCTCTGGTACGTTCACCCAGTACAGCGTTTTAGACATTGTCTTGTCTTCTTCCAGAGGATCCTGTTTTGGCGACCGTAAGACTGAGCTAGAGGAAATGCGGCTCTGCTCTGATACAACACTTGCCGTGTTTCCAAGGCAGAGGGGATGTTCTTGCGGTCGCTGTAAGTATTTAAAACGTAGCTGCGTGGTAGAGATTGATTTCCACGGATGTTACCTCAGGGATTTACAGGATCTTCCGTACACCTGACCCCTGGGCGCAGCTCCCCGCTCCCGGTCGCAGCACAATGCACCGCTGCGTTTGCTGCCCGGCGCTGCCCGCGGCGTCAGCGCGGGCACAGCTGCCCTGCCCGGGGGGAGCGGACCCCCAGGCGCTGGAGGTGGAGCAGAGGGAGCGGTGCCACCCCAGCGCTGCAAGGGCTGACAGCTGCTTAATAGTCTGCGTTCTGGTGGCAAATCAGCAGGCGTGTGGCACAAGAGGCTAGGAACAGTTGGTAGCCAAACTCTGCTCCCAAGCCCTTCAGCTGAAACAGGCTGTATCTGTGCAGCAGAGCTGAAATGCCACCTGAGAAACACTTCAATTAATGTACTGACACTTATGTCTTCGTATTTCATCTATTTTACCCATTTTTCCTCAGCGTGGGAATGCAAAATGTTTCCTATTTGATAGCTACTGTCTGTTACCTTAACTGCAGCTCTCGCTGGGGGTGAATACAGAGGGCTGACTGTCGTGCACACCCAGAGACATGGAATAACTGCACAGGGAAACACTAAAAGAAATTTAGCACTGGAAAGTAAAGTAATTCCATGCTGAGAAACAAAGGGTCTTAGCGCTGCCTTTCCTGGTCCTTGGTTGCTAATTATGGGGTCTTTTTGCTGGTGCTGTTTCTCAAAAGCATGCAGCATCCTTGCTTTTCTGTAAGTAGATGAATCAATTTTGTTCAGCTTTTTTTTGAGGATAAAAAAGGAATTGCACCCAGGCTGAGAACCAAGCAGCCAAACAGAGACTCTAAACCAAAAAGCTGGCAAAAGAATAAGCTGTTGGAGATGATCAAATAGAATGGAAAATATTACAGACCTACCAATGCATCTAACTGTGCACAGCTTATCAGTTTGATAGTTTTTATATTGGAATAACTCAGAGCTAGTGAGATTACTCATGATTTTCGTAACATTTATTGGATCAGCATCAGGGTCCAATTGGGAGGTATCTGCACGTGCTGGAACAACGGCTCTCTAATGTCAACAAGCATCTGCTGTAGCAGAAGACCAAAATCAGCAAAGGCTAATTCATCGATGGCTTATTTGAATTTGTGTCCCTGTCTCGAGCCAGGCTGTGATGGGTTCGTCTGCTGCCTCCTCTCCCCGAGCTGCCTGTCAAGCAGTCATTGGCATTTCATGCTGCCCTTAGGTCAGGTCCAACTCGATCAGCATTGGTTTGTTATGAAATGCCCAGAGTGATTTTACTCATCGTGTCTGTCTCAAAACAGTTCAAGAGAAAGTTTAAATATTATTTCTGGCTCCTTCAGCCGCTAACTCTAAGCGTTTTCATGGAAGTTTCCATGCTGCTCTGTAAAACTGTAAGATTTTTTTCCACTGATGTACATTGGCCTAAAAACACTGAAGTAGACTTAAAAAAAAGACAAAAGGATTTTGTTTGTGCTTTCAAGGCATTTCTGTGTGACACAACCAGATACTCGCGGACCTGTGGCACAGAGAAGTAGCTGCAGAAGGGAGCTGACTGCAGTTCGATGCAGTGTTGCCTGCCAGTATAACCTCTGCCGGGGGTGATAAATACCTTTCAGCACACGGGCTGTGAACATTTTGACTAATGGAAGGTTATTAGCATTTCCCTGTTGTCCTTTGTGTTGGGAAGGCAGCGACCGAAGCTCTCGGTGTCACTGGCTGTGCGGCTGCGCACGAGGCTGCTGCACTTTGCTCGCCAAGAAAACGGTAGCGGGGTGGTGGGACCATCATTAACCTGGAGGCTTTTAGCCAACAACTGATGACATGAAGAAAAACCCAGCACCTCTGAATCAGCCTCTGCTGCCTGTTGTCTTTGAATCTCACAGTGATTTACACATGTTCAAAAACATAACAGCCATTGCAGGGCTGACCCAGCAACCCCTTACAGACGCTCCGATACTCCACCCCTGGCTGCTTTGATCCCGTGCCTGATTTTTCTCTGGCAGAGGAGTGCCAACAGCACAGTTAGTCTAATTGCAGAGATTGGTTAAGACATAAAAGTTCAGCCCAGGCTTTCAGTGGAAGGTACTCTGTGTCTCATGAAAGCTTATTTCGTGGCAGCTGTGGTCTGTTGTAGTGGCTCTTCAAAGAGTTCCTGGTTTCCCCGTTCAGCAGATGCAGGCTTCCCTGTTTCATCAAAGCAAAGGTAAGAGTAGGCTGCAAACACCAGAGCCTAATTAACAGCGCCTTTAAAGGCGCGTTACCCATTTGGTAACGGATGCTTGGCCTGATGAAGTTTGGGGAGGTTTGATGTCATGCTGCGGTGAGCAAGATGTGCTCCCCCAGTTCGAGGAGGAGGAGGAGGACTGAGCCCGAGGGTCCTCGTTTGTGTAACGGCAGCTCCGGGGGGGTCGAGGATCTGCTGAGAGAGAAGAGAGGCAGAAGGAGAGCCAGAGGGAGGGAGGGAGGGAGGGAAAGCACAGGGTGGAAATGCGGGCTGTCAGCGGACACGGCTGCTGTCACTTGTGTTGGCAGAGCCGTGGCAGGAGGGAGCAGGGGGGCCGCGGCGCTCCGGCTGCGCCCGCTGGCTTTGCTGCGGGCAGACCAGGGCGGGCAGAGGCGATGGCAGCCCAGCGGGACACGATGCCAAGGGAGGGTGAGGTCCTTCGCCTGCAGCTTACAGCGAGCTCAGGCTGCCGACTGCACAGCTTGCAGGCCTTCATCTCACTCCCTCAAGTACACCTAAACCATCGCACGCACCTCCCCGTGTGCGAAGGACGTTCTCACCAGCACGTCTACCCGAGGAAGGATCCTGTTGGTATTTACAGCCGCCAAGCAACCTGCCTGAGCTCTGCTGCGGGCTGATCCGTTCCCCGCAGCAGCTGAAGGAAAACCTGCCACGGAAGGCGGAGCGAGCCTGGCGAGGCGCATGGATTGCTGCAGCGCCTGACCTTTCCAAAGCCCTGGCGCAGATGGCTGCTCCCGCCCCGGTCTCCCAAGCGAGCACGGCGAGGTCAGCCCCGACACGCTGCCCGTTCCTGCTCCGTGTGGGCTGGAAACGAGAGAATTTATCATTGCATTATGATTTAATTTGTCTGTTTGTCCTGCAAAGAAAAGGTGAGGTATCATTAAAAAGAACTTTCCTAGGTTTTGGGCCTTTGTGCCCTACACAGAGAAGGCAGTCTGTGTGAGTGGACTATGATATGGATCATAATCCAAGTATCTAATTTGCTCCTTATCTCAACTCTGAGGATGATATTTTTGACCTCTCAAAGAGATATTAGAGCATTACAGCAAATTTTATTCCTTTTGAAAACAAAAAATACACATCAGGAGAACTTTTCATGGGAGGGCAATGTCCGACATGCTGTGTAATGCAATGGTTTTGTTCCGGTTGCTTGTTGAGGCATGGCAAAAGTGGCAATATAAATTGTAAACACTAAAGCAGTCATTCACGTTCACAGCTGTAGTTGTTAAAAGCTTTACAGCCGTCATGTGAAGCCCCAGACCAGCCTAACAGAGAAGGAAAGCGAGGCGCAGGGGGGGTCCTTGTCTGAAGTTCAACGAGTGGGTTTTAGAGCTGGGAATCGACCCAGACTCTCCAGAGAGCCAATGCTGAACAGGCCGGCGCTGCTACCTGCCAAGGAACAAGGAGCCGAGCAAGAACCAACAGCAGCGATGCTTCTGCGGCAGCTGGTCAGGTGTGTGCTTCGGGTTCAGCGTCGAGTGCATTGAGATAGCGGCGGGAAGCTGGAGGTCCTGGTGTTGGCAGACGGAGCCGGGCCGGTGCCTGCCCAGGAAGCCCGGCGCCGCCAGCCCCGGGGAGGGCCAGGAGATGCTAACGCACCAGCGCGTCCGCCGCTGCGCCGGCCGCCGCTCCAGCAGCAGAGCGGGGTCATTGCTGCCAAGGGCTGCACAGAAACCCTGAGGTAGGGAAAGAGGCTGTAAAGTGCACGAGCGTCTTACAGGGCCCCGGTGTCAGCTGGAAATGCCGATCATCGATTTGTAAACTGCCACTAAAGATGAATTGCAGTTTAAATCGGATTTCGTAAAAGCAGCCATAAAACACCTTGCCACGCAATGCCGTCTCCTTTATAAAGTGCCTTGTGCAAAATGCCCCCGACGCTGTGTGCTTCAGACAAAGCGGGGTGGATCGTTGCTATCTGGTGATGCTGTTTGCCTGCAGTGTTCTCACTTGCCGAGTTCACAGCTCTCCGAGGAAATCGTGGGCAGACAGAATAAAATGCCCCGGTGTCAGGGGTGCCCGGCCTCTGCTTGTGCGGTTCTCCGAGGGTGAGGCACGCAGAACACAGTGATTTTTGCTCAGGTTGGTACGCTGAACCAAATAGCGTCAAAGATGCAGGACAGAAGTATTTCCTGAAAGCCACTGCAAGGGAACAAATAAGTAGCATTCACAAAGTTTAACTTCCCATTCTGCCCCATTACTGCCAAGCTTAATTACACCATTTAGAGGAGAGCAGATGGAAGGTAGGAGCAGATGACAGCATTAGCTGACCCAGCAGAGCTGCCCCTTCGCTGTCCCCTCTGCCAAGCAGGTAGTATAGGAAGAACTAAACTATTTAATCAACAGTAAGAGGCTGTAAACATTTAGTGAAAAGGCTTGTGATTTTTTTATCTATTATGTCATTAGAAGTCTTCTATTAATTTCAGGAGGCATTTCATATACTGCTTGTTTAAAAAAGGGGGGGTCCACTTTTGAGAAATGCCTGCAGAGCTGGAGGCCTTTCTGTGTTTCGTGCATTTCATTCCCTTGCCCTTTGCTGGTTGCCAGAAACGCTGTTAATGGAAACTGTCCCTGGCTGTCTCCTCTCCAGCCCACCCGACTCCTCCAGGGTGAACTTCCACCGCCAGAGGCCTGACTCCCCCTCGCCGCTCCGCTGGTCCCCGATTTGGCTGCTTGTGCCACTGTCCTGCTACAAACCCGTGTTCCTTCCCAGGTGAAAAGCACCCCATGAGCTCATTTTCTGTTTGCTAAGGACAAAGCACCTCAAATGCACGGTAATGTAAATCGACCTCCGGATTTGCTATTTATGTATTTCTTACTTTTCTTTTTTGCCTTTGCTTTCTTTAAATTAAAAAGATTGAGCAAGGTCTTTTATACCAATGTAGGCACATTTTATTCCGTGCTGTTCTTCACTACATGCTGTTCTCAGTTAAAATTCTCAACAATTAAACGGCACACACGTGGGACAGCGGGTCCCTTTCTTACGGTGCCGGCGAGCCAAGCGCTGCCGTAATGCCCACCCGCCCAAGCTGACCCATTTCATGCGTGTTCTCTCCATTGAGCCTTTGAGCTGCTAACGGCCCAGCGGCGCTTTGCATCGCTGGTTGACTGACAACGTCTGGTCCAAGTACTAAAACTGCATCAGCTCACTGCCATGAAAAATCCTTGAAGCAGAAACAGTAAATTTCTTCAGTGCCTTCTGTCTCTGAAAAGGGTACGACAGAAAACAATTCTGCATAATCTTGTTAGACTAATGCTATTATTTTTAATGAACCATTTCAGATTATGCCTTGAAGTAAGAAGGGGAAAAAGGATAAAATTTCCTGCTTCTGATAGCTCTTTCTGACTCAGAAAAGAGAACTTTGGCACAAGCACTAGACATTCGCTAGGAATTAGATGCTGACAGTGAGCATCGGAATGTCCCAGTTTTCCTGCCTGTGAAAACAGAAAATGCTGTCTCTGTTGCAGGAATATTAAGAGGATAAATACATTGATATTAGCGCAGCACTTCAAATACTTCTGTCCTGGTCTTGCAAGGTATTAACGCGCTGTGGTCTGCAGCAGATCCTGGGAAGGTCACAGAAAAGTGTTTGTCCCCCTCGGGGACGTGCGAAGGAAGAACCACCACGCTTGCGGGAGTGTCGGTCTCACCCCATCCCAGGCCAGTCCTAACGCTGAGTACCCTGCTGTGGTATGTGAAAGAAGAGAGAGAGATTTAGCTTCGTAAAATAATACCATATTTCCAGAGCGAATTTTTCAGTAAAGTAATTTATATGTCTCATTTAAACTCTTCTCTTCAGCTTCATGCCTGAGAAGTCTGCATTTTTTTCTAACAGTCAATAGGAGTTCTTAAATGACAATCTGGGTAACAGCGACTAATATTAGAAGATCGAAGCAGCCAAATTGAGTACACTCTGGAGAGACGTTTGATCCCAGCTTTACGCACTTCTTTCCATATAAAACTCTAACAGAAGACCTTCTAAGACGCGCTGGTAGTGTGCTTTGAAGGGAGGGGTCTGAAATACCACTGCAGCTCTCCGCCAGAGTGACTCTGCTAACTCGTCCTCGTTCTGATGCTGTAGTGTGAAGACAGGTTCTCCCCAAAGAGCATCAAAAACGCGAAGATGAGCGGCGAGTCCCTCTCGTGCTTGCTTCGGCCTGAGCTTGCTCCTGGGCGCTTTCCTGCGGCTCCTCAGCCTGCGCCCGCCCCCGAGCGCGGGACCCCGCTCCCCACCTGATCCCCACCGGGACAGACGCTCTTGGCTTCGCGCTTCAAAAGGCTGCGCGGAGCACTTGATGGAGGTGGGGGAGACGATGCGGGTTTTTTCGCTTCTGACATCCTGAAAGGTCCGATTTAGAGGGAAAGAGACTGCAAACAGGTTCCTGAAGAAAAGAGTGTTTAGTGCTACCAGTTACTAACGCAATCAATGTCACAGCTCGATTACGTTTTACTTGAAGCATAAAACTAAGGTAGAAACGTTTTACTGGACATTGAAACTACACCCCTCTGCTTCCAGCAATGACTCTATTTAAACCCCCTGTGTTTGAACCCTTGTGACTTGCTAAATGACAGAGGTTGTACATATTGATTAAAATATATATACATATATATTTGTAGCTCATAATCTCGGCTGCTTACAGGACTTAGAAAGTAGAAACAAGACAAAATACAAATTACTGATATGTTCAGGTGGTATTGTTTTTTCGCTAAAACTATTTATTACAAAAAGGTGATGCCAGTTGATGTGCTGGTTGTCACGTAAGCAACCTCTGACACTAAACAGTAAGCTCACGCTGCGGTGCCAAGCCTTCGCGCACGCCCGTGACTTACCCAAAGGCTGTTACACACTACGTCTTTGCCGCGTTGCCGCAGGCTTTTGACCGACGCCATGCATTCAGTTCAGTCCAGGAAAGAATGAGTAAAGCTCTTTGGACGAGTGCTGGGTCTTAGCTATACTGCTGAGCCAAACCTTGTCTTGGTTAACGTGTGTTGGTCTGATGGGCTGCTCAGGCTGTCTGCACTGGCAGATGTTAGCTCTGAAATGCTGTTATTTTGGTTGGCATGGTGAATATTTAATTCAGATTGCTATTGAAAGGATTGCTTTGACAGGGACTCTGTATAGTCCCATCTTTAGTACTTCATGGTGGGATTTTTTTGTTCTAAAATTCTCAACATCAGACTAAATTTAGTCATGTAGAACACAATAAATTACTGCCAACTTTAACGTAAGGGCAGTGTTAGGTCAATGTTAAATGTTTTTGAACAATCTAACTCATGGTATTCAGGCTCTTCTCTTTAGTTGGGAATGACATGATGGGAAACTTTCCACTGCTTTAAATGTTAAGGAATCTCTGAAAATATTTAGAAACAATCAATTCAAAATGTTCTATGGTTTGGGGTTTGATTTTTTTTTTTGGAAGTACAGTATGTTCTTCTGCAGATTTTCATCCAATCTACATGCTTGTGTCCCTGAGGCTTGTTTCCATGGTGCATTTGTATTTCTATCACAGAGTATGTCCAGTGACACTTACATATGAGAGGCAGATCTTGGTGGAGTATTTCGTTTCAAGAGCAATCTGCGATGGGCAGCTGAAGATGAGCCATTTGTCTGTCAGAGGAAGACAACAGTTCTGTAAGCAGCGCCGAAGCTGGAGCACCATTTGGGAACAAGCACTTTTTATGTTATTAGGTTGTGCGCAACCAGCTGGGAACTATGTAAAACTCCACTTAAGTATTTTCTTTGTCTCAACAGTACATATGAAAATAAGTAGCTTCTGGAGATTTGCTTCATGTCAGGCTACTCCACCTCCTAGTAAGCTTTTCCATACATTTCTCTCTGCTAACAGAACAGGGCATTAAGCTTACAGAATCGCAGATTGGTTCCTACTGGTATTTTAATTTACATGAGTATTTCAGGGGGCTGGGAGGAGTGTATATGTTCTCTGTTTTGGTGTTCTGTGTATAATAACAAGCTGTAACTTGGTAGTTCAGCAAAATAAACTAGTTTAATACTGCTACACCAAGGTCCAAAGTGCCAATAAAACAGCAGGAAGCATTCCTATGGAGGAGGAGATCTGCCCTCACTCTGCAGGAGTCCTTGGGCATAAGTCTGCTCCCTGGGACCTGTCACGTTCAAGCAGGCTCCAACCGAGCAGGCGGGAGCATTTTTGCCTGACCAAACTCTCCCGGCAGTCCGGTATGGCTGGAGGGGGGCGAGAGGCTTCCCAGTGCCTCTCCCCGCGGTGGGAGAGCTGCTGCGGGACAGACCGCAGGACTGCGCCCTGCAGGGAGAATGCTCCCAAATAAGCACGCTTTTTTGGCCGCCAAGGCTGGGGGGCACCCACGGCCCCGCCGGACAGAGCTCCAATGGAAATGTCCTTTGCTGCTTTTAAACAACGACTGCCCCTCTGTGGGGTGAGACCCCCAGCTGAGACGGCCCCCAGCTCCATCCCTGCTGCCCCTTCGTGTCTCTCCAGATCGCCCGTCGCAGAGCCACCGCAAACCAGAGGCACTGCAGGACGGCTCTGCTAAAGGCTGCCGGTGAGGGGGAGCAACCCGCGGCCCGGAGCTCACCCCCTCACTGCAGGCTAAGGGGGTCACTTGGCCATGCTGCCTAAGAAGGTGGATGCTCTCTAACTTCTGAGTCATACACGTTTTTTGGTATAATGGAGAAGGATTCAGGTGAAAGCACAGGTTTTCCAGTTGTTTTTTTTTTTTTTATATGGTGCTTTTACAGTGGAAATAGTTTAAGCTGCTTTTTATTCAGTAGCAGCCTGTGTGGATGGTGCTTGGCTACAAACTCATTGCCATTATTCATCAGTCTACCAAAATAAAAACCAAACATGTTGCTGTAGTAATGAAACACTTCTGTCCGTTCCTGGGGAGGATGAGTTAATTGCCAACCAATAAGCTCATGTCAGAAAGTGTGTGAACCTGGAACAAGATCTGCAGAGTGCATGAGGGAAGAACAGAAAATTGAAAAAGAACCCTAAGAGACTGATACTTTAATTTTTCACAGCTTGCAGAGGAAGCAGAAGAAATGGATTCTTTAAGGTGAAAAGAATGAGCACTTAAATGGCAGTGAAATTATTCTGTAAATTCTAGCACTTTTGGCAAGTGTCAGACAGTAATCAGATCCATTCAAATATATGAATTCAGAGATTCATAATGCGTAAGGCCAGGAGAGTCCATTATGATCATTTCTTTTGACCTCCATCATGTGGGTCATGGAGTACCTTTTTTATATATATATATATATATATATATATATATATATGTAAGAATTATTGAGTGCCAGTTCATGGAGCTTGACGTTATTTTATCTGATTCAAAAATCAGAATAGCACAAAATAGGAGTAAGACAGTGGAAATAACACTCCTACAAAAACTCATAGGAAAAATCAGGCATGCATGCGCGTGGTTTTCAGATAACAGCACATTTGAGTCACCAGCAGCTACAACAGTGAAGTGCTTAAAACAAACCAGGACAGCAATGAAGGCAGCAAGGGGAGGCATTAGTGTTCTGCAGACTAATATTTAAAATAGTTAAATATGCAGTGTGTGTGTGAGTGTGTGTGTAAAATCCTCTGCTACAACCAATTTAATCAACAGGAATATTTGTAACTGTGCAGCGTGGAGTGTGTACCGGTGTATTGCAGTGGAGCATCTGCAAGGGGACTGACGTTGCTGCCCTTCAGTGAGCACCGTGTGCGATGGGCACCACGTGAGCACGGCGGCATAGCCTTGGTGCAGGCCTTGGTACCTGGCTGGCTCCTGAAATTTGAATTGCACTGCAACAGCGCTATTTTTTTCGCAATTTTATCCTACGTGACTTTGGCAACGTGCTAAGTTCCCCCGAACTCCCAGGCAATTATTAAATCTTCTGAAGCCACATGGGCAGTACTCAGCCATGACCATTGCTACCTGCCATTTTTTTGTTTTTCATCCATAAGGCCGTGTATTTTTAGCCTGGGCTTTTGTATTGGGTTTACGTGGCAAGGTTTTGGTAGCGGAGGGGCTACAGGGGCAGCTTCTTTAAAAGCTGCTCG
Source organism: Sagittarius serpentarius (assembly GCA_034782735.1). Lineage (NCBI taxonomy): Eukaryota > Metazoa > Chordata > Aves > Accipitriformes > Sagittariidae > Sagittarius > Sagittarius serpentarius. The sequence goes on along the minus strand of JAVKLA010000036.1, from coordinate 24,163,865 downwards.
AAGCTTCCCCTGTGTCCGATACAGCCAGTGCCAGCCGGCTCCAAGTCGGACCCGCCGCTGGCCAAGGCCGAGCCCACCAGCGATGGTGGCAGCACCTCTGGGGTAACAGGTTTAAGAAGGGGAAGAAAAAAGTTGGTGGGGACAGAAACTGCAGCCGGAGAGAGGAGTGAGAACACGTGAGAGCAACAGCCCCGCAGCCCCCCAGGTCAGCGCAGCAGGAG
>JAVKLA010000036.1:24136062-24155145 GCA_034782735.1 Sagittarius serpentarius | reverse complement strand
TCTATTAAACTGTTCTTATCTCAACCCACGAGCTTTACTTTTTTTTCCCGATTCCCTCCCCGATCCCACTGGGTGGGTGGGGGAGCGAGTGAGCGGCTGCGTGGTGCTGAGTTGCTGGCTGGGGTTAAACCACGACATAGGATAACTGCTTTAATAAGGCAGAGTAATAAGAGGAATATAGACAGCGAGTAAATCTTGTGTCGCTTCAGATGCTGGGCACCCCATGTTTGTGCCTCTCTCCGCCTGGGATTGCGTTTGCTCTGGAGATGGTCCTGAGTTTGAGGGGAACACTACTTGCCTGGAGAGTGTTATGTGGTATGAGTATCATTAAATCATAAGAGCATTATTGGTTTCTGCCCTGGCAATGTTGGTACAGGATAAATCTTCTGTCTGTCCTCCCCCCACCCCCTTCTTCCCCAAGTTTCCTTCTGGCCCTCCCCAAAACAAATCCAAAGTCCAGGGGCTGATTTTTGAAACGTGTTTAGCTCTTCAAGTCCAGCCTGAGTTGACTCTGACCCTCAGGTAGTTTAGCATTTATGAAAATTAGGCCTTAAATCTTTTCAGTATTTCACAAAATGCAAACACATTTCTGAAGTCAGGCCTGTAGGGAAAGAATGTTAATGTTGGTAGTACTTCGCAAAGTAAAAGCTGTGCTCCAAGGTCAGTGCGTGCATGGAATGGAAATCATTCTAAATAAACCTGAGTGCTGATCCCATTTATACTTCTGCTCAACATTTAGCTTGTGCACAAGTGTGTGCAGAGTTAGAGCCTTCATGATCATTTGTGCTCAGTGAGCCTTGCCTTGGGAGTCCTCCTTCCTCCCTGTGAAGTGGTGGACTCTCGATGTTTCCCAGTAAAAGTGAAGATGTTTTGTCATTCATTATGGCCCATTAATGTTCTGTTCTGTGTGAAAGGGTAGAGGAGCAGTTTTGAATAGGCTTTAATCGGTCTGAATTCACATTGCCCTGCTCTTGTGTTCAAATGCACACAAAGATCCTCAGCAGCGAGGGAGTTAAGGGAGTGCATTGCTCTGATCAATTATGCCCATAGGCTACTGCCAGCGTGAGAGCAACCTTTGCTCAGCTTTCTCTCTGCTGCTTGTGCTGTGCTTTGCAGGCACAATTCATCACTCTGACCAGGTCAGGAGAGCAAGATGGGGAGTGCTATTTGTGCCATCTTTCCTTTATGACCAATGTTTCTGTCAGTTGCAATGAGGCCAGTGTCTTCAAAAACAATAAGTGTAAAGTTTTGGAGTTGTTTTGGAATTTATTTCACTGTCCCTAATAAAAAGATTATTTGATTAAAAGTTGTCAGTTTCTGCATCACCTAGTCAGAAAATTTAACAATAGAAATTAGAGTTATACTTGCACAAGTAGAAAAGTAGTCCTTCCTGAAAAGGATCTGTGCTTTTTTTCATACGTATGTTTTTACTTTCAAGTTTATATCTTAGTTTCCTAATCAGGGTTACTTTACAGCTAGTGAGTCAATGGAATAAACACATCTACATCTACTCTGAGCACTCGAGAGAGCAGGTACTGTCATTTCTAATACACTGATTGAACTTCCAGGAAGACCGCAGAAGGAATTTCAAGGAGAGAAATTGTCCTTTAGTACAGTTAGGACTGTCCTATTTGAGCTGTTCCTAGGAAGATTCACAACTTCATCTCTTCCCCAGAATTTATTTAGGTGCGAGCACTACATTCCCGCCTACTTTCTCTGCTTCATAGCTGCTTCGGCAAGGGAGAAGTAAACGGACCGTAAAATGGGGACCAGGATCTTCATGAAGGAGGACACTGAAATTTTTTTTGCGGATCTTGCAGATATGAACAAAAAATATTTCGCAAGGTGTTTATACCGTTATTAAAGCATGCCTGGCAGAGAGAGTATGCTGTATGCAGTGTATTAAGATGACCATCCATTTTTAGTTAAACTAAAAGAAGCTTAATTCCCTGGCCTAACCCAAGCCAGCAATTAAAGAGGATGGGTCTCAGAGGAGGATTTGCGTAGTGGTTGTAACAGTGCATGTTAGGACTCCCTAACATCTTGTTGATTCATCTTTCAGCCTTTAAAGGGTGGTGCTTGTGCTCTTAAACAGAGGTTTGTCAGCTGTGATGCATTTACTGCTTTTGTGCCAGGAAGGTAAAATTGTATCTGCTAAAATCTTTGAGAACTGGTAGCAGTCTTTGTTAAATTCTTAGGAGTATAATAGATAATGTTGAAATCTGCATGCAAAACTCAGAGCTTTTTGAAAACTGTGTTGCCCTCAGGTTTACCAGTAGGATCAGTTTCTAGGGGAGCCGGACAGTTTGGTGATGGGTAGGGTGTGGACTTCTCCATCAACTGCATGCTTTCTCTCGCCTCTGCTGTCTCTCTCTGAACAACGGATAAATCTTCCACTCTGGCCGTGCTTGTCCAAGTCCCTCCAATACCAACTGTCAGAATTTCTGTGAATAATGAGAAATTTGAGTAATTTGCTCCAGCGTTGGGGGAGGGGAGTGGCAGCTGATAAAGGTACTGTCAGAGAGCCTGGGGCTGTGCGAGGAGTGTCCCTGGGGCTCCGACTCTTCCATCTTTGGGTTTGGGGTGCCTGGATTTGGGGTGCCGGTCCAGTGGGGCCACTAGATGTCATCACACAGCCAGTGAGGCTGCTCAGCGGGCCCAAAATACCACATTCTGGGAAAAGCCGGTCTGGGACTTCGCTCTCCTCTTTTGAATTTAGTACTAGCATTTTCTGTATTTTCCCACCAAAAAAAAAAAAAAAGGCATACAGAGATTTCATGTGTGTTTTGGCAAACAAGTTTTCATATTCTCGTCCTAGTGTTCTTTCCACTGATTCTGTGCCAAGATCACATCCCTTCAGAAGGTCTATTCCTAAGTCTTTATCCTTCAATACGAGGAAAAACTCCGTATGATTATTTGTAGACCAGTGGTGTAATTAAAGCAACCTTTATTATCAAATTATTGTTAGGATAGATTTTGGGTTTTGTTCTGTTTTTCCAGTTTTTCTCTCTCTTTTTTTATACCAGATAATAACAGTTGTCTCAATAAAAATATTACAGAATCTGAAATTTCTGTTCAGCAGATCTCTCTATTCTGGCTGCCTTCATACAAATATTAACAACTTGCATTTGAAGTGAGATGGTCTTCTGTTTGGGTAGTCTGTCCCATCCACTCTGGAGCAACTCTCCTGAGTTCAGAAGTCTATCCTTTTGTACAGGACACATTGCAAAAATGCTGAGCTTTGCACTCTGAGCCTTTTGCTCTCTGTCTGCTGCCTGCTTCTGCTGGCCATGGAGCTGCTTTCTTCCCTCCAGCTTTTACTGGAATTGCTCAGCTGCCCCTTGCTTGGCTTTGCAGTTTGTTCGGGTCCAGGCCCACCTCCAGGCATGTTTGAGGGACAGATCGGACTACTAAAGTCTCTGCTTTGGGGAATTTGAGGTACTATAAGCTGTACTATTGTGGTAATTTCAGAGAAAGAAATATTGAGAAAAAGATACATGAAGCAGTCTTAAGCCTGGTGAAAAGATAAACTGATGTGAAGTTTGAATTTTAGAAGTGTTGTCAGCTAGTGTGAATACACTGGGAAATACGTTTTAGCTAGTGAATGCATGTTGTGGGAAAATAAACAGACGTAATTGGTGGTTACAAATAGTAGAATGTGTTACTTTGACAAGAGGAGGAGCTCTCAAAAGCACTGGAAAATACACTGAAAAGATGAGAGAGATCAATTGTGTTCTCTAGATGAAAACAGTAAATACACACAACTGACTAATTGTTCAGATATTTTTGCCTTTTGAGGCTGTATCGTTCTTTATGGGAAAACTAAACTGATATGATGCCAAATGATTGTATTTATGGACCTGTTTTATGTTATATGAGCCATGCAGAATTTGGCTTGCTGTACCATAGGGTGCTGGGTTTTTGTGTAAAAATGGTTGCTTAACAGCCAAAAGAACAATATGATAAGACCAGGTGTCAACTTTGATTAGATACTTTAATGGTAGGCTGCCTGTATGAAGACCTGGGGGAGTCTGAAGAAACAGACATTTGTTACGTAAGCAAAAGATAAATTCCTTGTTCAAAAAGGGGAAAAATGTTAAAAAAAAAAAAAAGTACATCTTTGGTAGAACACCCAGCTGCATCCTTTTGAGGATTAAACTTTGCCTAAGTGTATTAGGAATAAAAGGCAACTAATTTGTTTGCTTTTGAACCTGATTGTAGAATGTAACCATCTGTGGTATGACATGTCTTCTGGGGCTATAATTTTTTATCATTAAGTTGAAGAATACTGTGCATTTATCTACAGTAAAATGAGATACTTGTCTGCCAGTTATTGCTGCTCGTGGCCGTGGTAAGCAGCGATACACTCTCAGACCTCTGTGATACTTCTGGATGGAAAGATACCCCTTCTAAACAGCACTTGCGAAGGAGGAGTGGGACAGGGGTGTGTGAAGGCACCCTGTTTATGTTCCCATTAACTAGCTCCTGAGTTCCCCGTGAAGTTGGTCCTACGCCAACAGTAGCTAGATGGCTCCGTGTCTGTGTCAGCTGGGGAATTAACCTCCTTAAAAACTTCCAGTCCATATCTAGGCATGAGCGGACAGAAAAGCATAGTTTTGCTGCCACACTTAATTGCACTTGTTTGCGCTGCAGAAAGTCAGAGAGTCTTGGGACAGATGTGAATTCCCACTGGCAGATGTGGTCATTGCATCCAGTAATTCAGGAAACTTAAACTCCAAATCTGGCTTCTGAATCTGGCTTGAATATAACCACTGCAGAGCGTTCGGTGTGCTGAGCTGGTTGTTGTGGTCATTCACTAGGCACTTAAAACTAGTAAAATTGTGGGGTAACCTGGTGACTTACATGAACTTGTTTTTAAAAGATATATGTACAGACAGTTCTTAATTAGTTGTTCTTCTTACGCGTGAAAAATCTTTACCTTAAAAGACTGAAAGGTTTTCTAAGTAGTTACCCAATACTGAAACGTCTTCAACTGTAAAATCTGAGAGCGTAGCTGCATTTCACACTTCTTATAGGCCTTGAGTCTTCATGAAGGTGCTGTAAGAAATAATTTTATGGCAGTGCACATTCTGTAGGTACATCAGCCATGGTACCCCCCCTTTTTTTTTTTAACAGAAAAGGAATAGTAATCCAAATTATTTCAACTGTTACTTATTCTTCCTGAGTTAAAAACTTTGCAAGTTGAGGAACTACAGCTGTTCAACTTTCACAGGCTTTGTCACCTCAGGTGCAGTGAATTGTGTCACAATCAAATCTGTAAAGCTGTGACATTTAAATAAAGAGCATGCACTTGCTGAGCAATGGCAGTAGTAAAAATCCTACTGCCTTTCCGTGTAGAGGCTCTCAGACTCCTCAGCATCCTCAAAAGCTATCCCTATTCCTGTCTGTCCCTCTTGTGTTACCCTGCTGTAAAGAGAAGTGAAGGGCAGGTCTTCCCTACCCCACTTAGCAAGTGGGGACAGATTATCCAGTAGAGGTGAACCCATCTCCTCTGTTCATTGTTAGAGAGATGCTGCCTTTCCTTTAAGATTTTCCCTTTTTTGTAAGCTCTCCCAGTTTGTCAGAGCTTGTAGATGGTAAATTTTTTTTTTTTTGCAATTGCCTTTTTTTTGGGTAGGACTTCTGGCGCTGCAGCAGGCTGGGTCTCGGGAGGTGGTGGCTGGGAGAGTGGCAGCAGGTCAGGGAGAAAGCTAGTGAGCCCCTGGGCAGCTGTGCAGGCTTTGCGCTCTTGGAGAGCTCCGCAAGTGCATGGTGTGCATGTTAGCAAGGGATGATGGAGCAGTGAATTAAAGGCGGAATAGGTTAATGACTGCACATGTACTTCTGCTGGCTGTTTTTTGGCTGGATGATATGAACTTCATTGTGACCCTCAGGATGTGGAGGACTCTTGTCAAAGTAGTAGTGGGTAAAAGTGGGACGTGTGGTTTGTCCATCGTTGATGTTAGCTGGGAAAGCCTTCCTTCTACCTGTGATGATACAGGAGCGAAAATGAACCACAAGGTATGTGGGCAGGCTAGACAGCTGTATTTCTATGCCATCTCCCTGCCAAGAATGCAGTCTCTGGCTTAATTTATGTTAGATTGAGCTGTATAAAATACACAGTAAAATTAACAGGATTCTGCAAAAAACCCTGGGGCAGGGGTAGCAATAAAACTTATCTTTCAGGTCTTATGCAGTTGCCTGAGTAGGACAACTGTGACTTCGTAATTCTTTGTATTACCTCAAAGCTGAAAGTACTACTGAGACAGACAGGAGAATGAGCCTTCTGCTGCTACCGGGTTCCTACCAATAAAATACGAGTTATTTTTATGAAAAGAGACTTATATTTAACTTGCCTCTTGACATTTGCTAGCCCTGAGGAGGGTAGGGAGTACAAGTGGGGGGTAAAGCATCTGTAGGTGTGTGGTAAGTGTTCCAGTGGGCTGAGTGGGCTGTCCTTGAGGGCAGTTATGTTTTCCCCTTATTTTATATGAGAAAAGAATGGAGAGTTTTCACTCTTTGATCATTGATGGAACGTGTCCGAAATAGTTTGGGTTACCTGATGCTAAATCTCAAGACCTGACAAGCATGCAGTTATCTCTTGGTGGGGTTCTGCTCAGCTGGGTGGGCGGTGAGCAGCTGTGCTAAGGAGACCCACAGCAAGGAGGAACAGAAGGAATATGGCAATGCTTTCTGCTAAGCTCTTCGGTTTCAGGAGCCTCTGTCACAGCTATGTGACACAGTGCTTGAAGTACTCTGACTTGAAAACGGTCATCTACCATCTTCAAGTAAGGGGAAAAACTTTTTGTTCTTTACTGTATTCTGTGTGATGTTTTGAGAGGCATTTTATTACATTTGCAAAATGTAATTTATTTTGTTTGAAAATCAGGAAGATAATTCTTAGATTTTTGTAGAGCGTGGTAAGGCTCAGCTGATGTGCTCCTGGTTTGTGTGGACTAGCTAATTCCCAAGCGCTGCATAGGAGCAAGCAGGAGAGGGAGGAAGGAATGGAGAAAAAGCTCCATCTCTTTTTGTTCTGGTTTCTTCTCAAAGGAAAAGCTAATACTGTCCAATGTCGCTAACTGCATGTTGTCTTCTGGGTGCTTCTAGACAACAGCTGTTCCAGTTGGTCTTGGATACTCCACTGATTTCATCTCCATTGGCCTGTAGCAGGCACTCAGCTGGCAAAAGCCATGTTAGGAGTCTTGTTTCTTGGCCAGTTTTAAAAGAAGAGGTGCCAGTGATTGACAGTTTCTTGAAAAAGGAAAATGTTTGCACCTCGACAAAGGCAGACGGCCTGGCAGGAACAGATCAGAAGACTTTCAAAACTGAAGAACACCATAACCTTTACAGCAGTTCTGCAGAGGTTGATCGTAAAGACAATGAAGTGGGATCAGTTGAGAGTCCTGAGTGCACCAAAAGTAATGAAAAGCCTTCTACGTCTGTGGTAAAAGTAGTCAAGAAAGGTGAGATGCTTGATTTTTGTTTTTGTCCTGTTCTCTTCCCCAAGTCCATGGCTGTGGTTGGCTGTATGCGTAAGCGTACCTTCAGTACATGGCATTCATCTCATCTCTCTGTGTTTTTCTGATCTGCATTGGCATGTTCAGATGCTTCCCGTTTAACTGGACTCTACTTCATTCAGATTACTGCTTATGTGGCACAGCTCTGCTACAACCATGTTCTTGATGAGGAAGCTTGGGCTGATGCCAAGTAATGGAGTTCAATGCTTACAGATTCCTTTGCTTTGAGTAACAGCTGTAAAAAACAATAGTTGGACAACAGACTTAGTAAAAAATGAAGGCGTTTTCTCGTCTCCTTAATGACTAGATAGACAACGTTGACATTCATTCTGCTCTTGTATCCACAAGTAACCAGAAGCAAGGTATTTTATAATGTGTTTGTTATTTGAGGGGTGCACCCACAATCAAAATGATCATGGCTTCAGTTTTGTTAATACTCCTATTCATACGCTCTCCAGAAGAAAGTAATCTGCTTTATTCTTCTGTAATTCTACAGTGTTAAGATTTATTTATTTTGAAGCATGAAAATGCCCATTTACACTAATCAACTACAATCAAATGAGAGTGTACTTTTAGTTTTGACATGATGGCAGCCATCCTGTTGACCCAGTTAGAAGGCTAAATTAAAATAAAAGACCATGTAGGAGTACAACAGTGATTCTTATTAGTTCATATTTATCTGGTCCTTTGTTTAACAAGTTATTCAGCTGGAACTCTGAAGTTCATATTTATTCATTAGCTGGGTAAATACTGCTTGAAGATGTAATACAGCCAGAAAAGTAGCCCTATGAAAATGGCATCAACTTAGCCAGAAGTTACATTTCCTAGTTTTATGCATCAGACTTGCTTGCATTAGTAATTTAAAACTCATATGAAATTTTACTGCTCATTTATTCTTGAGCAATTGAAATTTTCCCTTGCTTACCATTTTATGACCTTATTAAATCCTGGAGCATGCATTCCATTGAAATTATTTCCACAAATGCAAAGTAGTTGGTCAAACAGTGTAAATGAAAGACGAAATGAGGCAATGCTGAAGTGGTTTTAGTAAATGTTAAGAATTGAAAAGTTAATTTCAAATACAGTAATGGACTGCTCGGAACTATTGTGTTATGTTACTGTCCCAACTTTTTTTTTTTTTTTTTTTTAACCTTTGACTAGAATATGATCTCATGGGAGTCAGGAATTGCAAAGCAGTGTTACTACATAACTCTCAATTCCCACAACATTTCACAGCATTTTGCATAGCTTATTTTTTGTTTTGTCTTTTTAAATCAACACCAACTTCCTTCACACTAATACAGAGGATGTCAGTTGAAGAATCTCTTTCTCATACTGTTCATTTAAAGTTAGCCTTTTGTTTTTGACATAACATGATTGCTAAAGATGAATATTTTAAGCCTGTGGTTTTTGACTGTCTTTACAGGTAATGTTGATAGGTGCTTCTTGAACATATGATGCAAGAAGAATTCTGAGTTGGGTGGCACCATGCTATAGGGCGTTTCTGAGCCTCTGAGCCCAAGTCACAGAATCTAGTTACCTGTACCAAAGAATGAGTATGAGGCATGGCTGGATCATAGGATTCCTGTGAGGCTGACTTAACTCGTATGTTGACAGTCCCATCGAGAGCCATAGATTGGAAACATTATGTTAATATGAATAAAGTTTGTGCTATACTGGTTATCAAAATGAAGCCGCTTTCTTTATTTAGGAGTGAAATACTGCAAAAGCGCAAAACGTTAGCATGGAAATATGCTTAAGTTTATATTAGCCCTTAGGTATCTGTGTAGTATGTGTGTTATTCTAGATTTTTATTAGATATTTCATTCCATCTGACTGCAGGGAAGATGAGAGCCACTCTGATATTACATAGAGAGGGTAATACATGTTCTGGAATGAAAATGAGAGCTAAAAATGAAGATTTTGGATAGACATGCCAGATCTTTTAAAAAAAGAAATCTGGAATTCTGCATTTTCACTTTCTTCAATCAACAGTTTTTCAGATGAAAGCGTTTGCTCTTTGCGTAATATACACGCTAGTAAATTCCTTCTCCCTTGCTTTCAGTGGATTGTCCTGTTTGTGAGGTTGCTATTCCAGAGCAATATATAAACAAACATCTGGATAGCTGCTTGACAAGAGAAGAGAAGAAAGACTGCCTCAGAAGGTAAGAAAAAACTTTAAGAACTTTCATATTCATGTAGCCATTTTTCTGCACTGCTGAAATAAGAAATGTTAGTTGATGGTTTACAATACAGTGGATTGTGTTTGTTTCTTGGTTACCTACTGTATAGATCATGCTAAAATCACTGTATAAATAAGATAGTGGTGATTTTCCCCTCTCAAGAAAGTATGTCAATCACCAGCAGAATTACTTTTTGGCTTTTAGTGGCAAGAAAACACTGAACAATGTTTTAAAGAATTCAACACAGGGAGTAAAACTTAGTCTGTATGTTATTCTCGTCACGTTTCTGCTCACTAGCATTAAAATTCTATTCAGATAACACTTATTCCCATTTTTCACTTGGTGAATGAATTGCTTCCCTCAATTCAGATGGGCGAAAAGACAGTTGCTTCACTAGCTGTCAAGTTAAAAAATAAAAATTGCACCTTACTCTGCTCACTGTGGTTCTTTTCAGGTTGCCCTAGTCAGGGTTGTTTCTTTAAGATCTCAATTTCCATGAGATTAATACATGCCTTTGACTTTTTGCCTCCGCCCTCCAATTTGTCACGGTCGCCGCATTCACATCAGAAGTGTAGATTTCAGTTTGTTTTACTTACTAGCATAAATTTAGGCCATTATTATTTCTCACTGACCAGACTTAAGAACTGTGAGGGACATCTACTGCATGTGGTTTCACTGCATGCTTGTATTTCCAATTCCTCTGAACCTTGAATTAGAAAGTAATTTTATGTTAAAGCTCTTATTTTGCCTAGTCATGCTTAAAATGCAGTCTATAAGCTAAAGGACTTTGAATAAATGGTAAATTTATATTGAAATCTGTTGTTACATTTTAATTTCATTTGGGATGTTTTTAGTGTTTTCTGTGTTCTTAATGAATGGAAATACAAGCCAGATCTTTCTTTGGTGTCAAGCCCATGTCCCTAGCAGAATTTTAATTATTTTATCTAGACTGCTTGGATCTTAAGAAAGTATCATGCAAGATACTTCTCCTTAGGGACTGGCTGTTGTGTGTTAAATGCTGGCTTTTTGGCAATGTATTTGTTTTATGGCAGTGTTGTTTGGGTTTCAGTAACAATCTGTAGTTCTTCTCTGAGGAATTTTAGGCTCTGTTTATTCTCAAATTGGGAGCACATGGCATGCTATGTAAACAGTTAGGCAGTATTTCAGTGGAACTGATAATTTAGTCCCCAAAACCTGCACAGGAGTAATTACAACAGGTAAGTGTACGTTCACAAAGAACACTGCATTTCTCAAGGATGGGAAAAAACCCCACCAACATTAAGATTCAGAACTGTTGTGAACTGTTTTCATGTAGCTGTCTGCTTGCAAAGCTGTCGTCACTCTTCTAGGTCATGCTGCTGGTGAATTCTAATACATACAAAGCTTTTCAGGACCTTCAAAAGATTTAATCTTTCAGGGAAATTTTTTATATTTCCCAAAAGAATCTGAAAAAAGTCTTTTCCTGAAGAGCGTATTGTGGTAATGTGTCCGTCCCCGCCCCAGCTATGCTACAGGGGCTATATGAGAGCAAATGAATTCATGACAATTTTTGTATAAGCCTTTTTTTTTTTTTTTACTTTGAAATTTATTTTCAACATGATAAGCTGAAAGTGCTGAATACAATTTTCAAATAAGTCTCCTGCTTTCACAATGGAAAGCTGTTAACTTCTCTGTAATTCAGAGCAGTGCAGCTGAACTTTAATTTGCTGCAGGAAGAAAAGTGTCTAACTAAATGCTGTTCTTCTACAACTTAAATAACTTATTAGTTACAGAAGATGAGCGAGGCAGTAGATGAGTTTTGGTATCTTTGTTGGCTAGTTTGTTATTTCACCAGGAGGTGTAGGGAAGACTGAGGTGTAATTTGTGCAGAAGGAAACTGTTCTGCTAATTTTAGATGACAAAAGTTGTAGTAGGACTTGAATTTTCTATGGCAGTTTCCTGTAATTAAGATGTTTTCCCTAGCTATGCCAGGAACATTAAGTTCTTCTGACATATTTGTGTGAGAGCACTATTAATGCTCTTTAATGTCACTTTCTGTATTACCAAACTACGCTTCTGTTAGATGGGAACTACAGATTGGCTTTCAGGTACATGACTATCTTGCTCGAAGTCCATTTTCCCAGAAAGCTGAAAAATCTCCTGATTCAAGTTTTCACTTGCAGTTCTAATGCTTTTAAAACTTTACCAACTGATTCAGGCAAGACATGGCCAGTACTTGGGTGGAAAACCTGTGTTTCAGCAATCTGAATTCAGTGTACTTCCCTTTGAATTCAGAGCGAATGTAAGGCTAATGAAGGTGAACAGTACTGCTTTTGCTGATGTGCTTCTGAAGCCTTTGCTGTAGATGCTGAAAACTGAGCTGCAGTACTTGCTAATGAGTAGTGTTTGCATCATTTCCTAAAGAAAATCAGACTAGACCTATTGCTTTCTGCACGTTTGAAATTTTCTTTGTGGTAGATGGAGAAAGTGTTCTGGCTTCCTAGAGCTATTGCTGTTTCATCTGTGATACACTGTGTAATTGGTTGTGTCTGTTGTGGCTGAAATGATTCTTTCAGGTATTTCTTACCCAGAGTGGGCGAAATACCCAGTAAAAATGTAAATCAGTATTTTGATTTTTATAGGAGTATTAATTAAAAAAAGTTTGTTTCCTTTCCTTTTGCAGTTCTGCTCACAAAAGGAAGCCTATGTCTAAAGTTGTTTACAACTTGCTCTCTGATCGTGATTTAAAGAAGAAACTAAAGGAACATGGTTTGTCTACCCACGGGAGCCGACAACAGCTTGTTAAAAGACACCAGGAATTTGTGCACATGTATAATGCTCAGTGTGATTCTCTAAATCCCAAATCAGGTAAGTTAGAAATTCCAGGAAAGTTATCATTGCTAACTATTTGTATGCATTTCTCCTTCTCTTAGTTCTCAGGGCAGGAATAAGGCTGGTTTGAATATTTGGGAAAGCTGGAGCTGGAAGACTTTATCTTCTGTAAATCAAGATCAATGCAAAAAAAGGAAATTTAATGAAAACCAGAAATGTGTTGCTATAGTCTGGAAGTGTCCAGCAAGGATGTAAATTTGTGTTGAAATTCTTTGATACTTCCCGGTTTACTAACCCTGTTTCGAAAAATGTTCTTTGCTTTTATTGACTTTGTATTTTAATGCGTGCCTCCAAATTAGACTCTGAGGCTTCTAGTAAAAAAATTGGAAATACCGGAGGTTCTTAGTAAGTGAATGGATTATGAATTTATCTTTTGTTCTGAATTTGTTCTCTTCCTCCTATACACTGAGACTTCTATATTGATACTGGCTTTAATTTCAAAATTAGATTTCTTTTTGGAGATGATAGGTAAGGGTAGAATGAATTAATAAGAAAGTGATAATGTTTTCCTGGAGTTATATCAATTTAGGTGTTTTGCAGCAATTTTACACAGTTAAACTCAAGGATATCCCATACAGCTGTTTAATGCTATATATAAGGAGAATGTGTTTTAGTCTCTAATGTGAGTGCAATATAAACTTCCTTTAAACAGCAGTCTGTTGTTTGCATGTGCTCAGGTTTAACGCTTGGAAAATGTCAGGGCTGGAATAGGGAGGATGAGATCTGAGTGGGGTATTTGCGCTGCCTGGTTTTGTAGGCAGTGTGGCCATTTTTTAAATTTTGAATAGCATGTATGAGCTAGAGGGAGAATTGTCCCAGCTCATTTTGTTATATCCTATTTTGTACAAGATGAAAACATGCATCTTTTTTAAAGATGTCATTTTTCATCTTTCAGTTCAGTTCTGCAAGTGATACAAGTAACAGCACAAATACACTGGTGTGGGTGGGTGAGAGACACACATCGGATTTATAGTTATATTATTTTCTATTTGATGAGAAGCTTATGGCAAACAGTCCTTTTAAAGGAATTTCTAACAGGATCATGTTATGATATTACTCTCCTGGGAGCTGCACAGCCGTTAGTGTCCTGGAAAGTCTCATATAGCTGGTATTGCATATTCTGCACTGGTTTGAGGACATAGCTTGCTGTCTGCTAGGTCTGGCATAGGTCGGTCCTGCTGTTGGCGAGAGCTGGTCTCTGTTACTTCACAGGTAGAGAGGTGAGAAATACTGTCTTTCACCCTCAGTTTGATCCTTTTCATTTTCATGTTTACGGAGAGTCTTTAAGTCCTGAAGCACAAGTTGACCATTTCTTCCAGAAGCTGTAAACAATTCTGAATGTTTTTGTGTGTACTGAGGGGCTCAAACTATTTGGACCAGACAAATTTTTGGTCTCGCTGGCCGTGGGACTGTCGGGAACTGAATGAGCGAGCAGGGCAGGGCAGCGAGCGGGGAGCCGCTGGCGCACAGCTGGGTCCAGCGTCTCCGTGGGTCAGACAGCATACCGCTGCAGGTGCACAGCTAAACTTTACGTTTGCGATTTGTTGCTTATCTGTAACAGGAATAATTTGGGGCCAGGGGTGAGAAGTACCCTTTGAGAAGGCTGCCAAATTTAAACACAGTAAAACCCACTTAATTCATCAGTTATCATTTAACAGATTTGACAGTATAGGGGAGTATTTATTTCAAGTGAATATTAAAAGCTCATATGTTAACTCTATGCACATGCGGTTTTGTATGTGATCAGACGGTCAGAAATGCTGAATATCCACAGCTTCTACTGTGGCATTTCAAAAATAAGGGCATGTTTTTGGTGTTCAACTCCTTTAATAAAGAGGCAGAACCACCAGATGCAGTGCTTTTTGAAAAATAAAGTCAGTCACTGAGGACTATAAATATGAATTTAGCAGCCAGACTTTAGGCTCATGCTTTTTGAAATCTTCATTTCACTTGCCAGCTCTTGGCTTGGATTGTGGGAGCAAGTGTATGAGAAAAGCGAGTTTGCAACCAACAGTACTTGCTTTCTCATTTTGCTCCTTTAACCATTTTAAGAACGTGACTAAGAAGGTTAAGTGCCTAAGTGATTTAGGTGCCAAGTGCCACTGCTTAGTTTGTGCCTAAGCTCTTCAGAAAATAAACATAAATACTTTCAAAAATTGTTTTCTAGGACTTTGAAAGTCTCTGGGATGAGAACCAGCACACAGAGTTAAGATTGTGTTTGACTTCAGCAACGATAGAAGTTTAGGAAGTTTGTTTTACGTCTGAGAGAACAGCAATTGTATGAGAATTTCAATCACGCTATGATTTATGTTAATCTTGGAAATTTAGTTAAACACTCTCGAAGCCCTGCTTTGAGCTCCCCCAGCAGCAGGAGTAGACGTAAAGCTGCTGCACGTTGTAGAGGTACGCTGTTGTCCCACGGCTAAACAGGAGCCGAGCAGTTTTGAAGTAAAGTGAGGAGTGGGCTGGCTGGGAGCTGCGGCAGCTCCGGGTGAGGGGAAGGGAAGCGTTGCGGGGTTGGGGCTGCACTGCTGCCGTTACGCCGCAGCAAGGTGGGTGTGAGAAGTGGATGCTGGTTCCACTGGAGCCTCATGTCTGCTCAAGGGGTGCCAGAATTGACACTGTGCAGAGCAGGCGGTTCTGTCAGTCCTTTAACGTGCTGGGAGGTACTCAGCTCTTGGGGCGATTCTTCACTTGATGCTGGTGATGAAATAGCACCAAGTCTCTCTGTCGTTCATCCAAGCTTGATAAATGAAGAGTTTGAGTGTGTTACAATGGACTTTAGCTCGTCTGCCCTAAATAATGCAAAACTTTTACTGAGTTCTGGCTCAGTACCTCTTTAGAAAGGGTGAATTATTAAACTCACACTTAAGATGCAGACGTGCATTTTCGGTGGTAGCAGTGAACCTAAGGTCACTATATAATACAAATAGCCGAGCTTCTGAGGAAGCATAGGTGCCAAATTCCTGGATTTTGCTTAAACCAGTTTTGAACAGGTTTTATTCCTTCACAGCTTAATAAGCTTTTGTTCTGTGGCTACTTTACTGTCTAGTGAAAGTGTTTGTTTAAATAAATTAATATTTTATTATAATTATTGTTAACCAGTAATATTATTACATTAATATTTACATTAACATAAATTAATAAAATTAATAAATAAGTACCCTAGTAGCTCTGTGAAAATGGTTGAGTGTAGAAGCTGGTTTGTGAAAGTAAATGTCAAAATAAACCATGCACGGTCCTGCATAGCTGTAGTTTTAGTTAAAATGTTAACAAACAGAGCTATGTCTGTTTATATGCTTTTAAGGTGTCTGACTGAATTGCTAGAGCAGGTTGTAATTCATCTTTGGACTATGGGCTTTGGACATAAGCCTGCAGACAGTTTTGTGTTGCCTTGGAAGGTAGTCCTTGGAGGTAAAAGAAAGATAAACAGTAGATGTCATTATGGTATATTCCACTGAAAGGTACATTATCAAATGGAAACTCTTTTTATAAAAGACAGGCCTGTGCGCCACAGAAACACTGTAGTATGCTGGAGTAAGATTCACGTATGATTTGAAAAGACTACATTTTCCCGTGAATTTAATACCAAGGAAGTGAGAGCAGCGGCCCAGGAGGTGGCTGAGAGGCAGCTGCCGGCAAGCGCTGCGGGGCTCGCTGCAAGGCACCTCGGCCAAGGCCCACGGCTCCCGACTTTGCCTCCTGGTCCCGAGTCTCAGGCACTGCCTCTGCTGCTCAGCCGCTGCAGGTGGGAGCGGTTCCTCTGCATGAACAAATGCCCGCTGAGCACTGGTGTAAAACCATGCCATTCGGATTTGCCTGTGGCTGGGGTCTGAGTTTCCACTGTTGGAGAGCTAATGCAGGTTTGTCTCTTTGTGATTTAAATTCATGGTAGTTTCATTCAGTGCTGTTACATCTCTTTATTTAACAGTTCCTGTTTTAGTGATTCCTTTCTTGTATTTTCAAACAGTTGCAGATGTTGTTAAAGAGGTGGAAAAGAATGAGAAGATTCGGGTTCAGCTTGAATTTAATAAAACCAGTGAAAATGTAAGCTAATTCTCTTTGTTCCCAAAGAGGGGGATGGCTAGGAGAAATTGTGGAGTGGGCACTGAACATGTTTGCTTATCACTGTATTACAGGAATTCCCAGATTCCCAGGTTGCATGTTGGAATTCACATATACCATCTTATAATCAACGATACTCTTATACCACTCGTTTGTCATGGGCAGTTCTTTGTGTACTGCTGATGTTTCTATGCCCAGACCATTTAAGTAGGAGCATTTTTTTGATTGCAATAAAAAAATTCTTGAGAAATGTTCCTCTTGGTCATTATGGAGGATTTTGACCTTCCATGGCAGTGTGGGGAATATTTTGCTTCCTAGAAATCTGTAGGATTTAGCTAGCAAATTCCTTGCTTCCGTATCAGCAATAGCGCCTGTTCTTTTCCCATGACATATGATACTTTTGGAGCATGTTTGTTGCACAGTATTAGGAAATATTTTATGGTCCACACGTGCTGGGTGTTACATGGGGTGGCTTGCCTTAGTCCTGTTGACGTTGTGAACGCAAAGCAAGACAGCATGTATATGTACTTTACATATATATTACTGCCTGCAGATGAGATGGTAAGAGCTGGTGGGGGAAAAACAGACAGCTGATCCTTCTTCCAGTTTTAAGTCTCTAGTTTTAAGGTATGCAGCTTTATCATCTTTTTGTTTCTGTAAATAAACATTTGTGTGATTTCTGTAGAGCTTGACCTTCACAAAGGACCAGACAGAGGAAGAAATAGATGAGATCCACACGGATTATCGTAAGTAATACGGAAGTTTCACTTCATTTTGCTTTTAAATTCACCTTCTTTTCTTTTGTACTAAAATATACACACAGAAGTGATGCTTTTCATGTGTGTGTGCTCCATCCACCCCCCGTTTAATAAATCAAAGCTGGAAGTTCTCTGTTTGGGCTGAAACTTCCGCTTTGAAACTCAGTCTCCATTAAGTACTGTCGTTTGACAAAACTCACTGCCAGGGCTGGGTGAGTTTGAGATGGAAGCGGATTGCCTCCTTAGTACCTCTCCATTTATGCACTTCCTACTTAGCTTCTTAATGGTCCTCCCATGTTTGTTGGACATAAAGAACAGCAAAGCAGAGTTTTCCTATCTCCACACTGGGCGCGTGATGCGTAGTTGTATGATTTCACTGGGAACCCTCAGGTAGAAATAAGGAGAACAACTCTGGAAAGGACTCCCTGAGCCCCCAGCAGTGCTGGGCGTGCAGCCAGCTGTACCCGTCGAGCTGCCTGGGCTGCTGGCTGTCACGTGGAGGGGGAGCTCTGTCTCGGTGTCCCGCTCTGCGTGAGACTCTCCGTCCAATTCTTATGATGCCGTCTCTGTCGGCAAGGAGTGTGCTGAGCTGGCAAGATGGGGTGACTGCTGGTTGTCCTGGCCCTGCACTCACCAGTATACCCAGTAACACAGATACTGGGTTTTCCCATTGCTGAGGATATTCCCTCCTCC
This sequence comes from Sagittarius serpentarius, assembly GCA_034782735.1. NCBI lineage: Eukaryota > Metazoa > Chordata > Aves > Accipitriformes > Sagittariidae > Sagittarius > Sagittarius serpentarius. The sequence continues at coordinate 24,137,055 of JAVKLA010000036.1, read as the reverse complement.
CCTACACTCTTAATGATTGGACGTTGGCTTTATTTAAAATGCATCTGTATTCTGGGTGGTGGTTTGTCTTCCCGAGTCCTCTTAACTCATCCTGTAGCAGATAAGTCTGTATAAATTTACTCTTTCTATACCTTATTTTTCTAGGTTTGCTGTCCAGTGCAGAGTGACATTAACTGGCAAGCAATGTAGCCACAGTCGTTTATATTTAATATGGCATTTCTAAAATACTTTAGGGCTGCATGTTTCCTCAGCTGTGTATTTTTTTACACTTCTACAATTGTCAAAGTGGCCCTTACTGCTAAAAAGTATGTTTTAACTGAGCCAAAAATGCTTTTCACATATTTTATTTGTACACTGTGATTCTCAAATCATCCAGGGTTTCATTGTGCTCCTCACATTTGCTCCCTTCCTTCCTACCCCTCTCCACAAGCACTCACGCGTTGTCTCCTTCCCACACCCTTTCCTACTTTCCTCTCCTGTCCAGCCCTGTGATTTTGAAGCAATCTCTTAGAAAGAATACTCTGCTCATTTGGTTGACCTCTTCCCCTCCATCCTGTGCAGGTGACTGGGATTCAGTGCAAACAGGGTGATTTTTTTTCTGGTTTGGTTGTTGCTGTTTGTTTCATTTTTTACACTGAGCCCCTCTGTTTGTGCAAGAGACCAGTGCCTGTGTTGGTTATTAAACCTGCTTCTGCCCTGACAGAATAACAGCATTTGTTTAGAGAAGTATAATTGCAATAAATATTTAAGGGAAAGAAGAGAAGAGACAGAAAATAGGAAATATCACGGGGAGAGCTATAGTTCAATGATACAATTTTGTTTGGGTTTTTTGGTGGTTTGGAGGAGGGGTTGGGGATTTTTTGATTTTGGTGTGGGTGGGTTTTGTTTTCTTTGGTTTTTCTTTTTGGTGTGTGGGTTTTTTTGTGTTGTTTGTTTTTTTTTTTTTTTGGGGGGGGGGGGGGGGGGGGGGGGGGGGGGGGGGGGGGGGGGGGG
>JAVKLA010000036.1:24067165-24127550 GCA_034782735.1 Sagittarius serpentarius | reverse complement strand
CTTACCGATGAAATGTTTGTGTTTCAGTCTGTGGTTCTTCGAGGGTGGGTTTGGGTTTTTTTTTTTTTTTTTTTTTACTCTGCAGGAAAAGAAATTAAACCTTTGAAACTGTGAGAGTTTTGGGAAGCAAGTAAGTGGGAATGAGGTGTTGGTATTTAAATATTAGTAACTTTGTTTTTTCTTAAAATCTATACCTAGGCTGCAAAAAACCAATAGTATTTTGCTTTGTCTTTCTTGCTAATCTCTGTCTCTGTTCTTGGTAGAACATAGGGAAGAGCATCACACAGCTGTTGTTCTTGGAAAAGCCCAGCTACTCCAACCAGAAACTCCTGATGGCAAAAGTGAATCTCCTTCCTTGGAGGAAGGCCAGAGATCGGTCTCTCCTGTATTTTCACTGTCATCTGGCTCAACAAGCAGGTTAGTGAAGTAGATTCCCTTCTCCCTGGTTTGTACCGGATTAGACCAAACATGGAAAAACTTTACCAGTAACCTCGAGCAATATATGTATCCTATTTTGTCTGATGGGTTCCTAAGCTGTGGTTACAGGTTACTGATTCATTCTCCTCCGTGTTTCTGGCTGTTCAGTTGCTTGAGGGATGGAGCTGAAATACATTCAGAATTCACTTAATAGTTTTGTAATGGCTTGATGGAGGGGTGATAGTGTAAATGTTCCTTTTGACACAGAAACAGTGAGTGGAATGTCTGTGGAACCAGGAGAACATTTGGTGTTTCTCTTCCTCTGCATCATCTTCCCTTCTGTTTGAAGTTTTATTTAGAGAGGTCCAAAAATTGATATAGACTTAAGTCTTTTAATTGCTCCTTAAGTGGAGTATTGCTGTAAGAAACAGAGTTTAAATGACGCATTATTTGCAGTCAGTGGCAGAATGCCACTGAACCTTGTAGTCCTGACAACCATTCACTTTTCTTTCTTTACACATTTAGTTTTCCTTCCTGAAATTGCCTTAGTCGGTTTCAGAAAATGAAAGATCAAGGAAGGCTTTATAAATAATGTAGGATTTTATGCTTTTGAGAGTTCAATGATAATTTTATTGGAAGGAGACTCAGCTGTTATTGCTGATAAGATCTATCTAGTTTTTGAAGGTAGTGTTTATATCTGTTTAAGATACTTCATGGATCATAATTTGCTCTCTGTTACTGATCAGTTGTCAAAGATGATGACGATGAATACTTAGATAAACGTCCTTTTGCAGTACTGGTTGCTGTGGCCCCAGTTTCTGGAGGAAAAGTGAAAAAGTCATTGAAAATAAATACAGAATAACTTTTCTGATATGTGTCTAAAAGCAAGAGAGCTAATCTTGAAAATAATCTTGCTGTCTTATTGATAACAGAAATGAGAGGAGAAGGTACCCTTTGCAGGTCTGCATTACTGGGAAGAAAAAGGTTTCCTATGTTTAGAAGTGGGAGATAATCAGAGGAAGTAGCTGAAGGTCAACAGCTGAGCTAGGAGTAACATTTCTTAATTTCCCACCCATTACACCCATAGTATGTGCCTCTTCCTCCTTGTTCTGCAAATACTAAGAATAATATAGTGCTTCATCATTGTTTATTAGAAGAACAATTTAGTTGTTGAAAAGTTTAACAGAAACATTTTTATAAATTGATTTTGGTTCACAAAGAGTTTTTAAAAGTCAGCACGGGGATTGAAGATGTTGCCTTTCACAGAGGTAAATGTTAAACGGTGAATGAAAGCCTAGGACACACTGAATCACAGAGGCTGGGCGACCCTCTGGAGATCGTCTAGTCCGACCTGCGCAGAGCAGGGTCAGCTGGAGCCGGCTGCTCAGGACCTTGTCCAGTCAGGGTTTAGTATCTCCCAGGATGGAGACTCCATACCCTCTCTGGGCAACCTGCTGCAGCGTCTGACCACCCCACAGTACAAAGGCTTTTTCTTACATTTCAAGGGATTTTCCTGTGTTTCAGTTTGTGCCCGTTGTCTCTTGTTCTGTCACTGGATACTGCCAAGAATAGACCGTCGTCTTTGGTCCCTACCGTCAGGTATTGCTAGGCCTTGGTAAGGTCCCCTTGAGCCTTCTCTTCTAAAGGCTAAACAGAGCCAGCTCTCTCGGCCTCTCCCCTGAAATCTTAGAAGAATTAAGGGTGTCAGAATAGGCTTTGGGTGAAGCAGCATGCTGAGCGGTGAGTCCTAAGGACTTAGCAGTGGACAGCACAGGTCAGAGTGTCTTTGCAAGCTGCCCTCGGCAGCGTGCAGGTGCCTGGCTTAGGAGCGTTGCCTTGTCATTCACAGCCAGAGTCCTCCTCATTTTAAGCACTAAAGCCCTTTTAGAAATGGACCGAGAACTAAGCGCCAAACTGGAGGGAGAGATGCACCTCCTAAAAGGCTCTTGCAGGCTTGCACTGTTCTGGGTTGCGACTGTCTCTTCTTGAAGCTGTTTCACTTGGGATCTGTATTGAAAAATGAAATGGGCCAGGGAAAACAACTCTTCAGTGCTCACTTAGAAGGGAAGAAACTGGCCCTGTGGCTTTGTTCCAGAGAGTGGTTTTATGTGCCTGAAGCCTCAGCTTTCCAGTTTACAGCTTGGGCCATGGCTGCTCTGCCGCTGACGGGCAGTTCTGGGAAAGCGTGTGGCAGCAGGATCCTGACATTTGGTTTGTGTAGCAGTGGTGGGCAGGAACCCAGGCAGAAGCTCTCCCCCAGGGCTAATGCAAGGCCAGCTCTTGCAGATTTGTACGAGATGTCAGGTTTGACACGTGCGCAGATGATAGATGGGGCTGCTTCATCCTCACTGTGCCTGCTGTTGCGGTTGCCCTAGGGCTGTGATTGTTATTTTAGTTCCACAAAATAAATGCCTTCAGCTTGGCTCGTCATCCAGAATTTAAACAAGGTGTTCCTGTTCTTCCCTGTTTTATGTAATTTTTTTTTATTGTAAATTAACCTTTTGGCATTAAGGACCCTGGAAAATTTGGAATTTTAATCTTACAGAGTGAGTTCTTGGGAGGTAGAAAGGGCTTGTATTAGCTCATCCAAGTTATCATTAAATCTCTGCTTCACTGCCAATTTGGTGTGTGAATGACGTTATGAATGATTCTCCTCACGGCCTTTGACATCAAAGTTAAACTTTTATTCTTTACCTTTTTCTGTCTGCAGGCTTGTATATATCAGCTTTAAAGTCTGGATGAAAGTGTGTCTAAGAGACTGTAAGAAAGTTTGCTAGAGGATATTAGCATGTGGCAGTTAGTAATGATCTGAATGCGCTTTCATGAACCAAGTTGGCAGATTTTGTTGAAAAGTATGCATTTGTTTGCATTGTGTCTGGCTCAAGGCAGAGTTGTTTATTCCTTCTTTTTATGCATTCACTCTCTCCAAATGAAATATTTCCATACACTTCTTGAATCAAACACAGAACTCTGTTGTACAGACCAGTGGGTGTGCATCACAGATACTTGGACCTTCTTTAAAAAAACCCCATGCTTAATAACTCCCTGTGGTTTACTCTTAAATTCAGCTCCTGTGGAACAGGAACAAAATACTAGAGTCTGCACAGATTTGTTTTTTCAGAATCTCTCTGGGATTTTCTCTTCGCTTTCCTACTTTGTGCACATGCCCTGGTTTGTAAGTGTGGTGTGTTTTCTATTTATTTTTCTTTAAATATAGGGCAGTTTGCTTAACCTTAAAAGCTAGCTACCGCACTGGTCAAGAAGTTCAACGAAGTGGTGGGTGTCTTTGTGTGTGGGTTTTTTTTGTGTGTCTGTGTCATCGTCCGTCCCCGTCCCCCCCACCCTTATATTTTGTATTAAACTCAACTGATTGGCAGTTGGGCTCTGGAGTGTGCCTTAGGGCATTATAGACTGTAGATTCACATCCTTTATATCGAAACCCTTGCTTTTATACTCTCCTCAAAAAGAGGTGAAAACAGCAATAATAATACAGTGAAAGCTTAGCTAAAGTGACAAATGATGCCTTGTGATGCATGGAAGGCCCCTCTCGTTTGACCAGTGTTTCACATGCCAAACTGTACCTTTCTGAAGGATGCGCCGGTGCGTTTTCCTGTGTCTTCTGGGAAACAAACAAAGGTTACAGGGATGACCCCTCTCCAAATACTGATGTGGGGGAAAGCTTATGAAAAAGAATGAAATGTGCTTTTTTTCTTTACTCTTTCTGTTCCTGATAGCTACTCTGAACAAACAGCACGTCTGATGTCCCAGTGTAATGCCCAGGTCTTTTGGTCCTTTGAGAAATGTCAGGTTCTGCCATGTCTACAGACTAGCTTTGGACTGCAGAGTTCCATGTGTCAAACTGTGGCTCATACTCCCAGTACACTGCTTACACATTTCTGGTATAATCAAAATGGACCTGAATTATGGCAAGATTTTCAGGGATTGTAAAATGTACGTATCGTCATATAAACTGCGTCAAAGAAAGAGATGTATTTTGTCACTCTGTGGTTACTATGGGGTTAATGTTTTGTTAGTTGCAGTGAAATAAATATAGCACAAATCAAAAAAGAATGATTTAGATTTTGAGGGTTTAAGTAGCATTGTGCTATTGTACCAAGTAATGATTTTCTGAGGCTTGTATTTTATTTCTGATAATAAGAGGATATCCTTTGACAAGGGTAAATGTTTTTCACATTGAAATGTCAAAACTTGAAATATATTTGGAAGTCCAAATCTGCATGCTGAGCTTTTTATGAAGAGAACACTTCTAAATGGAGGGCTGATGTTATGATGGATTGAAAGAAAATTAGGATTTTGAGCAGCATATAGAATATAACAAAACAGTCTTGAAGTTGGAGAGCTAAAATGTTTGCTCTGTAAAAAGAAGCTGCAAGTAAATTAATGATTCTTACGTATTCTCCTTCATAAGACCTTCTGTCTTCTGTCAGTCTCATATCAATATTTGCAAAGGGAGCAGCTGGTCAGTATTAGAAATTCATACATTGTACAGTAATCACTGATGTACTGATATTGTTCAAAAGTTGATACTTTAATTGAGAAAATGAAAATTTTATACCTGCTGGAAAAAAGATACCGGCCATGCGTGGAGGTTATAGCATTGACCCAAACGTATTTGGTCTCTTCATAAATTGATGATCCCACCAAGATAGCAAAATATGCATAAGAGAGAAACACCAAAACAAAGCCATGACTTTTAAAGGATAATTTTTCAAAGCTATGAAGTCATACATAAAGCTTTCATAGAACTTTAGTGCTCCATATAAATAGTCCCATTGCATTCTTTTACTTTCTGGGATGGAAGCCAAGTTCTATGCAACTACTTAAACAACAGGAAAATTAGAAAAGAAACTGGGTGGGAAAATGCTAAGCCAGTTAATTAACTATGTAGAGGAAATACTCTATTTAAAGCATTTTATATAATGGGGATAGTATTCAGTTCTTTAAACAAAATATTTCTCTTTAAAACTTTGTGTTAGAAGAAATGTCAGTTCTTGATGACTAGAGTGAAAGACTTGCAACAGTAGACAATATGTATTGTCTGAGACTTTAAGGTGTGCACTGAAATACAGTGACTTAATTTTGAAATGCTGGTGGAAAAGTGCTATATCCTCAGCTTGTATAAATCTCTCTGCCATTGGAATACATGGAGTAACTGCAGCGTCTGCCAGGTCAGATTCATGCCCAAGTAAGGGGCCTCATTTGCAGTAAGTGGGGCTTTTTGGCATTAAGGTTAGGAGCTATTGATCAGGATCTAAGATATGGATTGAGCTGGTCACTTATTCTTGGATTTATGTGCTTTGCAGAATTTGGGCTTCAGTTCATCAGCAGAAGAAGAGGTAGAAACAGGGAGCTGTGCTTCAGTTAGTCTGGAGTTCCCTGGATGGCAGCAATCCTCTGAAAACCTCTCAGTAGCTGTCAGTTTGTCAAAGAGACCATTGACAGGACAGAATGGTTGAAAAAGCGGTGTAAGCTCTTCCCTGGCAGTTGCTTCAGTCTGAATTTGAAGAAAGTGTTGTCCTGATTCCTAGGCTGGCCATCACTGTCAAATGAGAGAAGTATATGAAAATGTGTTGATCAGGGGAATAACTGCCTTTTTCACTTCTTTAGTACATTTTTGACTTAATAAATCTTGGAACTACTTTCGCTCAGAGATGATATATATTACCGTGTTAGATAGGAGTGTTTTATCTTTGATTTTTTGGCCTCAAATACGGGCTCATTGTGGAAGGATGATGATACTTCTCTGCTATGTTCTTGTTTCATAGCTTTCTTTCAAAAACTGTGAGCCGTTAATAAATGGCCAAGAACTGTAAGGCATGGTGGAGAGAGTCCCGGAGAAGTCGTTTCAAAAAGTAACAGCTGATGACCTCAGATGTGTATGGGGAAAAGTGGTTATATATGGCATATATCCAGAAGGACTTTAGTCCCTAGCATCCCTTTGAGCCCTGAGAACAGAAGCGATAGTACACTGGGGCTCTCTAGTGCTTTAGCCTAAGATGTCCCAACTGGGACATCTCCTGGCCAGACTCCTAAGGAAGGCAGTTAAGATAGATCCAGCAGATCTTTTCCTCTTCTAAAGGCAGGGCCTCAAAGGCGTGCTCTCAAGCTGCAGAGGAGGCCACTGAAAACCAGGAAAGCCTGGAAAGAGTGAAGAAAACAGTGGAACCTATGTAAGGTTCAGTATGGATGAGAGCCCTCTATGGGGAGTCCTGGAGAAGGTCCAAGGCTGGCAAACCTGCTGTCCTCCAAAGACAGGAGGAAGAAGCCATGCGCAGTGGTGCCAGGGGTGCGTGGTTTGAAGAGGAGGTACTGGGAAGCCAGGTACTGGGAAGCTTAGTCGTGAACAGTTAATCTCGGATGTTGCACCAGGCCATTCCAGCAGCAAGCTCATACTGTTTATCACAGGCAGGTCAAAGTGGAAGCAGGACTGCAAGGTGGAGAAAACCATTTTCTCTCACTCCTTGTGACTGGACATTCACCTTCAAATGACATTGGTAAAATGAGACAGGCTATAGCTCATTTCTTGTGCCAGCATTGAGAGAAAAAACCCGCACAATGCACGTGCCAGAGCCAAGTACATAATGCACAGCAAGATGGACTGATTAAAGGACGCTGGCTGTTCACCGGGAAGCCAAGAAGGAACTTAGTCTGCCTTCAAATAAACAAATTCAAAGAGGCATTTGCTCCTTTCATTTTTAGAAAGAGACGTGCTATTCGCACTTACGTCAGCTTTTTTTCTCTCTATTTTAATGAGATGTGTTTATCTTAAAGGAAAAAAAAAAAGGGCGAGAGAGGGGTGGTGGTCAGATCTAAATGATGGTCAAGAAAGGAATAGTTTACTCTTGGTCAATTGTCTGTAAGTGCTCGGAAGAAACTAATCCTGCAGAAAAGTGAGGCAGTGTTGGGGAATTGCCCGAGTCCCTGGAGCTGCCCTTTTCTCAATGTGGAGACATGAATAAGTCCAGGTGATGAAACCTCTTCACACCCTGTCACCTTGTCTGTCAGCCTGTTGGATCTCGAGCAGTTATGTTTCAGAACTTTAATGGTTTTGATATAAAAATTTACTCATCTGCAACTGATATGTAAGCTCTTAGGATAGAATATAATGACCTTTATTAAAGAAAAGGACAGAAAACCTCTTGTGGGAAATTGTCTTGGATTTGGAGTCTGAATAATGTCTGAAGATGTGTTTTGCTTTGTCTGGCCTCGGTATAGGTAGATACCTATGGGGCATTGCAAAGGCAGAAAATACTGAAAAAACGAATAAAACTATTCTAACTTCTCTGATCTCTTTGGACCTCCTAGGCTAAAATTTATAGAAACAACATACATAATGAGGTAGCTGTTTCTTTTTTATTTAATTAATTTTCTTCAGTTTAAGGGCTAATCATTCAGTGCTAAGAAGAGCTTAGGAGTTTTCTTCAGGGGAAAAAAAAATTACTTTAAAATATTAATTGGTGGTGAAAATTTCTTTTGCATAGTTGAAAATGTTTCTTTGGTAATTGTTTTTCAACTGGCATATTTAAGTGGTTTGTGGGTTTGTGTGTGTGTGTTTTTTTTTTTTAATTTGCAAAGAATTCTTTTCCCCTGCACATGGAAGAAAGGTATATAATTACTTCAACTCAAAATCAAGCAATTGCTCAGTCTTTGTAAAAGAAATTGATGTTTAAGAGAGACTTAGATGCAAAGAACTATTTCATTGAGTGACTGGCTTGGACCAATGGATTGCTTGACAAAATTCTGAAACAAAGGGCTTTTTAGCTACAGCTGGAAAGTTCATAACGCTGCAGATTGGTTTTGTACAGTTACGTACATATATCCTCAATCTCTCAATGCAATTACAGCGTAAGAGCTGATTTGGTTCGCTGGGGGACTCTGATTACTCGAGTTGATAGCCCATTCACATCTACGCGTATAGGCTAAGGTGGTAACTCACTCTAGGACATTTTGTGCTCGGTTTTAAAGTAATTTGGTAGGCATAGACTGTGAAATACACATGCAAATTATGGACTTGCGTTATTGTTCTGAGTGTTAGCCAAGTTTTTTCACTTTTATTGTTTTGTTTGTGACAAACACAGTTGGTGATAGATGATAATAATGCTGCATTTTTCAAGGCAGGGAAGTACATTGTGTTCAGGCATCAAACATGTTCTTTTTCTATTTTAGGGGACTAAAAGCACACAGATAGCCCCTTGCCCCCCCAGCCCACCACCCCCCCACCTTGTTTTTTTAAATGTAACTGGAATATTGGAGTAGGGTTTAGAAATATGATAATAACTCATTCCTTTGGGCATCCAGTTTGTGTACTGAAAATGAGTTTTTGATGGACTTCAAAACTTTCGCCGTCCACCATTGTTTTTACAGTGTGTTTTACCATGTTTTTCATTTGAACATTTCATATTAGATTTGGTGCTGAAATAAGAAATTTAAACAGTTGCCTGAGCCCAGGCTGTGGGAAGAGGTAAGCTCGGTAACCGAGGAGTGCAGTTAATTGTAACAGATCCAGCAGGCAATTGCATTACCAAGACGTATCCCTGTTTAGCTCATGCTTTGATGAAAATAAAAGTGAAACACCTTCTGTCCATTGACTGTGTCCTAGGGCTTCCTCACCTCCACCCGAGTACTTGTGCATGGGGCTGGGGTTTGGGCTGTGCCTGCTCCTCTTCCAGTTATTGTAAGCAGTGGTACTGATAATTAGTGCAGGGACAAAACATTTTTCCCTATAAATGCAGTCACTGCTTTTAATTTCAGGTGACTTTGTTTCCATATTAAGACTGCTTTGTTGGGTAATGTTTGTAATTCCACAGATGTATTCAGCAGTTCATGGAAGTTCCTGGGGAATCATTGAAGAGTTTCTGAAATTGCATGCAAAACTTTAAAATCCATTTTGTTTCAAAATAATTTTCTCTGTATGGCACCAGTGCCTTGTATATGTTTTTGGTATCTTTTTCCTTTTTATCTTTATGTCTAAATGTGCATGTGTTAAAGGTTTCTCTGATCTAATCTGGTGGTGTTTTTCTCCCTTGAAATCCTGTTGGTGGTTCTATAGTTGCCGCCACGGTAACATCTGATGAATCTCACTTCGAAAGGGAGAACAGGCAACAGGAGGAGACAAAATGGTAATGGATGAAAAAAATCCTGCTACCTTATAAAAGTTGCATGCTGGTTTTATTTATTTATTTAAGAAAAGCTTTTAAAAAAAAGCAAAAACAACCAACCAACCAACCAACCAAAAAACAAAGGATGTTTGCATGTGATTCCCAGTCTCCTAGTGTGTCCTAGGAGCTGGTGTTTTCTAATGCATTACACGGAGGGTGTGGAGATATCTGTGGCTGAGTCCTAGCTCGATGTCGGGCATGTTCAGATGGCGGAAGCGATGCTCAGTGTTTCTGCTGTGAAGGCGCGCTGGCTGGTGTCTCTGGGAGAGATCCAGGCGGATGAAAGGCACTGGGGTTGAGCCATGGGCACGGAGAACCCGCAGTGCGGGCCGTGCTGGCACAGCGGGCAGGGGTACCGGGAGCCACTGAAAGCGTGTGTGCAGTCAGGAGAGCCGGGGGTGACAGTGGGAAACTGTACGGCTGAGCTGGAGCAGCCCAGCAACCCACTCTTCTGCTGAGTGCCTAAACCAGATGCGGTACCCAGAGGGTGCTCTGTGAAGGACAGGGACATGCCCAAAGCGTTCTTAACACACCTTGAGCCTTGTCACCTGCTCGATGACATTATTTGGGTTTAAATTCCTCCTCCTGTTTGAATTATTGTCTTCTCTCTAACGATGCAATATGTTACTGAATATTAAGTGTTTTGGTGAACTTCTGACTCCTCCTCTCAAAAATCTGTGAACCAGGTAGTGAGCCAAGGTGTTAGACTTCTGTCCTGCACCTGGGGTATGGAAGTTGCATACAAAACGGTTCTTGCTTTTTCATTTGTAACTCTGTGATAGAGATAATGCAAAGACAGTCATCTGTAGTTCTTGGTGAGAAGTGCTGTTTACCATGTATTTGCACAAAGTGGTCTTCACCCAGCAACAATGATACTGAAATGGTAAAGGTGGGCAGCAGACGGTGGTACCTGTGCTGAGAGGTGTGTTGGGGCTTGCTGGGGCTGAAACGGGCGGTGAGCAGCTTTCACCTTCCCTGGTCCCAGGGACTGGAAATGTGGCTCCACCTTTGAAAAGTGCCCGGTAACTCTCACTAGGTGGGTCTTCTATACCAAGACAACCTCTCGAGTATGAGACATGCTGTTTTTTAACACTTTTTTTTTGGCAGAAATACCATTTGTAAACTTCAGCAATTGTCCGCATTATCAGGACTCTGCTTTGCTGTGCTGGAATCTGTCCTGTGAGAATCAGTATTTTTGGGCTGTTTTCCTTAATACGTGTTTTGAACAAACATATAAATGTACTGATATCTGTGTATAAAGTTATGACTTGGGGGATGTATTTTTACAATTTATGTCTGCTGTCTTCTCACAAACAGGATTAATTTTGTTGTAAAACCTTTAAAGTAAATCCAAGAGAACTCATATCCAACTGTTGTCCCATTGTTTACACTAAAATCTCCCAAGTGTTTGTGTAACATAGTTTGTTATGTAATTTCTTCAATAACATACAGGCTGTTTGAGCTGACAGGCATCTTTTTGAAAGATAGTTTCCAGAAAACAACATTTTCCAACTTGTTAGTTGATTTCTGCAACCCTGCAATTTATGGCATATACTTGAGAACTTTGCAATAGTTTATATCACAGAGCCTGAATATGCAATAAAAGTTATTTATCAATAATTGATCAAAGTATTGTGGTCACTTAATTCAGATTTTATTGAAATCTGACAAAATTTTATTATTATTTAAAATACAGGCTGAAATCATCTGTGTAGTTTGGGTTTTTTTAGCTTTGAGCATGTGAAGAGTTCTGACTGATGTCACTGAGCTCATACTTGTAGTTAATTAAATAGGTGTGTTGTGTGCATGTGCATGTGTGCATGAATCTACACACACATGCATTCTTCCAATGTTGATGCAGTAGTGATAGCTGAATTTAATAACACCCTGGTTTAAGTAGCCTCTGTGACTAGTGTAAAATACATACAGATGTAGCAAGCAAAATTCTGCTGCATCGTTGCTGAGGGCACGGTAAGCAACCATGTCACGTTCATGCCTCAAGGAGATCCAGTGGACAGGTTCCTTTAGGAGCTGATGTCAACCCCTGATTTCCGCAATGGGAGCTGTTCTTCAGCTTTGCAGATGGGTGTTTAGCCTCTAGTCCAGTGAGCATTGTATAACTCTTCACTACTAGAAAAACTTTAAAAATACATTTAAATTTTGTATAGGCCTAAGTGTTTAAAGGAAACAAAATAACCATGAAGACTTTATGCGTTTTATGTGCTTGCTTTTACAAAAGCAGTCTGGGATGACCTTTTGGGCTCTTACTACTGCAACAGCTTGAAGGCTTGCTGAGCATTGACGGGAGTTACGTGATTCCGTTGTTAGCCAGGTTGGTAGCTTATTGCCATAAAACTCATGATGTAGGGTGGTTCTTATTTATCTTGAGTTACCATCTTAAATCCTTTACGTTGAAGCTTCTCACCTGTCCAGCTGTGTTCTGTATTGTAAGTATATAAATACTGACTTAGAAAAGAAATATTTTTCTTGTCATGTTAGAATGTAGAGTTATGTGTGAAGATGAAAAAATAAATAATCTTTTCAAGCAGGTCTTTAAAAAAAGTTGCGATGTATCCAGCTTGATTCAATCCTCATTCACCTCAATTTGCAGTATCCAAGGCACTGAGATGCTTTTTCTTTTGCCTAAGAAAAGCATCCACTAAAGTTTTAAATTAATTATTTTAATTAAGAAATAAATAGCTTTATGAAGTACATCTTTCAATGGTCAGTTGTATTCTTTTCAGAATATGTGCTCAAAACACAGAGCAAAAACATTTTCCTTCGGGGCAGATAGCAGCTGAAGATTGTTATGACCCTGTGTAGTGTATGCTTTCGTCTCTTCTAGATTGTGCCTTTTCCGTGGAAGGTAGGTTTGACAAGGAAAATTTGCTTCAGGCAGCTCAAAAGGAGCCACCTCTGTTGGTGTGATGAGTTACTGTGGTATCTGGCAAAGCACGTTTCACCTGGCATTCATCTGGGTGTGCTGACAGTCTTGGCAGTTTGGATTTTTGTCACCAACAATTTCAATGTCGAGGTTTTTTCTTTGATGTTGATTCATTATATTTTTTTTTTTTATGATCAAAATGATCATAAATTTGAGGTTGAAAGCACCTTTGCTCTTTAAAATATTGTACTTTACCCAACGAAGTATCTTGCAAATCCTCTCCAGAGAAACTGGCTGGTGCCTGTGAATATAAAGCTATTGTGGTTAACAACAAGCAGACATGAACAGAGAGAATTGTTTCGTATGTTAAATAAAGAAAGTGAGACCCAGTAATACCTCTGAAAATTATGTGACGCAGAGGCAGAACTTCCTGGACTGTGCTGTTGGTTGAAATTATTTCCCGTTGGTTGAAATTACTTCTCGTTGCCAGTGCTGGGGGCGGGGGGGTGGTGGTGTGTGTGTGTCTCATCTATGGATCCTACTGCCTTTGCTAAGTAGAGCCCTACTTTGCTGTAGGTGTTGCTAAAATAATTTACATCTGTTTTATTTTTCCCCTTCAGCTCCAATTCAGACATTTTAAGAGATCTGCAAGGGCCTAGGACATGTTCAGCATCCTCTGACAAGTAAGTAGAATATGTGAGTGGTAAAGTCCTTGCACCTGATTTAGGTCAGTAGTTCCCAGTTGGTGGAATCCTACGTGTTTTCTGCTGGAGAAGCAAGTGCCTCTGAAAAGTCAGGTTCTTGGAGAATCTTCACAGTTGTGTGAGACACAATTTGGCCAGCGTTTTTGGATCCTTGGAAAATAATAACCTGGGCGCTCCAAGGACCTGCAGATGACCAGGTGAAAATCATTGTTCTATGGTATATTTGAGTATGAATATATATCTTTTTAAAAAAAAAAAGGCACTGATTTTTATGGAAAATGAAGAGAATCTGCTCTTCTACTGTATTCGAAGTTACGTTGTTGTCAGTCTTGCCTACATCTCTGTCAAGTTGAACATGCTGGAATTGCAGCATCTGTTTCAATTTGCTTCTGTTTGCAGAGAGAAGAGCACTTTCTTGTTCTTAAAATCTTAACAACTCGTTTCTTAAAAACAAAAATCCCCTTCTATTACATAGTGGTAATAATTAAAATTTGGGTCTAGCTGTGCAAGGTGTTGTACAAAGAAATACTAAGAAATCATCCAAGGATTCCTGAAGTAACCAAATGAAATACATGAATGTGGAGAGGAAATACAGGGATCTATGCGGGTGCTGAAGGCGTGCAGTTACAGTGAAATTTGGAATAGCATAGTGTTAGATCAACTGAAAAGCCCTGTAGTTATACAAAGAAACAGGAACGAAGACTGGTGGAGTCTGCAAAAGTAGTACAGTTTACCCTTGCAGCTGAAACTGGCTTGATCTGGGATCTCTCTTCGAATATCACATCCACTTTGGTAATTGATCTTAGGGGCATGATGAGAACCATATTGCATTTAATTCTCATAGTCTGCTTTTTAAAGAGTATTTATGAGGGTTTTCTCTATTACCCGTTACATTGTGACAGCTCTTAAAATTCATGATTAATGACAGAAGTAACATTTGAAACTCTCATAAAATGTGTGTTTAGATGACCTAATGGATTTTAAGGAGCTTTAATGGAAGCACTGATAAGGCCTTGATTACAGTGGTGTCAGAGGTCAATGATAGAGTGTACCACTGGAGAAACAAAGTAATTATAAAGCCTTTCTTGGAGAGGGAGGCATCACTTTGGGAAGGTGAGCAGTGTTTACTGGAAGGACACTCACAAGTGCACTTTAGTTTGTAGTATCTGCAAGTGACTCCTTGAGACGGGCAGTAAAGTAAAAAAATACTTGGTTGTACGTATTGCAGATGCTAGTCTCTGTTCCTTTGGTGATGATCTTCTGGTGGTGCTGCTGCCATGTATTGAAGAGTAAGCAGCCACAGCTATCTTTCACAGATATTTTTAGATCTGCTACAAGATTTATGCATGACCCTGATAAAGAGGGGGCAGGGATCATGAGATCAGGAATCATCTAATGTCCTTGGTAACCGCCTCACTGTGTAATTATCAATTACCTGTGAAGTATTCTGTCTCAGCTGGCTCTTTCTCAGTGAGTTGGATTGCTAGGAATTGGGCTCCTGAATAAAAGCCAGTCCATAAGGATTTGTGGCTCTGAACTGTGATCAGAACAGGAAAGGTGGAACTGCGGCTACCAGAGCTGGAGGGCTCGTGAGCGGGGAAGCCGGCAGTTTGCAGCTCCCTGCGTTGTCTTGGCTAGATGCTTGAGGCATGAAAATGCACAGCAAGACATGGAGAAAACGGGTGTCTATCCCTTTTAGTGCATCTTCTGTTTGGAGAGGAGTGAAAGTCATGAGTGGAGAAGCCAAGACAACTGAGAGCTGCCCCTGCCAGCTGCATGTATGTGCATCTCGGTCCTTGGCAGTAGGCACATGATGAAGCTGCTGCTGCTGCCATAGCTGCCTCTGCCTTATGTGGTGGGAAACCAGGGTAGGGAGGGATGGTAGCCGAAGAGCGGTGAGGAGATGAGGATGGGGACATAAGAAGTTGGAAGAAGTTTCTTGATTTCCTCTTGGTTGCAGTTGGGACCTTACTGAATTTGTGGAGCTTGGTAATACCCATTGTTACCAGTGGCTGCAAATCCTTCTGAGCTCGTTCTTACCTCTTGCAGTCTACTAACACTTTGAGGCTTCGTCTAGATTGCAGGACAGGCGTGTTTTGCCATGTTTCCTGGGGTCCTGGTTCCTCGTGTCTGTGCTAACTCCTGCTGAGGAGGATCATGCTGCAGCTCCTTGCTAGCCTGGCCAGGGCTGGTCGTCGCAGCTGGACGTGCTCCAGGAATGAGCAGCGTGGCTCCTTCCGTGGGGCTGGCAGACGTTTGCCTGGCAGGGAATGGATGGCATGGCTGTTCCTGGCTATCCGATAGAATATTTTTCATTTTTAAAAATAAATGTTTTAGCTTCATTGTACTTCTGTACCTGCCCTGAGTTAGGATATTAAATGTGTATGTTTTTCTAAAATTCTAATTCAATCTGTGCTGTTTGTCTGCTTGAGTATTTGTTTGAATGGGAAAAATCCACCTGGTCAGGTTTCAAGGTTTCTTGTTAAAATCACTTTGGATCCACAAAAATGGAAGAAACGAGACTGTGGAAAGTTTCTGAGCTGTAAATTTTAGGGCCTCAAGCAAAGAGACTAGAACTGCAGCTGTGATGAAATTCAGATCACAGGTCTAAGGCAGCCATTGAGAAACACAGATTTTTGTTAGATGATTTGGGACAAAATACCACATCAGTATTGTAGAATTAATACACCTGCCTTCTTTTTGGACGAGGTTAGATTTAGGAAGAGCAATAGTCAACTCAAACTGTAATGGAAATTACAGGTGCTTCCTTCGTCAGGACTGGGCTGTTTACCTGAGAGGGCTGGAAACCTTGGACGTAGAGAAGGCTTTCAGCAGAACGTCTGTTGAAGGACTCGATTCCTCCTTGTGCTTGCAGGTGGAGGTCAAGGACACATTTTCCTGGCTATGTGGAAGAAAGGCATGTGGCGTACACCGCCTGAAGCAGTTTTGTTGGCTAGTCTTAGGAGAAGGAACTTGGCATGGAGAACTTGTCTGCCCCGCGGTGATCCGCTGCGTGGAGAGGCAGTTCACGAGGCTGGCAGCAGAGCACCACACGGATGTCTGTGTTCCCATAGCTGATGTAGCAAGCATCCTGCTTTATCCGTGACAGACCGGGACTTCCTAGCAACCTAAAAACGTCTGGTTGGAACTGCTGCCAGTTTTTCAAACTGAACCTGCTAAAATTACTTCACCTGATGAGTGAAGATGCGAGGGTGACCAGTGCTGGTTGGTGTGATGAGCTTGTCTGCTTTTGCTTTTGAAGCCAGTGACCTTTACCAGGATGCAGTCATTGGCATGAATGTGTACCCAGTCAGTTCAGCTTCCGAGTACGTGGAGTGACTGTTCTGGTGTGGTGGTGGAGCACGGGGCTGGAAGTCGTACCCCGTAGGTGTTGTGGGGCTCGGCTGGTTTGCGCGAGGGCTCAGGAGCAGGCCAAGAGAGAACGGCCACGGAGTGAATTGTTCTGCACCAGCACCAGCATGAAGAAGTATATATTTTTAAAACAAACTTGCACTTAATGGTAGAACTGTAATTAATTACCATGGGGAACTCTGTACTTCCTCAGTATTTTCTATAAGAATTCATTGCAGCCTCTTCTGTTGAGGGGAAAGCTTAGGTTTTGATGATTCTGTACGTCCTGTAGGAGGATATTTAACATACTTCTGATGAGATTTTAATTGTCCGTGTAATGCCTGGAGTATATGGCTTCTACATCTAGCTTTAATTTTGTAGGTAGTAGCTAGTCTACCGTACTTGTTAAAAACATCCAGTTTACAAGTATTTTTGAGAAATTTTGTCAAAGCAAATGGCAAGGCTAACAGTCTTTACCTTCCCAGTTGTATTTTCCGTATCTTTGGAGACTGTGAGCTCCAAACTTGCAGATGGTGGACTATAGTTTCTCTATCAGCAGACAGTGACTTGCAGTTAATTTTGGTGGTGGTACAATCAAATCGTCTATTCTTTTTTTGTGCTCCCTGAAATCCACTCTGGAGATGCCAATTGGCAGAATTGTTTTCTGCAGTACAGGAGATAATAAGCTATGGCTTAAGGGTTTTATGAAGTTGAGTTATGCCAGAAAGATATCTCTCTTATTTTTAAAAGAGTTAATGATCAGATATTTACAAAACAAGAGAACCAAACGATATAAAAGCTCCAGGTTTTGGCTTTGTGTTTCAATACACTTTTGAACATAAGGTAATTACCATTCTGCTGTGAAAAAACATAGGCATCAAAGCTAGAAATGTGCAGAATATAAACCAGTAAACCTAGCCTTAAACTAAATGAGATTTTTTACTTCATTCTGTGTCCTAAGTAATTTGTTCTTGCAAGGGTAGTCGTATTTTGCAAATTCTTGAAAACAAAGAAACAAAAAACCAAAAATGGGGGGAAGGTGCAACCGCTGATAGATGCTTTTTGTAAAGTGACACATCAGCGAAACTGGTAGTTTGAATGTTGTTGCCCTGTGTTGTGTTGTAGTTTAGCCTTCCAGATACTTAAACTATTGCCTTTGAGTTATATAGCTGTCTTGCCTCTCAAATAAATTAAACGTTTGCCAGTGGGTGGGTATTATCAGAAGTAAGGTTTTTCCATGTAGAACAAAAGCTTGTAGCTAATGGCCAACTTGAATTCCTGTACTAGATACGCCTTTTCATTAGCTGATTGAAGTTTCTTGCTGAAGCTTGAAAGACGTAGTGATGGTCTGTGCGTAGCTTAGGCTCAAGTGCACGTTTTGTTCTGATGAGAGTATTTTTAAATAGTCCATATTCAGACTTTTACATCTTTTAGTATCTGGAAATCCCAAATGACATTATTTGATATTAAGGCATGAGGACTGAACATTTATTTCTAAGCAGTAGTGTCTGCTGCCCTACAGAATCTCACTTTAGAGATAAGTACGTACCCACTCTGGCGACAGGCCTGGTTGTGAAACCCACTGAGGCACTCTGCAGAGCAAGACCAAGACCAAGGGTAAGGGTCTTCATTTAGATACAGGTGTGATCATGGAGAATACATTGCTTTATACTTTTTTAGTATTTAGATGCAAATCCTAGTTACTGCTCTTAGTTTTACATACTAAAGGACAAGCCAATATTGTTCCAGGGTATGATCCTTAAAAGCAGGATCATTTTGTTAGCTGAAATATTTTTCTTTATGTAAATGACTCATTTGTGTCAAATGTGATTTTTCAGTCCTTCTAAAAAATATCTTGCTTTCTATGCTTTTCCACAGTTTGGATGTGGGGTTTCTTGTGTCTCCGAAGGGCTAACATAACATTCATGCTAAAGCTTCTGTGGAAGAAATATGAACAGGATGCTCTTTGCTCAGCAGTGAAAGCGCAGCTCAGTAATTTTAATTTACTTCATTCAGGGAGTGCATTCCTGGGAGTGGGGACGATCAGTGCTTTGTAACTCCCCTCCTCACTCCCCAGCGGGAGCCGTGAGCTGGCGTCCTCTGCGGCGTGTCCAGGCGATGCGCGGATGCCAGGCATATGACAGGGCACTTGCAGTGGGAAAACGCAGTTCAGCATTCCTGTCTGTAACCCAGGATGGTCTCTGCGGTGCTGTGTTGGGGCAATGTGAGCAGGACCGGATCTTTCCAATGCCCGTTTTGTGACTATTTTCCTTTTAGTGTTGGACAGTGTTCTTAGCGGGAGAGTGACAGGTTTCGTACAATTTCAGACTGAAGGTCTCTGAAAGAGAATTAGACCACGTAAAACAAATGTAAAACTCATGCTGACCCTTTATTTTCCCGTAGATGATTAAAAAAATGGCAAAAGTGAGATAGAATGGCTGGGTCTCAGTTGAAATCTATAGCTTTGGTTTCTGAAAGCAGCCACCTTCTCTGTTCGCATGTTAAGCTGAAGTTGGTCTGACCGTAACAGCTTCTCTAGGTGCAGTTCTGTCTTAGCAGACAGCGACAGCCTCATGTGAACAGGTGAAGGTCCTGAACCAGGATATTGTGCCTCATTCAGTGGGAGTGGTGATTTGTTGAGCACTTTCATTTACATGACAGATCTTATAAAGAAGCACTAAACATTCATATTCTGCATTTAGAATAAAGTTGTCTTTTTTTTTTTAAGCTTTTAATGAAAATTGAGATATTACATAAATTCCCTAGAGTCTTTTTTCATTTCTACTAATTGTCTCGTTGTGACAGAGATCAGAAGATAGTACTCAAAAATACACCCGAGTATTTGTATATGACGTCCTTGCTATTTATTTGTAAAAGTGCACAAATGGAGCAGTGTAGGGATATTTTAGTGGCAGTTCAGAGTATATTTTTAGCAAAACTTCATTCCTTTCCTGAAACTTAATTAAGCACAATATCAATGTTCTCTGAACTTTCAAAAGCATTTTTTTCTTGCTGTTCTCATCTGTTAAGTAATAAAACCAATTGCTGTGGAGTAATATAATTGGGACGACCTAAATTCGTATTGCTCTGTATCTGATGAAATTGAGACAGCATTTCAGGCTCTCAGTAACCTCTTGGTGAGCACTTATTCAAGGTCTCATGGTTCTCTGATGCGGATGTCAAATAGGGCATCGATGATGCCAACTTAATTGCAGGTTTGGGTCAGTTCCTTGGGCAGTATCAGATCTGAATGCCTAAAAATCAATATGGGGTTTGATGAAAGGCTTTTATAGTGACTTTGCCATTCAATCGTAGCTCAGTTTCACACCTAAATACAGCTGCAGCTTTTCTGTAGAGCTTTTAATGAAATTCCAACAGTGATACCTGATGGATGTATTTCCTATACGATTTTGTTATGTGGAGAAAATAAAAAAAAAAGGACAAAAAGGATAATCAGTCATTAATTGTGCACTGTTGCAATTCAAGATCCCTGCCTACCTCAAAACGTACCTTGGTGTTGTGAGAAACAAATTCACTTCATCCCTAAGGTAAGGCATGGTGCTAGAAATGTCATTGCAACACATCTGTACCTGACTTAACCTGAGATGGGGATAAATGACTGTGAAGTATGTAGTCGGGATCTTCTTGTCCCTGGACAAGCAAACCTCATTATTACAAAATCCATCATAAGATATGGGAAGGGATCTGACTTACCAAAGTACTAACATTTGCACATTTTTGTAGAAGGTCAAGTACATTTGCTTTGTGTTTTTAATATTGGTGGCACTGTGCCTTGCAACCAGTGGAGCAAAGTCTAGGAGTACAAAAATGTTCTTACCCTAATTAAAATGAACATAAACCAAAGTTGAACCTGTTGTAAAACCCCCGAAGTAATCAATCTCGCGTCCTTACCGCACAAGGCGATGTGTGTGGAGGCCATGGGGCTCCCAGAAGCTTCCTGACTTGCAGGGCACCTTGCTGCGGTGGCTCCGTGCCGCGCAGCTCTGCAGCTGGTGCCTTCCCCTTACACGCGAGCGTCCCGGTGGGGTCGGGGCGCTCACCGTGCAGTACCAGTGTCTGCAGCAGGTACCGAGTACCGCCGAGTAGCTTCCTCTGCTTGTAGATGCTCAGACCTTCTGAGATGCCGAACAGTACTGTGCAGAGTTTGGAAGACTTCTGAATACTGCCTTAGTTCTTAAAAAGAAAGCTCTAGGATATGGAAAGCATACCAAAGATCGGAATGCGCTCATTTTTGTCCTATTTCAGTGTCTTCAGCCATGCAGTGGAGAGACTTTTTTTTCCACCTGCACCTGCTGTTAAAATATTCCACTGTAAGACAGTATGGAGTTAAATGCTCCTTTGCTCTTCTGTAGTTAGCTATTAAAATAGTTGACTTCCTTTTTCTTTGGGCGAAGAACTTACTTAACTCGATCAAAAAGACCTTTAACTCTTAACTTTCTGGAGACTATTTAAGCAGCAGTCCCACATTAGCAAGATACTGTATAGTAACCAGGTTCCTTTTAGGAAGACACTTGATCTGTGACAGTTGACTCTGCTTTCAGAAGAATGCGTTTACTTCAGCAATGTCTGGCTCCACAAACCAAGTCCTTTAGCCATTTCAACCAAGTCCTTTTTCTATGGTCTCTGCCTCCCATTCCATGAGTCGAATAGGTATACCCCAATCATTGCCTGTTTTTCCCCCGAACCACACTTATTTATTAGTCTATGCTGTTGGTGACTTAATTTTTATTGGCAGGCAGGTGGTTTTAAATTCAAGTTCAGAAAGAGAGTAAGATTTTAATCCTTCAAATATAAATTAAGTTCCTGAACCTGAGCAAGCATCTTTGTGTAGGTAAGTGTTAATAGGTGAGGCATAAAAATTCGCATCACGTGCGACCTGCTCCTGGAAACAGCTATGTATCTGAAGAGCTCTGTTGACTTCAGTGTGTTGCTGGCATATAGGATTATACAAATGCCTAAGACTTCGCATGTTCATGGCTTGCTGAGCATTTAGTATTACACTGACATGGACCCTGCGTTCAGAAGTTGCCTATTACACAAAACCTCCAGGCAACGATTGCTTGTTTAACCCCTTTTTGTGTCTGCAGATGACAGTACCAGTCTGCTTAGTGATGTTTTGGGAAGAAATGCAAATCTCTGAGTCTTATTTTTGTGATTGTAATTACATATTTTGTAATCAAAAGAGATTTTTTTAGTGAATTTTGTTTTTTCTCTTGTACCCTTTACACTTCAGGAGAGTGAGTCAAGTCACAGGGTTCAAAACATAGCTGCTCCCTAGGAAGGGCCCTCTGCTCCAGACGGAGCAGTGGAGGAGGCTCCCTGCCAAAGAAGGGTGCTGTGGCAACAAGATGGGTACATGTCTGCAGTGTGCAACCATCGTTCTCCGCTTGTAGAGAAAGCTAGAGAAAACTAGCCAGAGACTCATGTTAGAAGACAAGGAATTAATTTGCTCTGTCATTTTGGGATCTATATCGTGCTTTCTAGCGTAGCTGGGATTGGCAGTACTACTTGTTTTTTTCCCAGACTTTCAGGATATGTGCATTCTTGTCTGAAGGTGTTAGCTGACATCTGGCATGCTTAAGTTCAGGTCAAGACAAACCCACAGAGGTGTCAGATGAATAAGAAAATATTTTTCTCTCTCGAGTTTTGCAGGTGCAGTCATTTGTATTCCTTGTAACTATAGCAAAAATAATATCAGATGGAGTTTGGGAACACAAATGAGCTTTGCTGAATTACTAGGCTTCCAGTCATTTATCTGGTGTCTTCATAAATCCTGTACATGTGATGGTGGGAAAGGGGCTGCTGGGTCTGTATTTAATGGGTTGATGTAGATGTCCAGTGGTGAGGATTCCACAGTCTCCTAGTGTTAATTTGCTTAACTATTGCCATCATTAAGAGAGTGGTTATTTCTTTGCTGAAAAGTGCCATGTATAAGGCTGGTAGGGAAAGAAGTGGAAATTCTACGCTTTGGAAGACTGTTACCATTTCTCCTCAGTCTTATCTTTTCAGAGGAAACAAAACCAGTTTCTGTAACCTTCCCTTATAAGTCACGTTCCCTACGCCTCTAATCCCTCTAGTTGTTTTTCTTTTCTAGCCTCCTTTGGAGGAAAAGGGAAAAACAGTGTTCCATATACACAGTGTTCTGGTGTTCCAGCTGAGACCTTGCTATAGCTGACCCTCCTGGGGGGCATTCTATGAAAAGCAAATGTTTTGGTCTGGTTTGTGCCTCTCTGTGTCCCGTCACCCCCACCCAGTTACTGTATTTCCCCTTTTCAGCCTTTTGAACATCTTGCATCCTCCACAGGTTCCCCATAATATAATGAAACCTCATTAACCAGCATAGTTTTGGATGTTATTACC
This sequence comes from Sagittarius serpentarius, assembly GCA_034782735.1. Classification (NCBI taxonomy): domain Eukaryota; kingdom Metazoa; phylum Chordata; class Aves; order Accipitriformes; family Sagittariidae; genus Sagittarius; species Sagittarius serpentarius. The sequence continues at coordinate 24,104,634 of JAVKLA010000036.1, read as the reverse complement.
TTTCTCTCTGGTGAAACGTCACACTGCTTCAGTGGAGTGATTTTTGTGCAGGTGTGTGTTTTCTCAGATACGTTACTGGTTGGGTTTTGTGCAAATTCTATATTGGCATTTGAGGCACAAGCGGGTTTTAGACTCCTCTGAAGTCACCAGTGCTGGTACTGGGTGCAGATTCTGTCTCTTTGGCCAACTTAAAATGTTACCTACCAAGAATTAGTTATTTGTTTATTTCTGAAAGGCTCGATAAGTAAGAACACTCTAATGAAATACGTAACAGCAGCGACACTGAGGTGTCCCGATGGTATCTAGCTAGAGTGGTGTGACGTCTGGGTATTCGAGCAAGTTGCGGAGGTGGTACAGCTGTGTTGCTGTTTGTATCTCGCAGCCGTCTCGGGCTCCGCTCTTACATGAGCATCTTATTTAAGCACTCTGCAAGTTCACATAAGTAGCTATAAATCATGTAAGCAGTCCCAGTTAAGACAAAGGGCATAGTATTTGCAGCGTGGGTCTTTAGATTGATTTTAATCGGTTATTTCTTGGGATAGATTTCAGTGACCTGTATCTTCTCTGGCTTAGCGGTAGTTACAAAGCTTTAGATTACTAGCAGTTGTAATTAATTTCCCACTTTTTTCAGTTTTTTTTTTTTTTTTAAAAAAACTTTTTGTTTGCATGGAAAATAATCGATTAATTCCTCATTCAATTCAATGTTAATTTTTTTCCTAATGTTTGCATCCTGTCTTAAATTCAGGAAAACAAAGGTAGCAAATGTGGGATATTTCATTATAGAACAAAATCTGGATATAATAAAAGGACAGTAGAAAGTGATATCTGTAAGGTCATCTATGAAGTGGATGAAATAAATAGAGGCAGGATTGTTAAAGTATTTATGGAAGTAAAAATAAAAATCGGTTGTCCTCAAGCACTTTAAACTCAAATAAATGTAATTATTTTGTCAGCGGGATATTTGGTATGAGATGAAGGCTGCTACAGAGTTTACTTTGCCATCGTAAGCTACAAGGAGACTTGGAAATACTTTGAGATAATATTTTCTGGATTTAAATAGGTAATCAAGTTTAGGTTTTTATTTTCTAGAGGAGAGAGAATACTGATCTAAGAGAACGGTGCTGTGCCAAAGCAAACGTAAAACAGTACAGGTGAATGCAACTTTGATTTTCATTCTGCAGCTTCAGAACATGCTGTACAAACCCATCGGGGTTTAGGATACGTGGCTGCGAGGGCCCGGGCGGTCGTCCGCCTCTGCTGCACGCACCAGCACCGTCCTTGCCTGGCCTGCCTGCGAGTGCTCGCTGTGGTCCGGCTCCTTCCTCGTAACACGCGGCAGTGAAGAGGTCATTATATTACTGCCTGCTTCTTGTGACATAGCTGTTTGAGTTCTGCAGACCATCATTTGGTATGCTTTTCTGTGGCACAACCGAGTCCTTGTGAAGGGGGTAGCGCACAGCGCCGTGGAAAGCAGCACGGCAGGGTTAGAGTCCTCTGGAGTGCCGACAGCACCCCTGTGAAGAAAATGCGAAACAATACCGAGAGGCTTGAAGGGCAGTAACAAACAGCAAATTAGATGAGACCCTAAACATTCTTTCTTTATATTAATTATTTAATCATATTTGAAATAATTTACCGAATCCTAAGAATTACTTCTTACCAGTTTTCTGTCAACCTATAGACAGGATATTTCGGGCTAGACCTCAACAATTCATTACTAAGCAAGCAATGCAATTCTTCCCAAACTGTGCCAGTGTGCCAATTGTACCTGACAAGAAGATCTCGAATAAATAAATAAAAATGTACAAGAAACGCCCCTTCCTTCATAGCCTTGTCTGTGTATATATTTCTGCTCTTCATAGCCAAATAATGTCTCTGGGCAAGTGCAGCAATTAATTTTAGGGAAAAACCATTGAGTGTATAATGGATTTTTAGCTTTACTTAATGCGGTTAGTTTTGGTGAAAACCCCTTAGCTTGTTTTGTCAGACTGGTCCCACCATTGGGAAGTGCTTTGCATCGGGAGTTAGCTTTGTTCACAGATTCATTCGCTCGCCGGGCCTGCGGGGAGCGGTACCTCTGCGGCGTGGGGCCAGGGAGGTAGTCTTGTTTGCGGGAAACTCCGTGTCAAGGCCATGGCCGTTCGGTACCAAACGGGTGCGGCTGAAAGGCTCCAGCTGGCTCGGAGAGCTGTAAGGCTGCCGTGTGCCTCCGAGCTAGCAAAGCGCCCTAGGATGGGAAAAGCAAAGGCGATTAACAGGCGGTAACGCTGCATCGGACAAGTTGTCCATCCAGCTCGGGATCCTTCATTCATCAGTGGCCAACGCCGTGTGCTCTGGAAAAGGGTTCGTGTATCACCTGCGTATCTTACCCTGTCCCTGAAGAGCGTGCTTCTCCACTGTCGTTCATCAGAGGCTCCTAACAACCTAACCACCAAGGTTAATTATCCTTTGCTCTTGTCATACAACTGCAGAGCTGGATGGAGACAGAGTCTCCCTGACCTAGAACGGAAGATAAGGCCCGTGCACAGAAGCTGGGTACAATGGATACAAAGAGCAACAGCTCCCTCAGGTTTGCCTGAAAATAGCTGCTTCAGAGCTTAATTTAAAGGCAAAAAATAATTTGTATCATGGTACTCTTAAAACATCTGTGTACCCATTTATGAATCCTTTCGTCAGTTAGCCTGTGCGTTTTAATTTGGCGTGGGACTGCCTTTGGCAATGCATTACTGTGCTCCGAGATTTCACAAAACTCGGCCTTAGCATTCGCATTGAATTTAAATAATGCAAAATTGTGAACTGCAGCAGAGAAGAAGGTGGCCTATAGAAAGAGGTTTTGTTAATGTCTAATGTCGCTAACTTTTAAAGCCTTAGCTGCTTCTAGGTTAAAAGGAGTGATCCTCTCCACTGAATGAATGCAGGGGATGGAAATGGGAGAGCGGAGGGTGCAGCTGGGAGGGAAAGGCCTGTGCCTTCGGTCGTCATGCATTATAAAAATCACACTTGTAAGGTCTGTAGCGCTGAGGACTGAGGGAGGGCTGGATGGAGGGGTGCACATGCATCGTCCCTTCCTTCTGCGCCCTGCAGGTATGTGCATTTAATCACAGGGCCGCCTCCAGAGGTACAGGCTAAATCTGCTTGTGTGGGGATTTGCACTGCCCTTCCAGGACACGGTTAACGGTCTCAGATGCAGGAGTTCTGTTTCCATCGTGGTGCTGAACTGAGCTCTGAAATACGAGTTGTTCCTATTAATCTCTTTTTGTGTGTATCTTGTGGCAGCCAACAGAGACGTGGACTTTGGCGTTTGAGAGTTTTCTGCTGTTATTTTCAGTTGTGAATTCCCGGTTTAAGCCAAAAGAATAGCCCCTGCAGGATGGATTCATCCTAGCAAATGATAAAAAAGGGTACATTTATAAGGAATGTTTAATTAGTAATAGCTATTGATGGATGAGCGATATCTTTCATGTCAACACTGTGGAATTTTAAGCTCTGAAGCTGAATGATGGAAATTAGCTGCTTAATTTAAATATGGCTAGTTTAACTTTTTTTTTTTCTTTAAAATTAACTCCATGACTAAAAAGAAAACACTTCTTTGAGTTTCCAGTGGAAAATTCTTTGTCCATAAATGAGAAGAGCCTCTGGCAAAGAGAGCCTGTTTAAAGATGGGAGTCCCATGCGCTTTCCTTCTTGGGTAACCGTGACCACAACCACTTGTCCTTTTCCTTGGTGGCTGTGCTGCTGAGGATGGCTCTGTTTCGAGTCAACCTTTTCTGATATAACGTAATCATGGTGTCGTCGGCGCCAGGGGCTCTTCTCATTTATGGACTAAGAATTTGAAAGGTTGCTGCTGCTCCTTTCTGTTCCAAACTGGTCCCTGGTGATGGGAGGAGAGGCAGCGTGACTCCCCTGTCCCTGCGGGCTCAGGGGGAACGGGATGGTTCGTGGGCGCCGTCATCTTCTTCAAACAAGGAAGACAGAGCAGTATTTCTCTTCACCGTCACCAGTAACGCATACATGTGTGCATGCCCACATACTGCTTACAGCATTAACACAGCCTTCAGTATTTTGCCATGTTTAGAGCATATTCAAAACATCTTCAAAACCATATTTTCCCTTTTTTTTTTTTCCCAGCAGCAGTTTTGTGGGTCTGAGAGTTAACAAAAGAAAGTTGTGTCAGCCCCGAACGCCAGAAAGCCATCAACTGCTTCCCAAGAGTAAGCGGAAGAAGAACTAGCGCTGCAGCGACGTGAAGCTTAAAACCATGCAGAAGGCTTAACGCTGAGAAATACTTCTTAGTTTCTTCCAGTTTTCAGTGTATCTGGGTACTTACTAAACTGCTGAATTTTTGCATAACTGTCATTCAGACTGCCTTAAAATAACCAGACTGGTGTGCTGATGTTTTTTATTTACAGCACTGTGGGCCATCTAACTCTGAGATGGGGCGTAAAGTGCGGGCGTCCTGCCGGAGCCTGGAGCTGGCTCCCGTGCCGCGCGGCAGCCTCGCCGCTGAAGGACATGGGTCTGCGCCTTGCCGCGGTTCCTGCTCCCGTCCCGCAGAACCTTGCTCTGCCCTCTTGGAAGCAATCACGGGACAGACTTTTGCTTGGGCTTGGGCAGATGCTGATGCTCCAGTTACCTGGCTCAGCTCGGGGGAGGGAGGTGTGGGGGGAGCTGAGGGATGGGGCGGACTTCTGTTCTGCAGAAATATGCTTTTTTTTTTTTTTTTAATATGTCCATATAAACTTAGTCATTAGTATGTCATTACTGCAGTTTAAAGTCATTAAATTTGAAAGAAATTGGAAGGTTGTTGAACATTAAGTATTCCAGCTTTGAAATAAATATTAGCATTAAAAAGTCTTATCTTTCTTAAAAGATGATGGAGTTTTGTAATAAAATAAAGCAATGCAATAAAATTAAAGTAAGCCTGAACAACAGGGTAGGTTTTAAAAAATACAGCCTGTAAGCAAAATACATGCCATGCAAAATATTCAAAGGTGTTCTTACTGAGCCCTGAAGCTTTGGTCACAGCCTTTCGTCGGGAACTCTGCACAGTCTTTAAGATTGAGGGTTGTGTGTCTTTTGAGTTTAGACTATAGCTGTAATTGGGACTGGACAGTTTGCTTTCAAAAATATTCCTCTTCAGACCATGGGAGCAGGCAGTATTTTTGTTTAGAACAGGCTAAATCTGTGGTGAATATAAACTGTGGTAAATCCATTGAGGTAAGTAGATGCAGAGGAAAAACCGGAAGTTGAGTGAGTTTGTATTTTTTTTTTTTTTTTTTTTACTAAAAGCAAACTTTTGAAAGAGAGTAACTATTGACTTCTGGTTTTAGGTCTGCCTTTTAATTATAGCAATTAATACAAGACATTTAAATTTTGTGCAGCTAGCCAGAGAAGAATAAAAATGTTTGCGTGCATAATGGTCAATGTGTCTGAAATTCATGTAGATCAGCTGACATCAGCTGCAGAGCATCCCTTGGAGGTTTTTTTTGTTGCGTTTTAATTATGTTTCAGTTAGCAGCACTTCATTTTTCTTTAATATGGTAATGATATCCACTGTCAGACACAGAAAATAGCCTCAAAAAACCTCTGTCAATACTATCAGGACATAAACCATGCGATCTAGCTAGAAAGAGGAATGTGACTCTACCTCTAACAAAACTGGAGGAGGTGCCCTTTCCCTTTGGCTCAGCCTGCCCCGGTTGTGCCTCTGGGCAGCGTTGGTGTGCCGTGGCTCGGGGTGTCACGAACCAGCCTGCCCGGGGCGGCAGCACGTGTCCAAAATGGCGGAATTGCCCTCTTGGGTTTGAGGCACAATGAGACGTTTAAGCCGGGGGCTGGAAGGCTGGGAGCCCTCGGCACGCCCAGTCACTGCACGGTGGCCAACTGGCTAAAGGTCAGCCTGGAAATGGTAGGTGCCGCGTACTGCACGAGGTCCTTAACTCTGCTATCGGCAGGAAAATTAGGATCCTGCAATACTTAACTACCTGGGAGCTTTCCTTTCTAAGGTAGTGGATGGGCTGTGAAGGTGGTGTATCAATAGCAGATGCTTCTTGGAACCAGGTGCCACTTGCAGAGTTAAATTTGTAGTTAATGGCAATAGCTACTGATGTGAGATGAAAATGTATTTCAATGCCCAAAAAGGAGAAAGAATCTCATTTATTAAGTAAGCTTGGGCTAGAAAGTGCTTAGAAAAAATCAATATAGAAGGTGAATAAAAACATAGGAAATGTGAAGGACGCATTCTGTCTGTATTAGTGCTGAAAAGGCTGGTGCAAGCCCTTGTGAGCGTTGTCTCGGGTGGCAAGAGATTTTGCAGCCCTCCAGAGCGGAGCAAGGTGGGAAACTGCTGTTGGAGCCGTGGAGGTCCCGGACAGCAGTGGCACGGTCCCGACTGTCATGGTGACTTCAGAATATGTCCCCTGACACTTGAAGAACACAAAAAAAGCGTTGCCCTTGAAGCTATGCTCCTTACTGTAGGAAAACGTCCTAAGCTTTGGAAATGGCTGGTTTCCATCAAATTGTTTTTTCTCCAAGCAGAAAGCTAAAGCTTAGTCCCTCTTTGGTGTGCATTTCGAAGGGTTCCCTTCCTGTCAGCCTGGGCAGAGCGAGGAGACGTTAACCTTCCCAACAACGGTTTAACTTTTTGCAAACGTTTTCAGTTTAAACCCTTCTGTTGTCATTTGCAGTGAACCACAGAGTGGCCTGCTATCTTGGGTCGGTGGTGGGCTTTCCCCAGAGAGCCGTCTTCAGCTAAGATAAAGCCCCAAATGTTTATTTCTTATGTGCATCTACTTTGTTCTCTGCAAATACAAGCCTTGGATGTTTATTTTTTTATATTGATTTGGCATTTAAGGCTGCCCTCGCTTGCATCGTCAGTGTGGCCGTTCAGCTGGTGCCTGTGGCGTGCTGAGCGATGCTGGGTGCCCAGCCTGAAAATGGCGGCTGCCGCTGCGCACCAGGCTATTGCCCATCGCCTCTGGGGACCCAGGGCGTGGGATGGAGCAAACCCCTCTCCCTTCGGTTCGCCTGCCGTCGGCCGCGTTGGCGTCAGCCTGTGCCCCAGCCGGGTGGCCCTGTTGGTAGCCGCTTCCCGGGAGCGGGAATGTGTTCTGGGCTGTGTTGAACAGGTACACGGAGGTCGAGGTAGGGGGAATCGAAGGACATCATTCTCAAGGCTCTGTTGGCTGTACTGTTTCTATAATTTGTATTTCTCCTATTTGTTTTCGTGTAATTCAGTGACTGAGTCAAGCGCAGTGCTCCTGCCCCTCCCTCCTGCAAGGCCCAGTGACTCTCCCCGGTGCTGTGCATCGGGAAGGACACGGAGAAAGAAAGAAAGAATTCAGAGGATGCACCCTCTCCTTTGCTAGCGGAGCAAAATCCTGAGGGGACAAATAACACCAAGCACAAATCGTGGCCCTGCCAGCCCCACAGATGTCTTAGATCTTCACGTGAAAATGAAGCCAAGTCGCCAAGGGAGCGAGGGCTCCCCAGGCACGGGCAGGATTTTGGAAAGGGTTTAGCACTGGCTTTGCTGTTCTCTGGGAGCAGCGTGGGAGCAGACGGAGCGCTCTGCCGCCTGAAGAAGCCGCAGCAGAATCTCTGGTGATCCTGGAAACGCGGTGAGCCTGGGGGGGAGCGGGCCGAGGGGGCTGGAGCGGGTTGGAGCAGAGCCCAGCCCCTCTGCTCCTGCACGGCCGGGATTTCCAGCCTGCCTTCGAGAGCTGCATGGTGTAGTAAATTAAATGGAACTAACCCATCCAATTTATTTGTCAAAACTCGTTATTCGGGGAGAATGCTGGAAGGCAATATTTCCTTCCCTAAGAAAACTTAACTTTCCAGTATAGGCAGCTTTAAATCAATTATTTTAACTATCAGATAAAATACAAGATCATATATAAATTCCAGGTTATTAACTTTGATGGGTGAAAGGCTCCACCGTGAGATGATCCTGCAAGTCTGATTTTATTTTTTTTCCTCTGTGAATTCTGTTATTTTAGGTGCGTGTTAGGATCATAAAGGAACGAGAACCATCTCTAGGCTTCTGTTGACCCGTCCACCACAAAACCAAACCGTTTTTTTTGCCTCGAGTTAGCGCGTCCTGGTTGGCGTTCGCAGCTGGCGCCTGCCAGGTGGTGCGACACACCTCGGTCTCCCTTTGCAGTCCGTAAAGCAGCTTCTGGTAAGGAGGATCTGGGTGGCCATGCGGCTGAAATGGCAGCCTGCGAACGCTGAAAATGAGACTGGAACGTGCTGCCAGTGTTTCCTTTGGAAACGGGGCTGCTGTGATTTTGGGAGGGTTTGGATCGGCGTTTGAAGCGACTGCGGGAGCCGTCTCAGAGCCGTTGCTTCACGTGCACGACGGCCGTGGGGGGCGGCTGCCGCCCGATGCCGCCGGTCCCGGCTGCTGTGGCTGCGTCGCTGGTTGTGCAGCCGTGACGGGCAGCAGCGCTGGCTGCTCGCGCAGCTGTGTGTGCAGGATGACGGTGGGTAACGGTGTGCTGAGGTGCAATAATGTGATTTTTGTTTGGGTTTAGTGAGCTCTCACGTACTCCCTTGTCGGTGTATTTGCTGTTCTGTTTGCAAACATCCATTACCGATTTCAGTCTGCGGTTTAGTAAATTGCAGCCCGTGTTTGCACTGTATATTTGGACTGATGCAGAACCAAATTCGGCCATACCGTGTTTTCTGAAAGGTGACCTTTCTGTGCATCTATTAGAAAATGCTTGGGTTTTCACTGGGATATCTTGTGCCTGCTAGAATACAGCTCAGAAAAAGGAAACCTTGAAACCCAGCCTCCTTCCGAACCAGCTCAAAAGGTGTGTATAGAGGAAAGGGGGGAAAAAAGAAGCCTGAAATACTTCTCAAAGTCTGACCTTTTTAATGACACCCCGAAGGCTTCAGAGGCTAGATGCCAGCCACGATACCAGACAGTATAGGCAGAAGCACCCTTACGTATACCTCCCACTCCGGCACACGCCCCAGCACCGCTTCTAGCTGTCTGCTGCCTTTGGCTGCTGGCAGAGACCGTCGGCGCCGAGGGACGGGGACGGGAGGGCGGCTGCGTTTGCTGCCGTGGCTGGCCCGTGCACATCGCTCTGCCGGGCATCGTGCCCGTGCCCTGCGGTGAGCACGGAGAGCAGCCCTGCTCCCGCTCTCGTGGAAACCCCAATCCCCTCAGGCTCTGGGGGAACCTCCCTCTTCCCCCGCCGATGGCAGCGATGGCAGCGGCTTCTCTGAAACCGCCTGGGAGCGTCAGGTATCACTTGAGCCTCTGGCACGGCAGCTGTGACACCAAGCTGCATCTCGGCTACATACCCATAGAAGCTGAATGAGCCTCTTGTTTGGGAAGTATTTGTAACTCTGCGCTTAGAAACAAATGCACAGACAAAAAGACACCGATGGTTTTGGTACGTGAGCAATTGCTTAGCGAGTCTGAGCGGGCGAGTGCTGCCCAAATACGATGCTGTGCCACTGTTACTGCACGGGCATCAGGTTTTCTACCAACCTTGTAATTTCCCCAAGAAAAGTACAGATTTAGGCAAGAACGGCACAGATGAGCTGAAAACTGCCATCTTTTTAGGGAGGAGATAAAAGTGTGAGAGTTGTGATTGATTCATCACAAGAGGAATGTGTTTGTTTTCCTGTATTACTTGTTCTGCCTGTTCCTCTGTGCATGCGGAGCTGGGTTAGCATTGCTGGTGTTAGCACTGGAAATGGGGCTGCCGCTGCTCGTGGGTGCTGGTGAAATTCATGACATCATTGAGATGACACATTTAGGTGAGTATTTGGACAACTTCCCACCTCTGCTGCCAGCAGGTTTGAAACGTTTTCCTGTTCCTGTCCCTTTGTCCCCCCCATCAAACAGGCTTTATGCGACGCACCGTTCTAGGCGCTATGTAAAGCGCAGTTTTGCCTGCTGACGTTGTTTCCGAGGCTCAGCCCAGCCTGGGGTATAGCAGAATGCTTCGCTAACGAGCGCATCCCGTTGCAAAGAGGCGCTCCCGGGAAATTCCGCCCCTGTTGGTGGCGGAGGCCTCTGACTCACGTGCAGCGTGCGAGGTCGCCATCGACAGCTCCTCGTGGTCGGGACGTGTTTCTTACTAACCGTTTGCCTGGCCTGTTCAGATAGAAGATTGCACCTTGAGTTGATCCTGCAGCTCAAAGACTGCGTCCCTCTCCAGAGCGCTGGCACAGCCGTACGTCACCGCAGGCGGCTGGATTTGTGTGTGTGTGTGTGCGCGCACGTAGGGACCCTGCCCGCGGCCTCTGGCCGCAGCTCTGTGACTTGTCCCGCTGGGATAACTTGATTGTTTGCCTGTAAATACTTCGAATGAGTTTGAAATCTCTCTTTTTAGAGCATCTCTTCATGTAAGATACAGATTTGAGTCTTCCTGGAAAAACGTCTGCATCCTTCATTATGCCGCGGTTTTATCGCTGGTAGTTTTAAAAGTTGAAATTTCCAGCAAATAATAGTCTGTCAGTGGCAACGCTGCTAGCAAGAAAAATTCTTTTGCAGAAAGCTGTATGAAGGCGGATGCATGAGGAAAACTAAAGTACAGAACAAAAAAAAACATCAGGAAGGTTTTAAGTGAAATTAAATGTTCAGACTGTAGGAAGAAAAGTGCAAGTCAAGATTAGCACCGGGTAACTGCAAAGGTCTCCAGCCACAGCACAGTCTGCTTGCTTTACCATAGAAAGAAAGAAATAAAGCTACCGTTTCCGGGTGAGGAATACTATGTATAGGCACATATGAACACGCACACCCAGAAAGGCCCTGAGGAATCTTTCAGGTTGGAGTGTGAGATTAAATGAGTTCCTGATTGACAATTGGTTTCTTAATTTTACCTTACGATTTCTTCTTGCTGCCAGCCGGGTTTGCACGTGCGCTGGCTTCCGATGAACAGCTGTGTAACGCTCTCGATCACTCCGTAACTGTAACGGACTTGTACAGTTCTGCACTAAGCCAGGGGCAGAATTTCAGGATTCAGCCTGGGTTATGGGATTGAACCGGAGTTTTGCACTCACACACATGGAAGATGGTGGTGGCAAGCGGAGTTCAGGGTGGCCGCTGCTGCCTCGATTCCTGCCAAGCGCATGCGTGCCTGTCGCTTCGTACGGGTGAGTGCTGGCTGCCCTTCAGTGGCCTTCTGAAGGAAAGGCTCTGTCCGTAAATGAGCCCTTTGTAAATATGTTTTAAATCATTATTTTGATATTCTCTGCAGCCGGTTGGAGGTTACTTCTAAAATGCAAATAGGCAGGCTGTGCATCCAAAGCCAACCCACTGCCGTCTTCACCAAATCTTGAGTGCTGCTCCCCTCCAGCAGCCGCTCTGCCCTGTCGTTTGCTTAAAGGACGAGGTTCAATAGCTGTCGGAAGACGGGTAAATGCAAGGCGAGTTTATTTGATGTAACGGTGCACTTTGTGCCGCTGCTTTGTGCAGCTGAAGCGCGCCAGAAGCGGGGCATTGCAAAGCCTTCGGGAGCTTCTCCTCCCCGGGTAATCCCACGTACGGGTGCTAGCACAGACGGGTATCTGGGGCCGTTTTCTTGCAGGGAATTGCGTTGCTGGCAACGTTTCTAACTGCCTGCTGCTTTGGCACTGCTGAGGAGCTGTGGAAACAAGTAACCCTGGGATGATTTGGCGGGTTGCGGCCCCAGGGGTCAGGGTGCCCGGCGTCTCCCTGGCTGCGGGGGGTGGTGGACGACGGCGGCGGCCATGGCTCCGTCCCGTGCGAAGGGCCCCGGGACCAGCCAGCCGCCCCGTCCGAGGGCGAGCGGGGCTCGCCCTCCGCTGTCGCCCAGCGAGGTAACCTGCAGCGTCTCCACCGCGGTCACAGGCGTTTGGGAAGTCATTGCATGTTATTTAGAAATAAAATATTTCCCTTTCCTGGGGGGTTTGAACGCTGGCATGGGCTGTGAGTGAAGCCCTTCTCTGTACAGTAATGGAGAGTGCTGCAGTCATAAGGCAGTTTCGTTAAAAATAACGTTTTCCCCAAGTGGCGCAGAACTGCCTGGCCACCCTGCTCTCTGACCGCTGGAATCCCTGCTTACGTGGTAAATCTTCACAAAAGCCTTTTAAAATCTTTTTCAAATAACTGCGATATTAAATACTTAATGCGCCTCCTGATTACAGCTGAGCAAATAATTCACAGAGTATTTAGGGAGGTTTAACCATGTTTTTCCTCACAGAACTTTGATGTCTACCCCATAAGTAATTAACAGTTATTTATTGTTCATGTTGGTTCACTGGGTTTTGAAATGGTGTATTAGCTTTTGCTGTGACGATCAGTCCTTAGACAGGTCCCTGAAAGCAATTCACCGTGACGCTGAAGTCTGAGCTCTGCTTCTGTGTCGCGAGAGGCACTTCTGCCTGTAAATACTGTCAACAGCCAATTTACAATTTATCCGCTGGAAATACTTGTTTGCTCTCTGTGACTGGTATCTTCTGTTCTCCCTCTTGTGCTCTCCAGAAATAAGAGTGAAAGACCCCGACTGCAGCTGAAGGGAATTCAGTGGAGCCTGAAATGTGGCAGGGACGCCGAAGACCGCAACCCGCAGGATTTTCTGTCTCCCCTCTGCTACGGGTGAGCATCGCTGACGGAGCAGCGGGTGCGGTTAGTGGCGCTTCCCCTGCCCTTCTGCAACAGGAGGAAGAAAACAAGAAAAAACCCGCATTCTAACACTTCTAAGGATCCACGTTTTAGAGGGCTGGCAGGGCCCCCGTGATGAGCGGTGATAATTACTGCTTTTACCTGTCTGAGGTGCCTCCCAGCATCACGATTTTGCTGCGGCAGACGCTGCAATTTATAACACAAATTACTGAAAATTACAGAAAAAAGGCCAATTTACAGTAGCCGAGCATGGATCAGAGTTGAAACCACAGCAGGCTGTTTCTGCCACGAATGAATTAAACCCTTCAAAGCTGCCGCGGCCCTGGGCGTCGCTCCCGTGGGCGCTGCCGTCGGGCACCCGGGCGTGGCGAGACCGAACGGAGCCGGAGTGGCTCCTTCCAGCCTCCCGCGCTCCGCGCTCGCCGAGCGGGTGTTTGCGGTGCGCAGCTCCGGGGACGCCGCCTCCTCCTCGCCGAGGTTGTCGTCGGTTTTCCTGGACCCGCCCCCACACCGCTGGCTCCGGCCAAAATCCGGTAGTTGTGAGGAAGCCGGAGGGATGCCGTTGTGCCGAGGTAGTAACAGGCAACGCTGAGTTGGGGCAAAACCCCCGGTTCGTTTTCGGGCGCTCTCTGGCCCCCTGGGCGGCATCACACGAATCGCTTCTCTGCCCCGTACAAATGGGGCGGAGGTTGTGATCTGAGCGGTGGAGGTGCCGTTGCCTCTGGGGGCAGAGCCGCGAGCGCGTGTGGGTTTCTTTTCTTGTCGATGTGGCAAACGTCAGCGCTATAAAGTTGCATAGGTTTAACTTTTCCCCTGGCCAGCTGGGTAGGGTCTGTTTTTCACCACGCAGTCTGGTCCCGGCAAGCGAGCGAATGCACGGCGCAGGCCCGTCCGCCGCGTGAGGAGGAACGGCTCTGGGGGAGGGGCGGGAGCTGCCGGGGGGCCTGTGCCCTGGGCTGCGCCGGCCCCGGGGCTTTGCTTCTCCGGGTGGGACGGGGAAAGGTGAGCCCAGCCCCGGCCCTGGCAGCGAGCGGGACCCATGCACGGCATGAAGAGAGGACTGGAAAGACGGGGGTTCCTCACCAGCTTCTTTTGGAAGCTCCTTTGAACTCTCTGGAAGTTGGTCCCGGAAGCCTGTTTTCTCCTGGACCACGTTAAGCAAATGTTCTAGCCCGTCCCCCTTTCAGCAGCCTTCGCAGAAGTAACCCATCCGTGCTCGGGTATCCAGCACGCTGCTGAGAAAATTACTTCATCGGGTTACTGCTCGGAAAATCCCTTCTGTGCTTCCCTCCCCGCCCTCGCCACGCTTGTCCCCTCCAGCAAATACCCGGTGTGATATGTGTTGTCACCTACGCAGTCCTCCGTGGCTTGCCTTCTCCTGGCCGCCACCCGTTATCGGATAACAGAAGGGCTGCTCGGAACAGCGGCAGGAGCGCCGGCAGTAGGGAGAACGTGAGGATGCTACCGTTGGGGAACGGTTCAGAGCAACCGCCTGGCTGGCTGGCTTTCCCTGGGTGAAGTGAACTTCCATGGAGGGAGCAGCGACCCGCTCAAGTCCCTCATTCTGAGCAGAGCTGGGACAACTGTCCCGACAGATAAACTGTTACTGAGCATCTCTGTCTCCACGAGGAAAGCGGGAACTTCCGCAGAAGAGGGGCTGGCAGCGGGAGGGAGAGACCAGAAACCGGGCGCGAAACCGAGCCACGCTCCGTGAACACCCGAGGCCGCAATGAAGGGCTTAAATAAAAGCAGCAAGATGCAAAACCCGAGAATGCCAGCAGAAATGTCACCGGGGTGTTGGGCTGGTGAACCGGCGGGCTGTTCGTGGAGAGCTGTGTTTCCCACACCTGCTTCTTACAAAGCTCTCTTAGTTATCACCAGTGCTTCAGCAATAGCATCCCCGTATCCAGCCCGGATTTGGGATTTTTTTTCTGGTGACATTTTTTTTAGCGCTGCTGGAAAACACGCTTGACTGCTTTACTTGGTGCCATTCATAACAGCAGATGGAACGAAGGGTATTTATTTCGGTGAAGCTCTTAATGACTGGAAAGGAAATGACTCGCAAGTAATTATACGTAGCTGTAAAGCTAAAGACATTTCATAGATTCATTCGCTGCTGAGGCATGGCAGCTTTTCTCGCGAAAATGTCATCTTGTTCCTCAGAAGGGCTCCTTAAAGTACCTCATCGGTCAGAAGACCCGCGCGGTGCCCGGGTACCACCGCAGCTCTCCTTGCGAGGAGCCCCGGTGAGGCAGACGGCGTTACAGAGGTTCAAGGGGGCCTGAGGGCACCACCGCTGCTCCGTCTTCCCGGCCGTTCGCCGCAGCCTTGGCCCCACTTTGACTTTGGTGGGAGCCCAAAGCGGGAGAAGGAGCTGGGTCCCGGGTGTCGGGGGGGGGGGGGCGGGACGGGACGGCTACCACAAAGGAAACAATTTATTAGCAAATGTGCTCGTAAAGAAGCCGCATTGACAAACCAGACAAGTCTTATTTTCAGCTGAGGAGCAGCCGCGTGGCAGTGACTCACTAGTGCTTGGTGGTAGATACGAGCCACCGCGAGCTCATAAAATCATCACCCCGGGGTTTAACGGCACGGCGGTGCTGCCTGCTGCCGCATCTCCGCCGCCCGAGGCTGCTGGGGCGGCCGTCCCCACGCCGGGGCTGCCTGGAGCTGCCGGCGGAGGCAGGGCGCAGGCAGCAGCCTCTCCGGCTCCCCGGGGCCGGGTCCTACACATCGGGGAGACGCTCCGGGAACGAGGAGCCTATTTTCTTTTCCTTCTTGCAGTGCCCGCAGTTGCTTTTCTGTAGGAAACCGGAGCCTTCGAGGCATGACTCCAGCCTTGCAGTCTGGACAAAATCAAGAGGTTTTTACCTGTGCAGCACTTTGTTGTGTTTCCAGCAGAGACCCTTGGCGGCCGAGCGTCGGGCAGGCGAGGCTCCGCCGAGCCGGTCCCACCCTCGCCGGTTTGGTGCTGACGGGTCGTAACGCGCCGGCGCAGCGGTCCAGCCCATCCCGCCCGAGCGACCGCGCCGGCATCGCTGCTCCCGGGGGGGGAAGAACAGGAAATTTGAGTGAGTGAGCGGCGAGCGGAGCAGCGAGGAATTCACATTCTTTCTCAGCAGCGGTGGTTCCTGCTACCAAATCCCAGCCTCGGTGGGCTGGGACAACCCAGGGGCTCCGCGTGGGCAGTCCTTCTCTGTCCCTCTCCTCCAGAGCCTCCAGTCCGGTTTTTGTGATCAGAGAATCTGCCTGAGAAAAGGTTTTTTAGAAAACTTTTTTACAAAATCTAATTTAGAGAAACTTAAACAAGGGTGTTCTGAGTGGCTTTCACAGGCTTCAATGAAATTTTAGCATCCCAGTGAAATTAGAAAAATATGTCTGAACATATTTATAGATCCAGCGTATCTTTGGGGTGGTCTTTGGGTCTACAAAATAATAATTGATAGTGAGAAATATTATCTTATTCAAAAGGGAGACTGCCACATTATGGTGAGCTTAAGAGCTAAATTACTAGAATTCTTGAACATCAAGATGCCTTGCTTTTAATCCATATGCTTGCAAAATAAATTCTTGAGCAACAGGATTTCTGGTTGAAAACCCCTGAATGTGGGAATTGTCTTTTCCTCAGCCCGCGTGCGCAATCTGAGCCCTCAGTGTGTGAAGGTAGAAAGTAAGTTTGCTTATTAAAACGATTTTGCATCCAACAGTCTGTCTTACCTACGATGAAGTCACTTTGGTGGCTGGCTGTTTGGCAGGGAGCTGGTTTTTCAATGCTGGTGTTCCTCCATCCTTGCTAAATATGTGTGGTGGCGTGGAATGTTCTTTTGTTTCGGAAGTTACTAAACCCCATTTTGTTAAACCAAGAACGGGATCTGGTGACTGGGAACACACACCCACGAACCAAGCTGAAAGTACCCACCGACCTGATTTCCGAACGAGGGAGACCAACGTTATCCTGAAGGCTAGAGCTTGCAAAGTGATCTGAACACCCCAGCTCCCACCGTCTTCAAAATCTGGGTAATCTCACGTTTGATTTAGTGTTTTCCCGTTCACCGTACAACTTCTTCCCCTTAGCATTGCCGAAACAGCTTGCTAGTTGGTTT
Organism: Sagittarius serpentarius; assembly: GCA_034782735.1. Taxonomy (NCBI): domain Eukaryota; kingdom Metazoa; phylum Chordata; class Aves; order Accipitriformes; family Sagittariidae; genus Sagittarius; species Sagittarius serpentarius. Next base: position 24,087,921 of record JAVKLA010000036.1, on the reverse strand, counting down.
CTAAGGGTGAAGCTGATATCATACTTTTAAGATCAGGCCCCTGAGAGGGACAGGAAGGCCGAGCAGCCGCCCGCTGCGGGCGGGCGATGAGAAGGACGGTGCCTGCCTCCTCCTGAGAAACCTGGCGCCTCTTCCCGTGCGTTCCCGGACTGGAAACGGCAATGGTGGCTGGAAACGTCATGACGAGCAAGGGAAGCGTGGATGCCAGCAATGACCGATCTCGTCGTTACCGCGAGATGATCTGAATCACCCCGCCGCCGCGCTCCGGCTGGGTCCTGTCCCCGCGTGAGTGCTGGGGGTCCGGGCACCGCTGGCGTGGGCAGCGGGAGGCGGTGGCACCCGGCGGGCGCTCCTGCTGCGTTTTTTCAGCCCCATCTCGAGCAGAGCCGGGCCGTGCTGGCAGCGGCCGGTGGTGCGCTGCGGCAGCTCCGTGGTGAGGAAAGTGGGACGCAGCACGGGGGATGCGGCAGACGAGGTCCAGTCTGGCAGAAGGCAGCTGCCCAGGCTGGAATTTGGCAAGGACAGCCGGGGTCGCGTCCGCGAGCAGGGCCGTGGGAACCGCAGAGATAGCCGCAGCAGGTCAGGACCTCGCCTTTGTGTCCTCTCCGAAAGTACGGCGAGCGGAGAAAATTAAAGGCAGCAGCAGGGTGTGCGATGTGCACAACTGCCTGCTTTCAAGAACAAGAGCAAGTGTCTTATGAGACAAAAGAGATGAGGGCAAATGTACAAGTGAAATGAATGCAAAATGAAATGGATGAAAACCCAAATAAATGGGTTTAAGAACGAAATTACAAAGAACGCGAAGAGGGGCGAGATGGCTGGTAGGGGTGCAACGCGAGGACCGGGGGTGGTGGAGACCCGGCCGGGAGGCGTGAGCCGGCCGTGGGAGGGGGCTGCGGCTGCCTGCGGAGGCAGGCAGGGCTGCGGCGCTTCCCAGGGGCTGGCCGCCTACCTCCTTAAAGTGGTTGCAGCAATTTTTGCGTCTGTCCATCTGAGGCGGTGTCAGGGCGGTGCTGAAGGTGCAGGTTAGGCTGCACTTGGACTGTTCTGCGGTGAGGGTGCGTTTCTGTGCAGATGCATTGCCCGTGGGTCACGTCCCGAATGCGGGGACACTTCCTCATTTTGTGGAAGCATTTGGGAGAGTGGCTTCTAATCGGCCACAGTTAGTCATGCAAATCCAACACGGAAATAAATGTCCAGAAGAGGTACTTGATGGCAATTACAAGGCAAGGATGGAGGTGGTTTCCCTGTGCATGGCAGGACGTTTCCTTTTTCCTTCTCTTGGCCGCTGGAGGAGGGGCAAGTGCCCAGACCCACCTTCCCATCTCGATGCCCTCTGCTACGGCTGCACCTAACGGAAGCTCCAGAAAATTTGGTTTTCGGCCACGCTCCTCGTCCTGCGTTAGGTCTCGGTTAGAATAACAAACAGCGTTTAATTTGAGCACACAGAGCAGAGGCTCGCTAGGCCTGCGGTTTGCTATTCTGGGCAGGGCTTGGTATTTTGGCTCCAAAGAGACAAAAGGGAGGATTACCGTGGGAAGCGGCTCGTAAAGCTGATGAAGCGTTTTCCATCTCGGGCCCTGACACAGCACCTTGAGGACCTGCTGTCGCTGGGCAGGGGCCCTGCGCTGGCTCCTACCGCCCTCCCCGGTCTGTGCCGGGGCTCAGCCCGCTCCGCTCCCGGGAGAGAGGAGCACTGCGGCTCGGGGGATGCCCCGGCGGGAGGAGATGCTGCGGGATGCGGCTGTGGGGTGCCAGGGGGTCCTGAGGGGCAGAGGACGAAACAGGGAGTGGGGGTCTCTGGGGTGGAAAGGCTGTGGCCGTTCTGAATTGCAAAGGACCGATACTATTTCATTTCTTCTCTTCTGCCAGGGCCCCTCGGCTGGTACCAATTCTCAGCATGCTGTTGATTTCCAGTAAGGAGATCATCCCTGCCTCTCCGGGCACAATCAAAATCAACTGAGTACCACTTTGTATTGTCCGGGGAAAGCCTTTCTTTTTAAATCCTTGCTGGAGTAGCCCTGCAGACGACAGTTTGTTTGCAGTTCACATTGGATCTTGGCTCGCAAATGCAGATGATTTAGCTAAAGCGCAGCTTCTGGATGGTGCCAGTCTAAATAAACGCAGAGGTCTCACCCCAGTGTGTTCGATCTGAGCACACCGCTTCACCAAAGGAAACCCATCTGCATTCGAGGAGCGTCCCCCAGAAGAGCGAATTACTTCTCTGTGGTGTAGGTATGTTGCATAGGTGACTCATAGATACCGGCTCTGCTTTGAACAAAGGTTTGGCTCTCTCTCCCAACTTACAAATTCCACAGTCTCTCGTCTGGCAGCTGCTGCAGCAGAGTACCTGTGTGCCGGAACTGCAGCGTTCCCATCGGGTCAGGTTTTGCAGACTAGGGCAAGAGCCGTTCAAAATTTTTTCTCTGCAGGTACTGCTGCTTCCCTTCGGGGTCTGCTCCGCGCTCTCGAGGGTTCAGACCAGGCTGGGCTGCCCCCGCAGCACACGCGTGCCGGCCCAGCCGCTCTGCCTGCACGTGGGAGAGCTCGTGGCTCTGGCTGGGGTGGCTGCGGCTTCGGGCTCAGCGGTTCCAGCCCACGTCACCAGGCTTTGCCGTCGGGGAAGGTGGGGTGGGTGTCCCGGGAGAAGGTGCATCCTCGGTGCGGGGCGGGGGGATGCTCCCACCTGGCTTCATCTGCTGTAGCTCGGCTTCTGGCCGATGGCGGCCCGGGGAGGCGGGAAGCCCTGGCTCTGCCTGCCCCGTCCCCGCAGCCGGCGCCGGTCAGCCCTGCAGCGCCCGTCCAAGGGGCTGAGGGCTCGCCTCGCCTCTTCTTTCCTTGGGCGAGGAACACAGCGTGGCAGTTCCTTTCTTCTGCAAGCTGGAGGAGGTGGTGGCGTGACGGAAGCGGCCAGGGCTGTCTTTGGTGCCCCAAAACCGCTGCCCGGGCAGGACGTGCGTGGTGTGGGCGCTTGGCACGACCGGGAGGCTCGGCGAAGGGAGAGCTGGACTCCGTACAAGTGATCAGCTGCTCGCAGCCTCCGTCCCTGTTCCCTGCAAACGCGGACAGAAACCTTGGCAGGCCCGATCTGGTCCCTCAGACTTCTGCAGATGTTGTGTGTCTTGTGCAGGGGCTGGGGCAGAGGTTCGGGGGAGTCCTCCCGTCGCCGCCTCCCCGTCCCAGCTCCCGGCCGAGGGGCTGAGGGAGCGCGGCCGGGGGGCTCCTGCCGCTGCCGGTGCCGTTCCCGCAGGCAGGACTCAGCCTTGACAAGGTTTTGGAGCCGCAGGAAGGTGCGGAAAGAAGGAGGATTTTGCTGCTGTTGGAAGATTACTGCTCCCCCCATGCCATTAAAGCATGTACACGTGTTAAAGCTGCAGTCTCGATCAAAATGTGTAATTTTCCATAGAAACGTTACGTAGCATGTTTAACAGGCTGCGGAGACCCTCCTGAAAGCCTGTTTGGTTCTGGCGACTCACCTCCCCAGAAGTGTCTTGCCCGAGTTTGAGCCAAGTTTCCCGTGCAGCTTGGGAAAGGATTTCATAAGGGGTGAGTTTCAGTTTTGCTGCGCAAGTCAGAGTCAGGAGCACAAGGAGGAATTTTTCAACCCTGTGAGTCAGGTTCCCCCCTGAATGTTTGCTCTGCCAGAGAGCTCAGTGCTGAACAACACGAACTGAGCCGAATCCTGGGGGGGGAAAGGTAAATCAGTCCCCAGAGCGGGTACAGGTGAGTGCGCGGGGACATCGGGGAGCTGGAGGCGGTGTAGGAAAAGGAGTATCAGCGTAAGACTAAAGCATTGTGAAGTAAGGGTGTTCTGGGGGTTTTTTCCCAAGCGGAGCAAACTCAAGTTAATTCCATCGAGGGCAAACTGAGTTACTCTGACTTTTACCAACCAGGGATCTGGCTTACTGTGTTCAGTGGTGAAATGAGGGAAAATAAAAGTAATCTGACCGTTAGGAGTAATTACTCAAAAAGAAAAATGAATCGGGTGATAATTGCTGCAAAACTGATGGGGGTTTGTGCACCTACGTCCTGTACCTGCTGAGCTTCCGAGGCACCGTGCTCCTGACCCAGCAAACCCAGAGTATTTTCAAATGCTGGAATAACATCAGGCTTTTTCCCCTTTCTCTTTTAAAAGCCTGATGATGGAGGTGGGTGAGGCAACCCGGCACCCTGCGTGCCCGACAAGCAGCACCCCAGAGCGGCCGGCGGCCCTGCTCCGCTGCGGGGGGCTGTGCCTCCCACTGGCCCGCTCCACGCTTGCTCCGCGCAGCCCCCCGATGTCGGCACGGCCGGCGGCTCGGGAACGGGGCTCGGCACGCCTGCCCCGTAGCAGCTGCAGGTGCTGACTATAATTATTGTCCTATTATGCTTAGGCAGGCGTTACATCTAAGCTTAAACTCGCCCCGTTGCGTTAGAGAGTCTCTGTGCCCCATGTCTAACTTTTACGCCAACACCCGCAGCCTTCTCTGAGGAGGGCTTTGCGCGGAAGAGCTGGTCAGCCGGCGTTCTGCAGAAGCAGAAATCCCCACCTCTGAGGTTTCAGCTCTGACACGCCGGTGCCTGAGTGCTGTGGGGTTAAGAAGCGGGTTAGAAATCATCTCTAACGTGAGCTGTCGTTCCCGCCTTGCAGCCGACCGACCCTGAACTGCTCTGGGCTCTAAAATAATTCAGTAGAGATGAACATCAATAAATCTTTCTGCTTTTCCGATGTAGTCTTAACTCAAAGCAGAGATCCCAGAGAACGTGAGTACATCTCCTGCCTCACTTAGTGCCAGCGTCAGGCGGTTAAACAAGCCTCCAAAGGAAGACGCAAATCGGACACATTTGTTTCAGGGTGAGGCCGTGGGCCTGGGTAGTGACTGCAGCTCATTTGAAGTTTGGTGGTGCGTCGGTGAGCCTGAGCTCTAAGACGACATCCCGCCGGCCGGGACGTCCCTGGGAGAGGCACTCACCCCCTGCGAACCACCGGTGCTACCGGGTGACGTGGGTCCCGGCACGCAAAGCCCTGAGCAAGCCCCTCGGGGAGCAAGCGTCTCTGCCGTCCGCTGCCGGTAACTGCTCTCCTGGAAAGACAAGTTTCCTCCTCGGGAGTTTTCCCACACCGCCGGAGCATCTAGCAAAACCTGGACCTGCAGGCTTCAGATGCCGGCATGGTGTTAGCGATCCTTTCCTGCAAATTCAGCTGTTCCTGACTCCTTGCCACGCGCCACGGGGTAAACTGTCAAACCTTTTGTGTTAGGGGAGCAATCATATTGCAAAGAGCTTTCTCCGAGCCGTGGCAAACAAGCCAGGTTGCTGCTGGGTGGTGACTTGGAAAGGCATTTGTCTGCAGGGATGAAGCAGGTCATCATTCTGTAACATCTTTGATCAGTCAGCTGGCGTGGCTGCAGACAATTGCATTTCCATTGAAAATCAGCTAAAGAGCCACGCTACCACAATAATCGGAGCGTTAAGAGAATGAAGCAATTACTTGGTGTAATAGAAGAAAGAACAGCTATGACACATTAAATACACGCATAAATCAAACTGGTTTGCTGACAACCTGTTGAGATTCATTTTTTTATATCACTTGTTGCTGAAGTCACCATTTAAAGTCTAAAATGGTTGTTTTTGCTGAAGAGATTTTGTATTCACTTCATGTACCTGTTGTAAGCATCTTCACTGACGTACTTGCAGACCTCTTGAGTTTCTGAAACTGGTTTTGGGATCTTTCACAGGCAATCGGTGCACCGCCTCCTCCCGCGGCTTTGCAGGGGGTGAGAAGCTTTGTCAGACCCGACGGGGTCGGTCCCGCTGGGGCTGTGCGGCACGTGGGGCAGGGACAGCCCGGTACAGAGCCGTGGTCCCACACTCCTGTGTGACGACGAGCACGACGAGCGGAGGTAAGGGGCACGCCGGCACGGGGCCTGAGGGGTCCCTTCTGTCATGAGCTGGGCGTCGGCGCCAAAGGCGGGCAATTTTGTACGTGCGACAAACCCGAGCGGGGTGTTCGGACGTGCGAAGCGGCTGCGGAGGTGCGGGTGGAGGCTGCACGGAGCAGACATCCCTGACGATGCGGAGGCTTAGGAAAAACCCGTGGGTTTGATGGCCCGGTGCCTCTCCTTCCCCGTCCCGACGGAGCCGGGCGCGAGGGCAGGACCCGCGGCCCCCGGCAGGGTCTGTGGCAGCCCTGCCTGCACGCTGCCGGACGCGGCGCCGGGGCCAGCTCCGGCCACGGGTGAGCGCTGCCGGGTACGGCCTTTGCCGCGGGTGTCTGCCGGTCCCCTGGGTGCCGTAAACGACTCCTCCGGGGCTGTTTGCTGCACATCTCTCACCAGCCCTAAATTCACATAAGTTGCATAACGTAAGGGAAAAAACAACAAGGGCGAAGGAAACGCAGTGTCCTCACCGTGCTGTCCTGTCCCCTTGCTCCCTTGGGCAGCTCCACTCCTCCGTCACCGAGTCAAGGGGCAACTGGGGAGCAGTCAGGGACTTGTGAACAACCGGGCTGGGGACAAAAGTCACAGCAAAGAGGAGCAAAGGCAGGGCTTAAAAGCGGGGACGCGCAGCAAGACGTTGGTCCGCTTCCTCCCGCCTGAGCAGCGCTTGCTGAGCATCGCCTTCGCTTCGGCAGAGCCGAGCTGTGTCCCAGCCCTCAGCCCCAGCGAGGGCGGTAACGGCAGAAAAACCCCACAATTGCGTTTTTGAAGCGAGGAATCGTGAAGTGGGTTACTTCATTCTCTTTTCGCCTTGTCGTTGGGTTGATTTTGAACGGTGTTAGTCACGTTTTATAATCACCCACAGCTAATGCCTTGTGCTGGGCTTGTTAGCCCGGGGGATGCGGGGTCCTGGGGACCCTCCGCCCCACCCCGCTGCAGATCCAGACCCTCTTCGGACATCCCCAGGGCAGCGGATCCCGAGCCAGAGCCCCGGCTGCTGCTGGGGTGACGGGGGGGTTCCCGGCGGGGCAGAAGCTCCCGGGGAGCCTGCGTGACATTGCTGCCGGCAGCCGGGGCCGGGGGCGATGCTGGGCTCTGCGGGGGGGGCGCGACCAGAAAGCTTTGGGGAAGGCTGCTTTAGGCAGAAAACCCGTTCAGGAGGGAATTAATTTAGTCACGGGGCAGTCCCTCAGGCCAGGGCAGGAGGGCAAAACGTGAACCAGAATAATCACAGGCACAGTAAAGACGTACCCGGCTCCAGACCGTCGCTGGGAGCGGTGCGGAACGGCAGCGATGCCCGGGAATGGTGGAGCAGCAATAGCGGAGGTCGCCTCTGACGGGGCACGGGCTCCCCGCTGGCTCCCGCTGCGCGTCCCTCTCCGAAACGCGACAGCCGCGGGGTTTAAGCAGGGTTTTGGAGGGCGGGAATTATCTGGTTTGGCTTGGCTTTGCCGATGACGGGGAGTTTCTATCAGATTGTTTCTGTCAGGCAGGAATGTCTTTGGAAACAGAAGGAATTGCCACAGACTGTGACACCCTTAGCTGTTATCCAAAGCCGTTTCCATGCCCCTGTGAGGGACCAGGGGCCAGACACCCCAGGAAAGCGAAGCGCTCCAGCGCCAGCTGACTTACTTGGGGAAAACGCAAATGTTGCATTTGCATCTACTCTACACGCTGAAAAGAGCAATGGGGTTATTCTGATATTGCTCTCGGCCCCCAGGAACGCGAGTGTTTTGGAGGAAATAAGAAGGAATTTGCTCCTCTTGCACCGTCTCTCGCGCTTTTCCAGAGCAGCCCCCGCGCCTGCAGCTGGGTGGACGTGCTGCAGCCACCACTGGTTTCCGGAAAGGTCTGATTTTGAAAGGGAACTGCACTGACGGTCACGTTCCTCCTGTCTTTGTTTTGGTGTTCTGCGTCAGAAATAATAGAATAGCAGCTGTGTTTTGTAGGTGCTTTAGAGTCTGAACAAGACGAAAAATGGTTTAATTTTCTGAGAACTGGTATAGGTTCAGGTGATTTGAAAATTTTCCATCTCAACTTCTACCACAGGGGAAAATTCATTTTCCCAGTTAATGAAAGCTTTTACAGGAACTGTTTGCCTTCTTTACCTAATGTTGACTTCTTTTTTTCTTCATTGACTTTCCAGCTCTAACGTCTGGTTGAATTTTTTACGTTTTGGACAGTTGGACTCCATGATCTTAAAGGTCTTTTCCAACCTAAACGATTCTATGATTCTACGATTCACATTTTTTAAGAGAAAAAGGCAATATTTTCTGCGGCAAAAGCATATTTATTCACCAGTATTACAGTGGGCCTTTCAACGAAGGTCTGAAATGCTTTAGTTAAGAGTTAAAGCAGTGAATATTTGTCCTGTTTCTTGTGATGGGCTCTTGGTGAGAACCTGGGTTAAATGCAGGTTCCTCTTTAACGGAATCGGACAGAAGGCTAAAACCCAAAACATCCATTTGTCTCCCGGGGAAAAAACCCAACATGATCTGGAAATGAAGCAGAAAGAGTTTACCTGCAGGGGAGGGGATCTAGCAGCACGTACCGAAGAGAAGAGGAACCGCAAAGAGGCAAATGTCTGTCTGTGTGTGGGTACGGCTCCTTTCTCCCTTCTCGCTCAGCTGAAATAGCTGAAAGCGATAGGATTACGTTAAAATGCTAATGAAGAAACCAGTTGGGCAAACTATAACATTAAACACAACATAGCTTGCGTTAAATCAAAATTCAGCAAGGAAAACGATCTCTTATACAAAAAAGTATTTTGAATCAACGTGTGCCGTTCTGCACTGGTCGGAACTGGAGGCGAGCTGGTGTGGGGGCGGTGGGAACAGGGGGATGGCACAGAGCAGAGGCACCGGCAAGATCCCCGGAGCAGCAAGCGTGGGGTATGGGCACCATTAACACCGCTTTGGGGGAGGGTGAGAGGGCGGCAGATGCGATGGGAGAAGCGCCAGTTTGCTGGGGCAGACGAGGTCTGACGGCACGGCACGGCACGGCTCGGTCGCGTGGCTGTGCCCGCTTGCTGGCCGGCAGCACATCCGTCCCGGAGAGGCGGCTTTACGCTTAGAGCAGTATCTGGTGTGGGAAGCAGACTAAGCCGAAAGGGAAGGTTGTGATGCTGGCAGCAGGAGGGAACATTCCCGCAGAGCACTTTGCAATTCAGCGTGTCTCCGAGGGACGAAGCTCGTCCTCGCCTGCTCACCGCGGGGCGAAGATGCCCGCGGCCTCTCCCCCCATCCCCGGCAGAGCGGGGCGGGACGCGGAGCCAGCCCAGCGCTGCACCTGCGGCTACTTTGCGTCTGAGATGTAACATTAATTCTAATTAAGCAGTCCGCCCTGAAACTCGAAAGATTTCTAATCACGTTTAGTCTAACCTTTTAGAACTGGCATCTGATTTCTCGCTTTGCCCTCCCTTGCTTTGGAATATTGGATTCACGGTTAGGAGATGAAGCGATGCAGCGGGTGAGGCGGTGCACGTAGGAAGCCTTTTGGGCAGAACCTTTGGTTCCCCCAGCACCGTAACTGGGGGAAAAGGCAGTAGCTGGGCAGTGTTGAGGATCTGCACTTGGGATTTAAACACACGTGGTCTTTTTGCTCCTGGTTCATCTCGTTATTCTGGGTGACCCCCCTTTGGCTGTACGCGTCGGGCGGTTACGTTTATGCATATGAAGCGGCTTGATGAAATGTCAGTGAAGCGTCTTTGTTAGTAAGTAATTTCCATTAAAAGTGATAGCAACAAAAATCTTTTTTGATTCTTCGCCGGCTGTGGGGCAGATGGGTCACAGGTACATCTCTCTTGGGCAGCGGAGGCAGAGGTGCTTCACGGCGGTCGGTGGCAATAAGTACACTGGCCCTGGCCTCCCTAAACCTGACTGTGATCCCAGTCGATCCACCCAGGCAGGGCCAGACGTGGGCACGCCGGGATCTCCAGGTGTGGAATTCGACTGCCCCGGGCCAGAGGCTGTTGGCGTCCCCAGGGAGCCCAGAGCTGGGCTGGGTTTTGGCTGACTTATGGGGCAGGGATCGGTCGTCCGGCAGGTCAGGCTGGCACCCCAGCCCCCTCCCATCTCATCACCGGGGGCATCTGGAAATACTCTGGTAACGTTGTGAGCTCAGGGAGCGAGTTGTGTCTGACTGTGGTACAGAAGGAACCTTTTTTTTGGGTTGACATCTGAATCATGTCTCTTTTTATAGCCAGGCGGTCGGGTTGCTGTGGTTGCAGCTCCCAGCCCAAGCCCAGCGCCTGCTTGGGTTAACGACCATCGTCACGCGGGGCACAAGAGAACATATTTTGCTCGTTTCCCAGAAAAGCGAGCCTCTCTCTGGGGACGCTCTCTGTGCGCTGGCTCTGCTCTCCCAACGGGATCCTGCGAGCCGCCCTTGCTGCCGGCTGGAGAGGGGCTCCTCCTCGCAGGGCTGCCCCCCCGGGGCGCCTGCCGGGCTGGAGCCTGTGCCGGTGCCGTGCCGCAGGCCCACCGCGCTGCGCCCGCGCCGGGGCCTGCAGCTTCACCGGCAGGTGCCCGAGAAAAGGCAGCGAGGACGACGTATTGCACCCTTGTGTCTTCTAGGATGCTACCTCCCCACCACTTGCAACAGCTTTTAAAGCTCAGGAGGATCGGACTGGGGCTTCGATTGGGCCTCGGAGGCCCTGCCGCCCCCGTGAGCCGAGGGTTCCCGTGGCTTGGCTCTGCGTGGCAAACCCACGCATGGCTCTCCCCTGGGGTCCGTCACCGCCGGCCAAGCTCCCAGTTTCCGCGTTTCGCGGCGGATCGGCCATTCCTCATCCCCCGTGCTCCGGGAAGCCTTCGGCAGGGGACCGCAACATGCTGGGCTCCTGTTTGCACTTAGTGGCTGATTTCCCTTTACCTTGATAGTGGACAACAAATCACAGCTTGGTTTTCTGATTTGCTCATTAATTGCTACGTTTGGTTGGTTGGTTTCCATTCGTGCCTATTAAGACGTCTTCGGCTGCTAGCTCCTTTTACCCGTGATGGGCTGTATTCACCTGAGGACAACCCCATCGCTGACCCTGATGGAAAGGGTGTGATTTAAAAGCCAGCCAAATACGTCTAGATGCGTAAGGAATAATCAGTACAAAAAAAGCTTTACTTCGTTTGGACTTAGTTTGCATGAGTGAAAATTGCTCTACATGTAACATTAGGGCTTTTTAGAAAAATTGCTGCTGTCCTGTACTCCGCTGCGTTGACTTCTAAAGCAATGGTCATACATGAGAAAATTTAATTTGAGGTTTTAAAAAAAAAACAAAACACATAAAACAGAGTGAAAAAATGATGATTACGTAGCTTGATCTGTTGGAAGGACCGTTGCGACTGGACCCCTTTGTTCGTACAAGCTGTCGTGGCTCTGTGGGAATCCGTATGAGGGGTGTCCCACCCGCCGCAGATCTGGGGCACCGTGCTCCGGTGCGTAACTCTTGCCGAGTGTCAACACAGGTTTTAAATTGAAATGTTTAATCAGCAGGAGTATTAATTTTGGTATTAGGAAATTTCCCAGTCGATGCCTTTCTTTTTATAAAGCAGCTATTTAACTTCTGATGTTAAAAAAACGTCTGGGTGAAAGCAGTCCATGGTGGTAGGCGTTTCAGTGTGATCTTTCCATTTGGCCATATTCAATGCAGCTGGCTGAACGCAAAAGCGCATGCAGGTACTGATACTTTAATAGGGACAGCACCGTGCGCACAGCCTCGTGAAGTGGGGATCAACCCCGCCGATGAGGGCAGAGACCGAGAACTTGCGAGGTCACCAACGTGCGAGATAAGAAAATGGAGCGTCAAACTGTGTGAACACACAGAGCATGAAGCACACAATGACTGGGGGGGCAATGCATGTCTTCTTGAAAATTTAATGCAGTCATTCTGAAAAATGCCTTTAAATCTGTCTGTTCAGTGCACGCTGTGGTTTTGCGCGGGGTTTTTTGGTGTTTTTGCGTAAGCGGTCGACACATCTCCTCACGCAAGGTTTCAGCTGAGAAGAAGTTTCATAATACATTTATCTGGCTTAGGCACAGCGGAAGTACTGAAGAGGACCTGCCTGGAGTAATAAAGACTTGAGTGAAGGTAGCCCGCCGTTCTGCGATCATTCCCAGGAGGTTTGAGCTGTATCTGTTCAAGTCCCGCAGGCACTGCCCCCAGCTCTGCGCGGTTTCCCCAGAGCTGCCGAGCCCCCTCCCGCAGAGCCGGTGCTGGGCGCAGGCGTGTGAAGCACCTGCAGAGCCGTGTCCACCAGCCGGCCAAAAAGCGCCCTGCGTCCTGCACCCCGCACCTTGCAGCCAGCATCTTGTGTGTCCAGCGTCCTGCCTCCAGCAGCCGTATTCGGGGTGCCTGGAGCACCTGCGCTGAGCGGGGCCGCGCGAGGGTCTGCGCGCGCGTGCGTGCACGCGCGCAGTGTTGGCACGTAAGCGGTGGGCTTCCCTCCCATCTCCGCCTGGGCGGCGGCGGCCCGGAGCACACACAACCGCTGGGTGTTCTTCTTGAAGGTGATTTCGTAACGCAGTCGCGAAACGGACAGCCAAGGACAAGCAGCCGGGGAGCTTTTCGGCCTGTGGGAAACAGACGTTACTTTCTTCCCTGAAAGCTGTCTGCAATAACTGAGCGTGCCTGAGCCTTGCGGGACGCTGACGGGTGGGGCACTCTGGGCTGGCTGCTGGCTGCGTCCCGGCCAGGTTCTGCTCTGAATTTGAGCGGTCTCCGTCGCAGCCGGGACCGGGCGAGGACGCGGCCGGCGGGCCGCGTGCCCCTGCGACGGACCTGCAGAGGCTGGAGGTGGGCAGGGGACGGGCAGGGTCCGTGGTGCCTTGAGGCCACTTCTCCACGGGTGGTGTGTTTGCTGGCAGGGGTTAATAATGATCCTTTGGTTTAAGGAGAGTCCGTTTTGATAGAAGAACTGGTATTTTGGAATTTGAATGCCTTACCCAGGTGCAGGAATTTAAGCGGAGTCCCCACTGTTGCCTGTTGGGCAAGCCTAGCGGCAGTCATTTTCTGCTTGGGAGGAAGTGAATAATCGCCTTTTTTTCACACCCCGGCGGTGGAGGAGTCGCTGCGAGCGCTCTGAAGGAGAAGACCCGAATTCAAACTGATTCTAACAAATAGGTGAGTCAGCTCAAAATCAACCCCCTGAAATTAAGTAAAGAGAAGGGCAAATTACTAACTTCGGGAAGGAGAAGGTACAACACATTACTGCAAACAGGGAGTAGTTAGCGAGGCAGAAAAGTTTGTATAAATGTAGCTGGGCTTCGTTTTCAGAGCGAAAGCTCACCGCCCTGGTTAATTATTTGGCCCCACAGATGCGTCCCTGGAGCCTGGGCTGGTGGTTGCATGGCAGGTATTTGGTGGGAGAGAAATGGCGTATGGGCCACGGGGGGGGAGCGTATATAAACACACACTCGCCCGCACCTGTATGGACATTTCTAGGCCTACGCCTACTTAGATACTCGCACACACGTATGTACTTAATTATCCTGAGAAGGACTGCCGTCCCTTTCGTGTCACTCAGCGTAGATTTTGTTGAAGTAGTGACGAGCAGCAAAGTTGATTCACTTTCCTTTGCATGTATACTAATTGTATAATTTACGTGCGCCTAGGTATTAAAATAGGCAGACGTACATATTGTGGTTTTGTTCTGGCTCCTCTGCCTTTACCGTAACAAGGTAAGATGTTACGCTCAAATAGAAATGCACCTCAGTTTAATGGACAAAAGCGTTCTTCCGTAGCTCTTTGTGCGCACGAACTGAAGGCTGCAGTACGGGGCCAGTGCTTGCACATCAGGTACTTGGCGTTAAATGAATGATTCGTACCTATGCGTATGGGACTATTTAGTTAACACCTGAGGGGCCGGGAGGCGGTGCTCAGTAACGTGCCACTTTGTACCTTGGTTTTCTAGGTGCCATAAAACTCGTTATTGCTGCACACGCGTTTTTCAGGTTGCTGTTCATCAGCGCCTTGGCTGGGTCAGAGACCGCGTCGCCCGCCCAGCGTAGCCGTGGGCAGCAGCCCGGTCCCGCGGGTACGGCCGTGCCCTCCCGAGCTGGAGCGGCCTCGGCGGGAGGGAGGCAGGGTACCGGATCTCACCGTGTTTGTTTTGCTTTTTATTTCTCCTTGTTGACGAGTCAGCATTCAGGGCAGCTGAAATAAATAGCATGAGGTTACACAGAAGTACAGTAGAAAACAAACAAAAAATGTAGTAAAATGATGGTAGAATCTCCCAACAGCTCGAAACCGAAGTCTCTTTGTTAAAAGCCGTACGTATAGGTATTTTTCACCACCCTGCATTAGGCCGGCTTGTTATTGCCAGGGTCTGTGCAGGCCCCGCTGATCTTTACGGGCTTTGAGGCCGTAATGGGATGAAGCGAGAAACATTTTAGCGTGAACAATATCATTACGGAGCCACGTACAAAACCTGTGGCCAGGCAGGTTCGGTTCCTGCAAGGCGGTGCGTGGAGAGAGTGTTTATTACCCTTTGCAGAGGCCATCTGCAATGGGCATAACCGTGTAACCCCCTGCCACCCTTCCTCTCTCCCCAGGTGAAATGCCCTGCCGTCCCTCCGGCGCGGCAGGGCCAGCCTGGCCGGGCAGGGACCCCGGGGCGGTTTTGGCCGGGGCTGTGATGCACGGCGCTGTCGGTGCCCTGCCTGTGCCGAGCTCCTCGGGGCTCCGGCGCACAGCCCTGCAGGGGTGACCCGGTGCAGCCGTTGCTCCTCGGTGCCCGCGGCTCCCGTCCCCCGAGCTGTAACCGCGACAGGTACCCCCCAGCCGGCGCGCGACGGGCAGAGGGCGGGAGCGTGTGGGTTTCCCTGTGGAAACCATGGACGTCTGCCTTGCGAAGGTTTGCCGCAGCCTAAATAGGTCTTTCTGGATTATAGGATCAGCCTGGATTATAGGATCAGCGTGATCCATAGCCTGCTCCAGTTTAAATAGGTTTAAATTCATTGATTAGAACGGAGCATCGCTGCTGTATCCCGGGGGGGCTCGGGCCCTGGCGCAGGAGCTGGCGTCCTTCTGCGTTTCTTGGCACCAAGCGAAAAACCAGTGCATCCTCAGAGGCTCCCGTGGGGACTTTTACTTGAGGTGCTGCAGTATTAATGGTAATGACTATGGAAATGGGTGCTGGTTTAATGCCATGAAATTCAAACGGTTTTTCAAGACTTTATCTCCAAAAGTCGAATGAGCAGGGCCTGGGCCTCTGCACTGGTATATGCAGAAGGCCAGGGGAGCAGAGCCTGACAGTTTTCAATGAGTAGAGGATTTCTTTGAAGGAAGTGGTTTGAATCCCGTGAACCTTGCAGCGACATGACGAAAAGATCTTAACACTGAGTACTTTGAGTAAGTCCGGTGTTCCTAGATAAACAAAAAGAAGGGAAAAGAAGAAACGCTCTTGATACGTGGCGTGAACTCGTGCAAGTTCTCTTCTTCTACTGTGAGTGCTTTCTAAAGCTTGAGACTGCAGCACCCAAGTTGTTCCTCCTTTCTTCGTCTGTCTGTGTGCGAGCCAGCTCTTCCGACTCTTTCCTCCCTCCCGGAAACGCTTGGACGATGCGGTTCCCACAGCAAAACGTCAGCTATCGAACAGCTCTGTGCAGAGCCCCGACAACGAGCCGGTTTGTGCGCTGGAGCAGGAATGCTTGAAATGACAAAGGGCTTCAGCTGTGTTTTCCCATGAGTTTATCTACTACAGTCAGTCTGAGGACTAGTTTTCGGGGTTGTTTTTTTGGTTTGGGTTTTTTTTTTTTTTTTTAACTAACGAAAAGAAATAGCAGGGCCAAGAGTATGGTTTAGGCAGTCAGGTGATGTAACGGGTGGTATGACATTACCTACGAGTCTAGCAGTATTTTACCTGCACCTTAAAACGATGTGTAGCCCTGTGTTATGTTACCACTAATCAGCGAACTCATTAACACAGTGAATTTTGCATAAGTGTTCAGGACCAAATAATTTTGTGCATTGCTTGTATTTCCATGTTTTGTCTGCAAAGGCTTGTTGACTTAAGTATGGTACGTTTTACAATACCTACTCGCAGTGCGTATTCCTCTGAAAATCAGTACACCAGATGGATAGCTACGCAGGAATTTTATGTCTTACTTGGGGATTTACTCATGTGCGTGTTTAAGAAACACAGGGAAACGCTCATAATTTTCTCTACCCTTAGTATATTCCCAAGCCTCCTCTAAAGCCCACGACGTTCAGCAGCTTTTTATTGAAGCACTAACGTGCTTTTGCCAGGGAGGTGTGCGCATGGGACTGCACATCTCTGTATTTTTAGACAATTTACCAAAGTTGGGCCTCTTGCAGACTGAGTGCAGGAGGTGAGGACTAGGAAAAAAATTCTAGGATAAAGAGAATTTCCCATGCAAAAGCAGCCAGATAAAACGCCCTGGCTTTCTAGCTTGCAGTGCCTGCTATGGGCCACATCCATACACGAGAGTTCACGAGCGGCTGCAACTCCATCTGTGAAACAGTGGCCTGGACTTGAAGTTTTGCCAGACCTCTTGTGTCATGGGGGCTGTAAAGTTGGGATTCAAGATAGCTATTGGAAAAACAGCTATTTCAGATGCAGCAGTAAACTGAAATGCAATTAATTTTAGCTTTATGTAGCATTTGTGCTTTTGATTATTCCAAAGCATGTATTTTTAAAATAAAAATGTTTCCAACTCTACGGCATCATTGAATTTTTAAAGCTGGAAGGAGCTGGGGGTGACTCAGAAAACCCTTTCATTCTCACAAGATTCTTTGCTTTAAAATCAAGCGTGTTTGTTTTTTTGATTCTGGGGCGGCCGCGGCTTTGCCTGAGTAAGGACCGAGGGGCTGCGAGGGGCTGCGAGCATCTCCCGCTGCAGCGGGGCCAGCGCCCGGCCCGGCCGGAGCACCCGGGGAGCGGCACTGGGAGCTGGATGCTGTCCCGAGCCCCCACCGCCCCGTTCGGCATAGGTGGGACATTTTGCTACGGCAGTTCCTTCGCTTTCTTCCCGCTACAGACAGAGGGAGTGGCAATTAAAACCTTACGGCTGGATCCTTCGATCTGACCGTGACTAGGCCCCAGCCGTGACCATTCGAAGCCCGTGGGGAAGGTCCGTGGGGCTCAGCGCCGGCCGTGGGGCGCGGGGCTGCTTCCCCGCCACCGCTGTGCCCGGGGCTGTGCCAGCGCGGCAGCGACCTTGTTTTCAGTAAGTGCCTCTTTACTGAGCCCCTCGTGGGATTTTATACTTGGTAATTTATGTGAGAAAGCTGACATCGGGGTTGAAGGATGAAAACTTGTATTTGACTCTCACGCCTCTGTGAAGGGAAACGCCCGGCGGCGGTGCCTGCCGGTAATACAGCTTCCCGTTGCAGAACCCAGACTGTTCCTCCACGGCACAGATACGCAGGAGACCACAACCCCGCACAATTAACAGTGAAGCATTTTAATTTCACACAGGGACAGTGTTACTGCCCTCCCGGGCCGGGAGGGGGAACTTGCTGGCCAGCTCGGCCGGCCGCAGGCACCCGCTGCGAGGGGGCCCTTCTCCCGCTGCACAGGCGCCGGTGCCGTGGGCCGCGTCCGCAGGTACCGGCTGCGCGGCGCGGAGCCGCTGTTCGGTGCCCTCGTTATCTGCTCAAATTAATGTTTATGGGTGCAACGAAGGGAGCCCTTACGGCAGCTAGCAGTCGCAGGGTGAATTTGTTTTGACTGGACTTAGTGGTTTTGAGAACCGGTTGGAAATTTCCCTTTAGCAGAAACTGAGAGAAAGGAAATAAGCAAGGGAAGGTTGAAAAGCAAAAAAAGCCTGAGCTTTCTGCTTATGGCAGCTTTCGCTCCCCGTGCCCCAAGCACGATTTGACGGTCGCCCTCAGCAGCTGTGCTCATCGCCCGTGCACCCCGCGGGGCGGCGGGGTGCTGCATGGGGCCAGCGGCACTGGGGAGCTCCGGGAAGGTCAGGAAGGGGGAAGGTTTCCTCGGCAGCTCCTGGGGACGCCCCGAGGGAGCCCCGGCAAGCTCCCGTCCCTCCTGCGCAGGCTTGGGCTCCAAGACCGGGCAGTTTCCATGCAGGGTCTGACCATGAGCGCAGCGGCAGCCCTGGAGAGCTCCGCTGCGGGCTGGAGCACTGCCTGTGGGCAGCGACGGCTGGGCTGCTCCGGGAGCTTGAACCTCTGCTCCTGGAGCTGCCAAAAAGCTTGTTTGTTGGTCTAGTAAAGGAGTAATTTCCTCTAAGAGCCTTGCCCTCACCCAGACACTTGTCAGTTGGCGCTGGGACGCCGTCAAAAGCTAATGGCCAAAACCAGAGCCGCGCAGGGGTGAAAGTGACGGTGCCCGCTGGGAGCTGGGCTGGGAACGCCGCGGGAGGGGGATTTCTGGGACCGCTCGATCCCCGCAGCCTGCCTGGCCACGCTGCCAGTCCCTGGGGCGGAGGCACCGTGGTGAAGCACAGCCCTGCGCCCGGCCGTCACGTGCGGACCTGACCGAAGCCGGTGGGGACTGGGGTGACTTTCACCCCCGCAGGGTCCCTGTGCAACTGCCCAGTAGCTGCTTCGCTGCTGGCCCAGCGCTGTGTTGGGAGCAGTCCGGCGGTGGCACGTGGGGACGAAGCAGCCCGGGGCTGGCAGCCCGCAGCGGGGCAGGAATCTGCTACTGAATTTGTTTTCATCCAAAGAGGTTGCTTTTTATTTCTCCCCTTTGGTGAATCTTTCGGGCTTACTAAAACAAACATGTTAGCTGCCAAAGAGTGACAGCCAAAAACCAGGGTCATAGATGAGAAAACAGACGAAGGAGTCGGATGTTGCATAACTGGCGAGGTCGATCCCAAACCCCAGTGAACGATTTCTGTCTCCAGGCTTCCCAGGAGGGAAGCAAAACTTTGTGGGGATGGGGATGCTGTCGGTCCCGGTTTCCCTGGGCATGCCTTCACGGCCGAGCAGCGGGAGCACTTTGGCTGTCTTGGCAAGTGTCAAACCAGTTGAAGCTGCACACGCAGCTCTGACTGAAGCTTGTCCGGCCACGAATCCGAGGGAAATGGCTGCTGCAGAGGTCGCAGGCTGGGTGGGAGACAGGAGAGGAAAGCAATGGCCGCGGGGAGCTGGGACGCGGTGTGGGGCCAGGGGCCGCCCCGCCTCGGCTGGAGGGTGCCCGTGCACCCGAGGCACACAGCAGCATCTGCACCCCTTGAAAGTCAGTCCCCTCTTTGGAGGGGGAGGGCTAACACTGCAGTCCCCTTTCACGACAAAGCGGAGACGCTCCCTCTCGCTGCTCTCGATGCGGGGCTTGGCCGTGCCTCGTGTAACCAGCCCCTGGCTCCCCGCCGCAGCTGCAGCGCTCCCCTCCAGGCTCCGCCGCCGGCGAGGCAGAGGAGGACCCTGCCTCTGCAAGCGCGACGTGAGCAAAGAGCCGCGACTGCAGCCAAGACACTTAAAGCAAAACTAATGAAATCCTTCCATGACTTAGCCTTTCAAACCCAAAGTTCGGTCGTCAGGGCGTACGATCCTTCACCTCGACAGGCAGCGGCTGGCTAAGCCGCTCCTGCAGTTCTGAATCAGAGCAGACAGCGCGTTAGAAAACGCAGCCCTGGGAACAGTTTGGCATTGGCAAGGGGACAAACAGGATGAATCCTAGGAGAGCTCTTTCGCAGCTTAGCATTTATGATTCACTGTTGAAATAAAACGTCTTCTGCAATTACACACCGCTCTTCGAGGCGTTCAGCTGCCGCGCGTCTAAGCAACACAACTGGCATAAGGCTCTTTTTTCTGCATTAGAAGTGGTTCAGTTCTAGTCTGTAAAGAAAATCAGTGTCTGTGTAGTTAACGAAGGACGCCTCATCTGAGGGCAAAGAGGAACAGCGGCTGCTCCGCCCCACCCAAGGCGAGTGTCTCACCAGCACCGCCGTCCCAGCCGGGTCCCAAAGCAGGTTTACCGTCTCTCGGTGCCCTGCAAGATGCTAAAGGAGCCACGCAGAAGCCAAGGGCAAACCTCTCCTTGACGCCACTGGAGCCAGGATTTCATCCCCGGTCACCTCCTCCTACAGAACTCTCCCGAAAAAGGCAGAACAATGAAAAAAAATCATTGCATATGGTGCGCTGTTATCCTCAGCGATTCCCACAGCCGTTTTATTGCCTGAAGGAGGAAGAACGTGAACCCTGGAGGGAAGAACTTGCCAAAGTATTTAACATTTCCACATCTTGCATGGAGCTAAAGGTCCCCAAAAATCTTTAAAAATAACTGCGGAGATGTTTATTCAAGGCCTAAAGCTAGGCTAAGTAGAGTTTGAGATGTGGCTTGCAGGGGAAGGCGCCAGCGGGGAATGAGCACCCGCCTGCTGACTTCTGCTGGGGGTCGGGGGGCTGCGGCGGCCGGGCCAGGCGGGTTCCGGCTGAAGCCACCTTTTTGGCTAGCAGGCCTGGGAGTGACTCGGGCCCGGGGAGGGGAGCGGGGCGGCCTAGATGCTCTTCCCCGCGCTCCCGCCTGCGCTCGTAGCTCCCCGCTTCCCTCGCAGGGGGCCCGAGTCCCGGGAAAACCCGTGAAATGTGCTGCTGAGCTAGCGGCACTGGGGGCAAACGATGTCAAACGCAGCCACCTTTTCTTCGTTTACAGAAATGGTGTCATACTCCTCTAAGCTAGTCCTCCGGAAAGGGGGGAAAAAAGGTTGTTGGCGCCTGTTTCCGACAGGCCTCTTCTCCCTCCCCGTCGTCGGACATTCTCTTCCAGGCGCGGTCAGACAAAGCGAGCCTTGAGCCTGCCGCGCCCGGCGGCCGGGGCTCCTTCCCGGGGTCTCGCTGCCGTCACCCCCCGGCCCGCGGCGGGAGAACCGCGCCGGCTCCGGCCCGGGCGCCCTCGGCCCTCCCCGGCCCGCGGG